>JASANN010000413.1:833211-915005 GCA_031762395.1 Calameuta pygmaea
CGCACGCACGCACGCACGCACGCACGCACGCACGCACGCACGCACGCACGCACGCACGCACGCACGCACACACACACGCACGCACGCACGCACGCACGCACGCACGCACGCACACACACACACACACACACACACCATACACAACATTTTTAAAGGAAACTTACCAGTATGCAGAGGTAGTTCCAGAAACTCTATGACTACTGGATGAGGTATTGCTGGTAATATTGTTTTATGGAATGGCACTACAGCATGTGGGTTTACTAATTGAATATGTTCTTCAGGATGATCCTTACTCCAAATTATTCCCTGAAGAAGATCGTCCCAACTTCTTTTTTTGGATTCTCTGCTCTCTTCAAGTTCTTCTTCTACGTTTTGATCGGACTCTTCAATTGTATTTTCTAGCCTCGCTGCACTGAGTGATACTTCGTTCAATAGGTTGCCAGGATCCAGATGAACTGTTCTCAACTCGCGTTCTTCCTGAAATAACAATTTTTAAAGAAGGATTGATATTTTATTCTTTGCAAATTTTGAATTACTGAAATATTTTTGTGCAAGGCAGAAACAGAAAGGGCTTCCCAGTGTATACAAAGAGTCTCATTATTAGATGAGTCATGGAAACTTTTTATTCCTGGGAAATAGAATGTTACACTCATAGTTTCTATGGTGCATTCGATTCTCAAGGTTTTTTGAATTTTCGATGCTCCCATGTGACAAGGTAGAAAAAGATCTTTTACTTCTCCCTGAAGATAATTAGGGCAGTGTATTAAAGCGAAGAAATAAAGTAAAATATTTATCGATTAGACATCTAACTGGTTTTAACGGTAAACAGCGTATCTCGAGGAGTTTCCTAGTACGTGGGGGTATTACTCCAGATTTTGGATTAAAGGTAATTTCCATTTTTAAATCATCCAACCCTGAAGGCTTGCCCCATTCGAATGGAGCAGACTTGCATGAGAGATTATGAACGATTATTAAAAAAGTTTTTTCGACATCCAAATACAATGACCTGCTAATAAGAAACAAATAAATTTTTATAACTCAAAAACTTTGTACGAAACAGAAAGACTGTAACCTTTCAGGACAAATTATTGCCGGTGTTAAATTCTGAGCACTGGTTATATCCGGTCCCAAAAATTCGTCATCGGATTTGCAACAGACATTTCTTGGAGACTTTTTATCTTCGACAATTGTTTCTGATAATTCTTGCTCCCTAGTCGTATGGTTTGAAGCAATATAATTTTTATGTTTTTATCAGGTAATAAAAAATTATAAATTAGAACGTACGTACTTCATTTCGTTAACAATATAAGCTTTTTTCATTTCTTTAACAGGAAGGGTCAGATTTAGGATAACACATTGTAAGCGTATTTCAACTTTGCCAATCCATATATCTACAGACTAGATGTAAGTAATTTTATTTCGAAAATTGACTTGAATTGTGGCAGTGAGTACTCACCTCGTAGCAGGTTCGTCTTTTTGTTTTACTAGGTTGGATATGAAATTGCTCATTTTTTGGAAGTGCAGCCACTGGAATATCTTCTACAAACAGCCTGTTGATGATACAAATTTTGCATTTTATTGTATTGACAATACTATATATTCTATACTAAGAAATTTTTACTTTACTGTAAGACAATTCGATATTGAGCACTTGATAAATCATTGCTGTGTACTAAAACTTTAAACATATTGCAGGAATCTGGAGGCAAACTACCATTAAAGGGTTCGACAGAAATCAATGGAAATGGAAGATCGTACCAAGGACTATTCGAATTTCTTTTCAAAGACTCTCTATCGTTTTCAATTTCCCAACGGAAACATAATTCCATTGGACTGTTAAATAACACTTGTTAGAAAAAGGATACATTTAAAAATTAATAAAAATTCTCACCTATTATTTGATACCAAAATCTGATTCTCAATAATAGTATTCTGAGGACAAATTCCAAGATCCAAAATAAAATGTGAAAGCCCCTCAGCCACGTTTTCCTCCAGGTTCTGAAAAAAGAAAATATTTGAATTTATCACTTTCATTTCTTTCATACATACTTCTCTCTTACTTTTCCAAAACATATGAATTCAGAATCATACAGAATTCCATCACCAGTAAGTTCTACTGACTGACAACTATAATTGTTACAAATAATATACAATTTATCCACCTATGAAGTAAATTGAATTAATTAAAGACTCTCATGGTCTAATTAAATATACGTTTACTTGTAATCCATAGGTTTGTGGAAAAAAAAAAGTACAAATTTCTAAGACTTCGTTATGGAGCAATGAAAAATAAACTGGCCATATAGCGAATGATGGTAATAATATAATATTAGAGGTCATCACATCCTGTAATTAATAAATAATTAATATTTAAAGGACGTAAGTAAATAAAATGTTAATTATTTTAAAATATTCTAACATTAACTTGCGTCGTGCACCAGTCAATTTCACTCATTATAAAAAATTCTCCTGAATATCCAACATTTTTCACTGTCGTCAAGACAAGTATGAATTCTCCAACGAATCCTTTCCGACATTCTATAGAAGATCCAGTAATGATTACATTTTCAGAAATATCTTCATCATCTTCTACAGACTGATATCGGCTCATAAGTTATCATGATCATTTTTTAATTTTACATTCTTTATCTCTAATATACCTCATTGCTTAATGCATTTGGATGTCTATCACAGTAGAAATCATTTTGACACTTTATTGAAACATGTTCAGGATGATCATACTTTGGGTGAAGACGAGTTACGACTGTTTCGAAAATATATCTAATAAGAAAAAGTGAATATAGGAAAGAAATTACCATTTTCCATAGTCACTCACATCCAATCAGCTTTGGAGGATCACGGTACCCCACAATTTTGATAATGAGACTCCTTGCATGTTGAACATTTATCGCCAAATGTTCTTCAATATCTTCAGGAATATCAGTACAAAAATTAATAACAATTTTTAAATTCATTCCAGGTGCAATATTCTGCCTATCCCCATTTGTAGTTTTTTGAGTAATCGAGAGCCTTGGATTATCCAATTGTTGGATTTGAAATTTAGCAATGTTAGAACCAACATTCTTTAGTAGTACGCATTTCTATAATACAAATAGAGTTTTACAATTTAATTATTTTCATTTATAAATATACCACTATACCTGATACTGTACTCCTATATTGAAATTATGAAATTCCACAGTATGTGGTTCAGCAATAAGGACAGTTTTATAAAAATCAATTTTCATTATACTTTTCTTGTGCAAAGTTGAACTTCTTGAACCAGACATGCTATGCGAACTCTTCTTTCTTGTTAAAGAAATCCATAGTACTATAATAATAGTCTTCACACAAATTTCAAAAAAGATCACTTACGTAATAGCTGGCAATTTTTTGAGAACCGAAGATTCATAAAAGTCATGCCCGATGTAAGATGGTTGTATTGATGAATTATTTTGTGGAAATTTCTCTTTTATCCAAAATTGCAATTTTTCATTTATCTGAAAATCTAAGGCAACAATAATATAGTAAGTAATATATAATTTTGACAATTCAAATATAGATAATAATATTAAATAACACTACAGACCTACAATGCATTCATGTTTTTCAGGTAAATAATCTGTGGAGCATAGAAGATGATATTTGTTTGTCATACTAGTATCCTTTAGGTCAACAAAAAGTGACCTATTTTTAATCCATAGCATATTTCGAATTTTCTGATCCTCTTTCATGTTTTCATTTTGAGAAACCCACTGGATGACATTGTCTATTAACTCGTTTTCGATGTATTCAATTTCATTCATCACAACCTGATGAGCGGTTATTACCTGCAAATCCCAATGGGTTGTATTTATCTGTACCAAATATTAAAAAATATTTTCTAGCAGATATTCTACACTCAAAACATCCATAGAAAATCGTTCTTGAGCAGAACAACCTCGGGATGACTGGGTCAAGTTATTCGCAAAATGCCAATCAATGGTTTCCTTTTCAAATTCATCTTGGAAAATTTCATGCATCAATGTAGTAAGATCAGTTGTATTTTTATTTGTAAAACAAGATATCTGTGGTAAACGATCCATTATTATTCAGCTGAAAAAAATAATCACTTCCATTGACAAGTTATTCCTTCATCGGTTAACGTTGATACTCATCATTCTTTTGTTTTAATTTTGTTGTCTTATGATTCATTTGTCCAAATGCTTCCACTGTATAAGATTCGTACGTATTGTTTATTTGAAAACAATTTTTATATAAAGAAGTGGGGTGACAATATTATGTACAGAAGAGTTATATAAGATAAAACGCTAGGATTTTATATTTTGGCTGCGTCGCTGGCTATACGGTGTTTGTTGCAGTTTCGTGATGTGGGGCAGAAAGAACCCATTTTATAGGGTTTTTTTTTTTTATGGAAGCGGAAGGACAAAAAACCCATGCTTCCTTAAGAAATAATTAAATTTATTTTAGAATTACGTTACTTCGAAATTCCCCCAAGAGTCCTCCTTACTTTGTACACGATTATTCCGCTTGTCGGTATTACTTGATTTTCTTCAATTTTTTTCATTTTTTGTTGTTGTATTTTTTACCTTCATAATCAAAAAACCGAACAGTTTTTTTTTCTTATGCGTTATAATAGATAACACTAATGCATGCCCTAGCAGCAACGAATGGCTTCATGCCAGTCGGCACCGTTGTGAAAGGGCAAAAACAGGAGATAGACAAAGAGTGAGAAGTCGAGGGCACAAGAAAAAAAAAACATAAAAGGGATGCACGCGAGTTACATGTGTCTGACAGAGAAAGAGATATATAGAGAAAAGAAAAAAATATAAAACCCTAGGTATCGATTACAGACTATCCTAAAAAATACAATGCTTGTTGCGAAACATAGATGCGTATAGATAAGATGGGATATTTCCATGGAGGGTGCATAATATTTCTTGCTTCTATTTGAAGCACATGCGCGCGCGTTCACGAAAAATACACTCGCATCGCGCTTCCCGCTCTGTCGTCGTCATAAATTAAATATAGAAATTTAAAAAAAAAAATGAAAAGCTTTTCATAGCGATCGTTCTTTTTCCACAGCGAGACACGAACCCTTAAAACATATTTGTAATCTAGCTTCTAGATTTGATGTTCTTGACGTTCTTCCCGAATCCCTTTGCTTAATTTTCTTTTTGCCTCCTTTCTTTTCTTGCTCTTCTTGACGCACACACAGAGCTCTGTCTTTATCTCGAGAGTACGGTCGAATTCCTCGCGACAAATAACGATCACTTGTCCCACATCGCGTTGGTTTTTACGATCGTAACACGTATACGGGAAATCTACATATATACAAAATTCTCCCGGATATTGTGCGAAGACTTTTTACTCGCGCAACTATAACTTCTCCGTTTGGTGTATAACGAATACTCCTCACTTGTCCAGTTCCAGGGCGGCGTACTGTTCCTCGTCGACCTCGGTCATCATCAGATTGCCGTCAGGTAGTAAAAGAACTACTCTTCTTGTACCACCTGGGATAAGAGAAATACAGTTTGAACATGTTTTCTTTGGGTTGGATAGATTAGAATATTTTGAATGGATATAGGGTTATACCTGGTGTAGGCTCATCAGCTTGTACGACCTGCGCGACGACTTGAGCCTGTGCGTCGTTATCCTCTTGTGCTGTAGCTACTGTAGCTCCACTATTCTCCATGATCGACATGACCATCTGATTCTCGGCAGGCTCAGCTTCGCCTTCCTTTACATAGAATTGTGATGCAAGGTTAACTTGATCTGGGATAAGCTGAGCCACGGCTTCGGCTACAGCGTGATCTAGAGTGAGCACTGGCCCATCATCGCCTTGCTGTTCTGTGGTCACGTAAACGCACTGCTGTTCACCGTCTGCTCCACGTGTGACTAGGAGAGTCTGACCATCTTCTGCATGACCTGCTACTTGATAAACGACACCGTCTTCCCCGGTAATGGTCACTAGGTTAGATGTGTCCTCCGTGACTTTACGTTCCTCTGATTTCTCCTCTTGCTTGGCAATCTCCCCAGTAGATAATACAGAACTGGTAGCTGATACAGTACTGAGTCCAGAACTCATTGGTGTAGTTTCGGTGGAAGTTGATTCAGATGTAGATACTGCTGCTGTAACCGCTACTGTGGTGGGCGCGGTTGTTGTAGTCGTTGCTCCGTCGTCGAGACAAGGTAAACCGGGAGCAGCCACTGTTACATTGGACAAATTGATCTGTGCGGATTCGCTTGTTTGGACGATGGTTCCAGTAGTTCCTCCAGGACTCATTTCAACCCTCATGATGCCACCACTTTCGGTTAGCGAGTCTAAGGAGGGTAGTACCAGTTCAGTGGCAGTACCAGCTGCCGCCGAAACAACTGCAGGATCAGCAGATTCCGAAGTGATTGTAGTTTGTTGTGAAGTAGGCGTAGGAGTTGGTTGAGGTTCTTCCGCAGACTGTTCAACTGGTTCACCGTCAGGACCAATAATCCGACCGGTAAGAGGACACAGGGTGAATGCTCTAGGTGGACTCTCGGGTTCTGCAGGAGCTATAGGTTCCGTTTCAGCTGGCGGGATATCCGGTTCACCATCGCTGCTACTTTCTTCAGAGCCCACTTCATGGAACTCCATATGGAGGCCATCGCCATCAGCTAATTTACTTTCTTTTGCTTTTCCTGGAGTAGAGTCAACTGGTTTCCCTCTTCCACGACCTGCAGTTGCTCTCGCACCAGCTAGCAAACCTCTTCCAGTTAATTTTGTTATACCAGCTGCTTCTTGAGCTTTTCTCTTAGCCATTAATAATTTCTGCTGCGGAGATAGTATCGACTGTGGTTTACCAGCTGCCATTTTAGGACTCTGCTTCGCCTGTGTCGGACTTCCGGTTGTTTTCTGTGTCTGTTTAGACTGCGAGCTGATTACTGTAAACTTTGGCCTGATTTGAGTAACAGTAGCGGTACCGGAGCTCTGACCAGCAACATTACTTCGCTTTTGAAGTATTTGTCTAGGCTGCTGAGCTACCTGACCCTGAGATTGTCTTGGAGCTGGTGCTCTAACCGGTGTTCTGAGCGTTCCGCCTACGCCTAAGACACTCGTAGGGGTTGTCGCACGAAGTGAAGGTCTTGGCAGAAGAGGACGCGTATCTCGTTGACCTGATCCAGGACTGGGTCTGATTCCTGTACTCATTCTAGGCTGGATTCCTATCGGACTGGGCACGGCGGTCACCACATGAATCTGTTGCAGTTGAGTAGGATCTGGCTTTGGTTGGATCTTTATCGGTTCAGATTTTGGAGCAATTGCTCCAGATTTCGAAACGCCTTTGGAAATTACTTTCATCTGAGTTACTACTTGACTGCCATCTGGTTTCGACACTACTTTCACAGGAGTTATGGTACTGTTAGGTTGTGAACCGATCACCTGTTTTCTCACGACCGTTCCATCGCGGTTAGGAACCATTAGGACACCCTGAGCTGCACTTGATGTCTTTACTGCCAATTTACCGCTGGGCGATGAGTCGAGTTTTATTATTCCGTCTTTTCTGGACATTACATAAACACCAGAAGTCAAGTTAGGCATCTGTTTAGGATCGACTTTAACGACACCCTTCGCATTCGCCACAAGGACTGGAGTCTGACCAGATTTTGAATTTTCTGGGGATTGAAGTCCAAGACTAGTAGCTAAATCTGACCCAGATCGATTAGATCCATTGGATTGTGCATTGGCTCTGTTGAAGGCTCTCTGGATCACGTCTGATCGACCTATGATACGTTCATCTTCTGATTCTCCAGTCCAATCATCATCGCTTCCAGTGTCACCAGATTTGGCCCGTTTTGCAGCGCTGCTACCACCTCCAGTAGTTCCATCTTCGGATTCACTATCGGAATAGTCAATTCTTCGTTTACCTACAATTATGATTATTAGAAAAAGTTCGGTTAAATAAACAAGCTCTACTATTTATTTTATGGATTCTGTACTCACGTTCGTTGTCCTCGTCCTTCATGGAACCGCACCATTGTTTCACTTGATCCATGGCTTTAGATTTGCTTGACCGCATCGGCCTTCTGAAATATTTTATGAATTATTTTATAAATGATTGTTACTGATTGAATGGATACTGATGACTGGAGCATGAGAAAGAAATATACCCTGCTTGGGCCGCGGTACTTGGTCCGGGTTTGGCTGGTTCAGCTTTTATTATTGTCTTTTGCGTGACTTGGGGCCGAGCAGCAGCAGCAGATTTTGCATTGGCCTGTTGCTGCGCTGCTTTGAGTTCTTTCTGTTTGGCCAGATTTCTCTCGAATTCTTCTAGAAGATGTTTACATGTTCCCATGTCTTCAGCAGGTTCCCAAGTATTGTGCTCACTATAACATAGATTACATCGACTTGTTTGTACTCCTTTTTATTTTATTGACCCTATTCGTATTTCAGAAAGTACTAACTGTGGAAATCCTTCCCACTTGAGTAGATATTCAGAACAGCGTTTCTTTGGATTAAAACGTTTAGCTAAAATCTTTTCGACTACGTATTCTTCCTCGCTTGAGTCACCATCTTCAGGTCCAGCGATCTTGCCAGGTTTAATCTGAAAATTTGTTTACATCAGTTTGATATATATCGATCAGACTATTGAGTCCAGGAAGATGGTGTATTACTTTTGGTTTTACAGTTGGTTTTAGTCGTGGCTTGTCTTTTTTACCAACAACCTCGCCTTCGGTGCTCTTGCCAATTTTTGGTTCTAGCTTGGCTATATCTTTCTTCTCATTTCCTTCTTCCGGTTGTCCATTTCGAATGACTTTACGAACTACTACAGGCTTTGAAGCTGTAAGTACAATATCACAATAATTATTTGACATTATAAAGCTCATATGAGATTGGAAAGAAACAAGCAGCAGTGTTACCATCACCAGCACTTGTTTGCAATTGAGGGCGTGGGGCATCTTGCATCTTGGCATTACTGATTTTTGTAAAAGTTTGAATAGTCTTTCCTGCTGCTATCCAGGAATCTCTAACATGTGTATCCATTTTACACCATTTTTGATATAATTTCCAGGAATTGGCGCTATCTCGATCCGAACCCTCTTGTTGAATCTGGGTATCTTTCCATAACAGAAATGCCCAGACCTGTGCCTTCTGTTCATTCTGCAATACAAGTAAATAATTTTATTATCAGACAACATACATTGATTTAGCAAATGTAAAAAGATGATCATTTGGGAAAAGTATTACGAACATTGCTGTTATCACGAAAGTGTGAGACTTGTGAGCAAGCCCCTTCCTTACTACGGTGCTCTTGAAATTCCTCTATAAAGTGGAAAACCGAATGGCATTGCCCACAAACCAAGACATCTAATTTCCCCATTTCTTCTTGTGCCACTGTAATAAAATAGATGAAAAATTTGAAAATTGAGAAAACAAATAGTAATGTCTAATTTTAAACTTTTTACTGTTACACCAGTACCTTGTTTCTTTTTACCAGTGTAGTAACAACAAGGGAAGATACAAATAAATACAAAAAGCTTCTATTAAAACAAAGTTACCAAAATATAATTATGTACCTTTGATGGTAACAGGATTGTTACTGATGGCCGAAGGGCCATCACCTCCTTCCATCTTGCCTGTTCAAGTTAAATTTATTTGCCGCTGAAGTAGCCTGTAACATAATAGATCCACAACCATGAACCAAAATAATCTCTTTCCAACCAAAACGAGCCATTAACATAAAAACTGTTAAATTTTCAAATAATAACACCAAATTTGTATAAAACGGTAAGAATACTAATTGTTTTGAATTTGCGAAATATATACTATTCAGCGCGATAAAGAAATTAGCAATATTGTCCATATATATTGAACGGTACTATCACAAAAGCGTCTCGTAAACTAACCTATATTCCTACAAAAACCTTGCAAGACAAGATCTCGCGAAGGCACTCTATTCAAATGATACACCCAAGGTGAAAAAGCGCGCTCGTCCTGGTCGGTTCAGCAATTGATAATAGAGACTTTAATTTCGTGGCGGTGAAAAGTACCGTGCGCGGTTAAAAACGAGATAGCGTCACAGCTAGAGGGCACGGACTTGTCGCTAGCAATCGCAAACATTCCTGGTGGATGCCATTGCAGTTTTCTTGGCCTGTCCGCCACGAGCAAGCCGATGATCGTCAAGATGGCTCTCGTTGCTTTGCGTAGAGTACAGAGAGGCCTCGATCACTTCCTGTTATCCTTTTCAACGAACACTTTCCAAACGTACTTGTCCAGCCCTTGGGAATGGAGTCGAACTATTTGTAACCTTTGCAGAATGACTTACTGGTTTCAGGCTTCCACGAAATACAAGTTGCTCGTTCAGGATTTCGGTACAAGCGGCACGAAACGCGCTGAAACGCGCCACGAAAACAGTGATCGCGTCTCGCGACTGTGCTGCCACCTAACTCGGATAATCGCCACGCGACACGCGCGCTTTTCGCGGGAAGACTCGTTCCGTTCTGTATTTTTACGATATTTTTTATTTGTTTGGATTTTTTGCTGATTTTTGCTACTGCATTGCGAAAATACTATCTCTGAAGTATTGTACTTTCAGTTTCTTTTTTTTAATACATATTATAGTGAACGAAAAGGGTTGGAGGTTATGTTCATAAGTATATTCATTCTTGAATATTTATATTTACCGCCATAGACACCGGATGTCACCAGGTTTACAATGTACACACCCGGGAATTTAATTAAGTTTATACATTTATACTCATTATAATGTTTGGATACTTGAGTTATGTGTTTTTATTAAGTATAACCAATTGTAAGTCTTCCTTTTTTTTATTAATTAAAAAGCGTAATAAATATATTTGATAATAATTTAATGGCTTGCGAATAATTATACGGCGAAATATCAGATTTTTCAATTTCCCGCATCGTTTACCGGAAGCACGAGTACTTGTAACATTAAGGGTTGTTTATGCAAGTTTATGAAAAATTTAACTTTTATTTTTTAACTTTTCGCGGGAAGTTATTTATATTTTTTAATTGCTTTAGATTGGTCCTATTGATGTACGTCATTATAAATATAAAGTATATTGAAGATCAAAAGTACAATAAACGTTCTCAGTATCTATAAAAATTTCCGAATTTTAGAATCTTTGCAGACGATAGACTTTTTGTTGCTTATATTAATTAAGGTATAAAAAAATTACTTTTCCTTATCTAATAATTTGAATACCTATATATTTTGTGATTTATTTAGTGATATTTTTATTAGCCCATTGGTACGACCAATGACGTATATGGACATAAAACAACATCAATCTTAGATTTACTAAATTAGAGTGAAATTGAATGAAATAATTGCTGTTACAGAACAAGCATTTTATTAAATATTATTTCAATTGTGATTTTAGTTGAATTTCATTAAATTAAAAGCAGTTCATTATGGCTGAGGAAGAAGATGAAAAGGAATATCGTTGGGAGACTGGTTATGAGAAAACATGGTAGAGTATATAGGCTATGTCAAGAAAGAAAAAAAACTTAAGAGATTCTATTATTTAGGGAAGCTATCAAAGAGGACGATCATGGCATGTTCGAGGCATCTGTCGCAGATATTATACACAAAGCCAAAAGAAAACGACAATCCGAAAGAAAAGGTGGTGCAAGACTTGGGATGATGCGTCATCTTTTTATAATTCTTGATTGCTCTGCATCAATGATAAACCAAGACTTAAAACCTTCCCGTTTACTTTGTTCCATAAAAGTTTGTATATTCAAAATATTCAGGATTATGTTATTCTTTCTATAAATCAAGTCATGTTTAAATATATATACATATATGATTCAGCTCTTGGAAGACTTTGTCGATGAGTTCTTCTATCAGAACCCTATAAGTCAAATGGGAATCATTGTAACAAGAAACAAGCGTGCAGAAAAAATAAGTGATTTAACTGGAAATCCCAAGAAACACATTAAAGTATTTACTCTCTTTTACAATACTGATAATATGAATATAAATTTGAACTTGTCTCTCAATGATCATGGATTATGCTTAGGAATTACAGAACTTGCAACATACCACTTTAACGGGTGAACCATCCTTACAAAACTCCTTAGAATTGGCACTGAAATCTTTATGTTTATTGCCATCTCATGCCAGCAAAGAGATTCTAATTTTAATAGGATCTCTCACTACTTGTGATCCTGGGGACATTGATCCATTAACTAAGGTATGCTTAAGAATACATTAAGATGTACTCTAAACAAAAGTGGATTAATAATACAGAATTTTAGACTATGAAGGCTGAAGGAGTACGCTGCAGTGTAATTGGATTGGCTGCTGAATTGTGTGTCTGTAAGCGTATTGTGTCAGCTACTGATGGAGAACACAGTGTAGTTCTCGATGATAAACATTACAAAGAACAATTGAATGCACACATTGATCCTCCACCAGCTACAACCCGACTTGATGCAGCTTTGGTTAAAATGGGATTTCCGCACTATGCTCTTCATAATTCTACCACTGATGCAGCAATGACAGTTTGCATGTGGTAAGTACACAATTGCACAAATATTTTTCATCTCATTTTCATAAAATTAACATTACTGACAACCATTGCATTTTAGCCATGCCGAAAGTACAGATGAGTCCAGTAAATTGATGTCGACTGGTTATCTATGTCCTCAATGTCTTAGCAAGCATTGCGAACTGCCAGTAGAATGTCGAGCTTGTGGCTTGACTCTAGTATCTGCCCCACACTTAGCACGCTCTTACCATTATTTATTCCCTGTGAAACCATTTCGCGAAATCGCATACGAATCTAATATGCCAAGTTCTTGTTTCGGATGCCAGAAAAATTTGTCTAACATCGAGAAAAAGGTACTTCCAATCATCAAATTATAACTTGTTAACACATCAATATACTGTGGATCTACGTATTACTTTCAGGTATATATCTGCGACAAGTGTACGAATGTTTTCTGTTTGGACTGTGAGGTTTTCATCCATGAATCTTTGCATACTTGTCCGGGCTGTGCAAATAATCCTGATACATTTCTCAAGAGTGCTGATAGTTTACCAGCTACTTAGTACCTAATGAAAATAGATCACAATCATCATCAAAGAAATAAAGATCAGACAAACTATGTACAAGGGAAGTTTATAATTGATCATCGATGAATTGTCCTCTTTATCCTTTACCATTCTGAATATCGATATTTCGATTGACCATATATTCCTGTTACAGTTTCCACCACTAATACTGTTACTCTCTTAAAACTTTCAAAAGAAAATACAGCGAGGGTTCTCTAAGATAATAACGAGCGCATCTTAGTGGGTATCGCACTTGGCTTTGCGTTTTCCAGTTACACTTCTGCCAATGGTGGGAGACAAGTAGATTTATTAATATGAGAAAGGCGCGCGGGTAAGCGCGACGATATTATATCGCGTTATTAGTTCGCGGCCAATCTTTGCCGCGACCGGTTCCGGCGTTCTCGACCTACTCGTGTGACCTACAGTCGTGTCGCGACGGCACAACTTCTTTCACCTACAACAAGATTCCACAATTTTTGCAACAACATAATACTGTCGACTCTGAAGTCATTTTTATTTGGCAATCATCCTAATTAAAAATCCAGTGAGTCTTATTTCTTAATCCCAATATAGCCATCTTTAACGAGATAAGTATATGATCTTCAGACACTTGTGAATTTTCAATAATCCGTCTCTGCTGTACATGCGCTGCTAATAATATTACGTGAACGATTATAAGATTATAATTTTATATTTCTACTCTACCACTTAAATCATAGTACATAGTTGATTGGAGAAAAAGAGTGAGGATCTGAATAGTCATGGCCAAACACAGAACTTTTTTATATTTATTTCATACTTCATTTTTCAATCATATAAAAACTAAGATGATGTAATATTCATCTCAACAATAAAAAATCGGACAAATGATTGTAAGAGAAGAAGACTGGAATCACTCTCTGACTGTGAGGTATCTGTTTTCCTTATATAGTGCGATTATTCCTCTGGCTGTATTGCAAGAGATTGTAGTAAACATATCAATCATTAGTATCCTACCTGTCAAACTACATATACAGTCAAAACGAATCCTGCTTGTAAACTATTAACAAGTGTTTATAGATACACAGGCCATGCGCCGGCCGATTTTTGCAAATCTGCTCATAGTAATTTGGTGTTCAAGTTATTCGTTCTATTACTTGTAAATGTGATGCGCGACATGAACAACTATTTAAGTAAATTATAGTGATTAAGGTTGTAAGTGAATAGCGAGCAAATTTATATTCAGTATATTTCCTCATCACTTCTTAATTTACGTATAATACCAAAATGCACGAGACTGGATCGTGATACTAAAAAATTTGTTAAATTGAAATGAATTAAATTAATAGTACACCATATGTAAAATTGATTAAGTACTGTTTTCGTAAATATTGGCACTATACACTGTCTACCACATGTTAAATAATCTGATTAGAGCCGGGAGACTGAATGTCGTTAAATGTGTGACTCTTTAATTTATAAGGAGCGTGCTTGATTTATCGTATAAAATCAGACGTATAATTAATGAATTCTTAATGAACCTGTCGAACTACTATGATAAACTATTCTACCGTTATTCTATTTAACTGGCTTAGCTGTGAAATTATCTGAGTGTCCTTTCCCTCATGCGTAAAATTTAGTTTTCTACTGCGTAACATATTGCGCTGCTAAAAATCGACAAAAACTCGCATTTTAGATTCCAGAAGTAGCAATTATGAGGCCTTTATGATGCTGTTAACCAAGGAAATAATTAGCTTTTGTTCTCCATGCCATAGAGTGCTTGTAATCTCAGGGAATAATACTCAACAATATATCTTGCGACGTGGAAATAGAATAATCAGTAATACAATAATATATTTGTGATGTATAATCCTAAATGCGATAATGTCCCAGACATCATTGGGACTTTATAGCTGATTAAGAATAATTTATATAAATTTATATTACTTGCAAATTGCAACTAATGTCATCATGAATGATCTTTAATAGAGAAAACGCAGTCAAGGAAGTTTTGCGATGTTGGAAATAATGTTCGTTGAATTTTTATATTATACTAGTTTCGACCTACACAATATGTGTATACATTCCGGTGCCATTTCCGCGCTTATCATTAATTGTACTCTCATTTTCAAATTAATATCAATATCTTCCTTCAGTGGGAGTACACATAATTTTACAATTTGCACAAGACCGTAAAATTGAAATTATAAACATAAGTGAACGTTCAGTGTGAGTAGTTGTTATCGTTCATACTTTATACGTATCTGCCTAATGGAATCTAAAGTATACATCATATATATCTACATGTAGAGCATGATTAATATAAAGAATTCACAGAGATGACCATAGGCTATTGCAATATGTTCATATGCAAGCATGCATATGAACACATTGATTAATTCGTTGATAAAACTGCAGAGAAACAAGTTCTTCCCTCTTGCAGAGTCAGGATTCGCATACTAAAAAGGACGTTTCGGTCGCGTAATCACTTTCCAATGGATTTCAGAACGAGTCTGTATCTGTTACCGATTACCATTCAATAAGATGTATATACAAGCATACCTGACTAAATACAGGTAATTGTAAAAGAAGATTGCAATGGATCACGATGAATTGTATATGTATGTACTCTGGGTTATACTGTATTGTGTATACTATACTATGAACTTATGGAAAAAAGATTACATAGAGTTGTGCAATATATTATATGGACCAAGGTAAATGAGTTGTATGTAGATAGTTTAGAATTGACATTGCAAGCCACTGTAGTATACAGTACAGTCAAATACCAGGGTCACGTTGGGTCACAGTCCGCATCAGTAGAAGGTAGACACGTGATGTATTGCACAAATTTGTTGAAACTATTAGAATATAACAGTTCCGCTACTAAACTAAAAAAGCTATAATAAAAATATACAATGATTAGATATCGGACAGGAATTGGCAGTAATAGACTTTCACGAGTTCCGTGCAAACAAACTGAGATATAGAAAGTGTAATAACTATGAACGAATGAAAAAAAGACAGGTATTTTTTGCTTTAATCTAGGATCCTCTCACTTGTATCATTCCTGTGGATAGATTGGAATGTTTCCTTATTATTTCTTGCGTTAGATATTGTCCGCAATTACATTCTTAAAGTGATATCACTTTCTAAGCGCGCCAACTATGCCCTTCTTATATTCATCAGACCCTTTACTTTCTAAAACATTTTTTGCACGTAATATATCTATGTAGGAGACATTAGAGCTCGACAACGTTATCAAATAATATTTCTTTTGCTTTGTTCTCACAAAACAAAAGATATTTCAAAAATTGATACTTTTATCAACAACCATTCTAGACATTATTCTGGGATCTAGTTGGGCTAGAAATAAATTCACGCTAATGAAAGTTAATAAGTACTGTTTACTAGATAAGAGAATATATATGGAGGATATAGGCATGGGTGTGGTATAAGAATAGTCAATGTGAGCATTATCTCAATGTAATTTTAAAGAATCCAAGAGCAAACACGGCATTGAAATTGTCATGTATTTATAGGTAACTGGGAAAGCAGATTTTAAGAATGGCTACTAAATTGTGGATGGCCTTTTCACGGCGGCGGGTTGACGAAGATGAGAATGGCAAAGGAGAACTGAACAGAGTCCTTGGACTGTTTGATCTTACTGCACTGGGTATAGGTGCCACCCTGGGTCTAGGCGTTTATGTTCTTGCTGGAAGTGTCGCCAAGGAAACAGCTGGACCAGCCGTTTGCCTGTCGTTCTTCATATCTGCAGTAGCTTCAGCATTTGCTGGTAGTCGAAATATTTCCATTCACTGTTTGCATACTGTGTTATTAAGAAATGTATAATAATTCAATTTATATTCTCTTAAGGAATGTGCTATGCAGAATTTGCCTCCAGAGTTCCAAAAGCAGGATCTGCTTATGTGTACAGTTATGTTACCGTTGGGGAGTTCATAGCTTTCATCATAGGCTGGAACCTAATCTTAGAGTATGTAATCGGTAAGATCTTAAAATTAAAAATGAGTATTAAATTGGAAAAATTGTTATCTTACTTGCAATTATTTAGGTACTGCCAGCGTAGCAAGAGGCTTAAGTAACTATATTGATGCATTGACTAACAATGTCATGGCAAAGGCACTTAGAGATGCAATGCCTATCGATATCTCATTCTTATCAGAGTATCCAGACTTCTTTGCTTTTGTTATGGTTATACTTCTTGCCGTTTTACTTAGCGTGGGAGTCAAGGAATCGTCATTGCTTAACAATATTTTCACTGCTATCAATTTAGTGACAATCGCCATAGTCATCGTGGCAGGTTCTATTAAAGGTCAGTTAGTTCCCAGAGTTTTGCTAATCCGGAACTATTCTTAATCCCTAAAATGACATCATTGGATTATTAAATACTCATGTTTTATTCATATACAGCTGATCCCTCAAATTGGTCCATTGCTGTTGAGGATATACCGGACACTGTAAAGAATCCTGGAGCTGGAGGATTCATGCCGTTTGGCATAAGTGGCGTTATGGCTGGAGCTGCTACTTGCTTCTATGGATTTGTTGGCTTTGATGGCGTTGCAACAACTGGAGAAGAAGCTAAAAATCCTCAGCGTAACATTCCATTAGCTATTGTGATGTCTCTTGCTGTTATCTTTGTAGCATACTTTAGCATATCCACAGTATTGACTATGATGTGGCCATACTATGATCAGGTGGGTCTGTCGTGATAATTAAACCTATAACTAATCATTCAAATATAAATTACTCGTATTCTTATAGAATGCCGATGCTCCTTTTCCATATGTTTTTGAACAAATTGGCTGGCCAGCTATCAAGTGGATTGTTAATATAGGAGCTATCTTCGCTCTGTGCACCAGTCTACTTGGTGCAATGTTTCCATTACCCAGAGTTCTTTATGCCATGGCCAGTGATGGAGTACTGTTTAAATGTTTGGCTAAAGTTCATCCACGGACTATGACCCCGATTTTTGGGACCCTGCTATCCGGTTTGTTCACAGGTGAGTATAGGTAATTGGTCCTCGTTGATTATGACGAAGAATCTGAATAATTAATATCTTGTTTTTAATATTTTTTAAATAGGTATCATGACTCTTATTTTTAATCTTCGGCAACTAATTGACATGATGTCCATTGGTACACTTTTAGCGTATACTATTGTAGCTATATCCGTGCTGATTTTAAGGTGAGCCTCATGTTCTGATGATCTTTTAATTGAGGTTCTTGTTATACTTCGTATCTTTTTATTATACCCTGTAGGTATGAGAAGAATGAATCTACTAACAAAAACGGATTAACTTTGTCCATGGATATTCCTGTGGAACGAACACCAATGAGTTTCTTCAAGCTGCTCTTTAACTTAAACAATAATAAGCACCCGACAGAATATTCTGGGAGTGTTGCTAAGTGGGGTATTTTACTGTACAGTAAGTAAAAATCTTTGAGCAATATCGGTTCACTCAAGGAGATCATTTTTGTTTAATTTTCAGGTATCGTCGTCTTCGTCGTGGGATTCTTAATTAATTACGTAGGAGATCAAGTACTCTCTGGGAATGTGATATATTGTGTGATTATAGCATTATTGGTATTAATTATGTTATTAATAATTGCTAGTATCGGAAGACAACCAGTTCAGAAACCAGACTTATCTTTCAAGGTACATAAAATAATTTTATGTTAACATATACTATCTCCCTATGTTAATCTTTTCTTGGTAATCTTTTAGGTTCCTCTAGTGCCACTGATACCCTGTCTTAGTATCCTTATCAATCTATATCTGATGCTGCAATTAGATGTGTACACTTGGATAAGATTTGTGGTGTGGATGATAATAGGTAAGCAATCTGGATGTGTTTCTATGTAGTAGATATTAAATAAAAAAAGGAATGCAATACAGACAGATGAATTATTTCAGGTTTTGCTATTTACTTTTTGTATGGAATAAGTCACAGTGTTCAGGGACAACGCAATCAAATTGAAATGGAAACGAAAACGCAACAGATAAGCGAGAAATTTCGTAGTTGTACAAAGTTTTAGACTCATATTTTTGGAAGAATCTTCCCTGTCAAGGATTAAATCGTACTGATAACGAAAGCCCTGGTAATTAACACACAATAAAAGCAAATGTGCCTGATAAGCACGTTTCTTCCAGAGCCTGCCTCAGAAAGAAAAAGTTAGAAGACACTAAAAGAGAAAAACCTGTGAATACTTTAGAATTACAAGTCAAACTAACTGCAAATCTTTTTTTTAACACATGAAACTGGAAATAAACAATGAATCAACACCGAATGATCGAACATCACATTTGAAGTGAAGTGATAAAATATTTACAGACTTTTGTATATCTTTTCGCTCACTGTTTTATAATCCCACCCTAAGACAGACATAAGCTGGAATCATTCTGTATATATTGCAAAGAGAATCTGTTATATTTTTATGATACACAAATGAATAATATATTTTAAATAAATCACAGTAAGTCTTTTTTTATTTTCTATAGCTACTAATACGATTGCATTTGACTTATTAACTTATAAAATCTTTATTCGTCTCTACACTGTAATTGCTATTATGGTGTGGATGAACTAGAGCTAGTACAAGAATTACATTATTGGAACGTCTTACAAGATCACACAGCACACAGAGTATTGGTTTGAATGATCGATTAAATGACTATTTTGCAATTAATATAGACACACGAATCCCGAATTATCTCAATAATGAATATAAATATACATATAGTAATGTAATGTACCACTGTGTTACATTAGCATTTTTTAAAATAAATTAATAACAGTCGAAAGCTAGCATTCGTAATATAATGTCTTATACCGGAAGTGACTTCAGCTCCATTATAAGTAATAGTTTTCTTAGACGAATTTCTAAATGATGTCTATGATTGATGGATTCAAAGAATTCATCTTTAGACTAGAATTTAATGAGAGTTGAAGGCATCACCAAGGTCATTAATAACAACGAAATGGCAATGGCAAAATTGGCACACC
This sequence comes from Calameuta pygmaea, assembly GCA_031762395.1. Taxonomy (NCBI): domain Eukaryota; kingdom Metazoa; phylum Arthropoda; class Insecta; order Hymenoptera; family Cephidae; genus Calameuta; species Calameuta pygmaea. Next base: position 853,270 of record JASANN010000413.1, read on the forward strand.
AAATACGAATTCTGTTTGTCATATAATTAAGCAAGCCATCATCATTCAGTCAGGTACCGGTGTTTTTAATTTATTATCTTCTATTTGCAAGACCCCCAACGCTTACGTGTTGCCAGTTGGCCTAGCGAGTATGATAAAAAGAAATTAATTACAGTACCCTTCTAGCTAAAGAAGATTAAGAAAAAAAAATACTTACTCCGATACCAGTAGCCCAGCCGTTTCCTGCAGGATTTGATTCGGTCACTCCGATTCTTCGACATATGATTCCTGCTCCCGACACCGCCCACACTTGTCCAGGTTCCCGACCCACTGATACATGCCGAAAGCCTTGCTTTGCCGTGAGCACCGATGAGTCTGGCAGAATATTAAGCACTTTTTTTATATAACAGTATACAGATTTGTGCAGAAATACAAGTTGTGAATAATGACCGATATGGATGGGATCGTTAGGCATAGCCGGTAATGTCTGCCAATAAGTTCCTTCTGGAAAAACATTAGACTGAATTTCGCGGCGCACTGATAAATGTCCAGTTGCGTCCAGGGCCCATACTACATCCTTGCCTACGGAGATTTGCTTTAAATGAGCTCCTGAAGGTGGCTCTACATTCTGCCATAAATCACCTGTAAGATTGAATACAAAATCTTTCATTTAATTAATTCAAGAAGATCAGAAAATATACTTCGTCGATTAAGATAAGGTTTACCAGTTGGTTTGCTGGGATTTATCCCAAATCTCCAGTAACTGGACCCATTCTTCCCAACTGCCCAAACTTGTCTATTGGGACCGCATGAGATTCCTACTAGAGTCTGATCACTAGGAATATGTTCCCAGGATACTCCCTAGAAAGAGATAATAAAAATAATAATTTCTTTTAAAATCAGAACACTCTTTCTTACCATTGGACAAGATTCAGAAACTCCTCGTCGAAATAGAGCCTCGCCATTAGCCGCGACTGCCCAGACATAGATGGGAGCATCGCTTCCTGGATCTCCAGTTGCCTCAAAGAATTCACAAAATATTAAATATCTTCTTATATAATCTAATTACTATAATCTACTTATTAGTAACGTACATATAGAGAAACATCGACGAGTTTGGTATTCCCAAGTTCTTGCCACGGGCCACTAGTAGTTAATTCACAGCGTCTGAACCATCTTCGTCGCCTTACATAATCCGTAAATTGTTTTCTTCCGTGATATTGCGATGGAAAGTCCGTAGCGTATTGCCAGCCGTCACGATCAACACCTCCAGGTGTATGAAAGTCTATGATCCAGTCAGAAACCTGAAAACATTACTTAGTAAGCATATTACGCTTTATTCTTTAGATTATATATATAAGTATCTATAATTACTTTTCGTAATTAATATGATACTTTATTCTCTACTAACCCAGTGCCAATGCATTGACAGGAGTTTCGTGTGCTCTCGCGTCCTCTTATGTCGACCAGTAGCATCGCTCCACATATAACGATCCGTGGGTAAACCATGAGACGTATAACCGGTCACAGGATTCCAACGTTGATTTTCATAGACGAAATAATTGTGCGTATCCACCATTGTGTTAATATCCCCATTGTTAATTGCTAGAGCTGAATTTAAAATAAAAATATGTAATACATTTTTCATGAGAGACAATCACAAAATATATTACCTTTGAGAAAAGCACCTCCCCAACCGCCAGTATAGACCCAGGCTGTATTATCATAACCTATGCCCCAAGTTATACCGGAACTACATGTCTCAACTTTTTTAAGATGTCCACCCATCTGTCGCCAAAACATTGTTATCGGTTCAATGATTACCTGCAAGGTAATGGTGTAATATAAAATAATTTAGTTTATTCTCAATATTTATTGACATACCGATCTTGATTTATATAGAACGTTGCTGAGCGTGATAAGTCCTTTAATCTTTAAATGTGTGATGTTCTGTGGGGGTATCCTGTGGCAGTAGAAAGTGAATTCACTGTCATTTATGAATATCCTGTAGCCCTGAGTCTCACAAACGATTTTCAAAGTGACATCGGAGCCTGCCTTTATGGGACTGCCACCTGCACGTTCTTCATCGCCCCATTGTCCATTTTCGTAGGTATTCCTGACGATGACATCATCTTTTAATCGTGGATTGAAGTGCAGGGCTACGTCGTGACTTTCTGGTACGTTCCTTTGCTTTGGGGTTGTTGTAGTGTAGCAGACTAGGTTAAACGTAATTCTGGAACAGAAGAGTTTGATGTTAAAATTATTCAGGAAACGATAGGACAAACTTGACTCACCTATCAGCATCGTCGTGGACACACATGGATGCATGAAGAGCACAGCCTGGACCAAACCCATTCTGGAGTATACTCTCGAATGGTAGATCCTTGCCAGCAACATCTAGTTCCTGAGTGTACACTCCTTCAAAGAATTGATTTGCCTGAATGTGTTATAAAAAGCAGTTAGCTATTTGTATAGAAGATTGAATTTTATTAATATTTTATTTAACAGAAACCTCAGCTATCGCTGGATCATAAACGAAAACATCCCCTAGAGCAGTTGTGGTCCAGATAGCATTAGGTCCTGGTTTTCCGTATACGTTGTTCATCTGGCATGTAACTAAAGAAGACAATTAGTCTCGAAGAAACACTCCTGCATTACCCTATTTATTTATTGGATAAAGAAGCTATTACCTGACGTAAGATTGGCCATCCAATCTTCCATTTCAGTATCACTAGCAAATTGAAGTCGCACAATTTTACAGCGTGAAAGGCGTGGTGTGTGGATTGCCAACCTAGGACTACCTGGTTCACTGCAGCATACTACGCAGACGATCTCCGAAATAGGAAACTGCATCTGTCGTGGAAAAGATAATAGAGTTACAATTATATACGTTTACTGATTCTAGAATTCAATACCTTAGTCGTAGCGCCATCTGAATTGAGGATAGTCAATGTACCAGAATCCAATGAGCCACTATCACTACCAATCCATTCCAATTCAACTATACAGTCTTCATAACCAGTGCTGCCCTTAAGTTTGCATCGTGCATCACCATTTTTGACCCAGGATGATCTGCGCAATAAAAATCCTTAGTCCTTCAAACGAGTAGTAAAGTTTAATATCCAGAAACTTACTTTTCAATGGCCTTTTCGTATTTGGATAAATCAAAGTCAAGATCCTTCAATCTGCTTTTAAGTTCATCCAGAATTCGTATCCTCCAGGGTTCTGCCAGTTCTCCATAAACTGCACCATTACCATCAGCAATCCTTCAAATTCATTGCATGTAATATTTAGGTAAAATTTAATATTCTTAATAAAATTCAAGAGTATCGTACCATTTAGGTGGTGAAGTAACATCCACAAAGCAAGCACCAGCTTCGACCTTGCACCAGAGAACATCGCACTCAGCCCAATACATAGCAGCAGTGGTTTCATCCTCTCCATAGACTCCGGAATCTCCAGTGAGATCAGGATCGAAAATACTACCATCAGTTTCAGGATGAGCCTCAACACCAACCATTGAACCAACTGAATGAACTGGACTCCAGGCAGCTGGATTCACTTTGACAGTACTGCTCATTCCTTTACCAGGCACTACTATTGATTCACCACTTTTAGCTAGGGATTCATTGGAAATTGTTATATTGGCTACGCTTGCTGCTGTAAGATCTCCCATGTCCATTGAATTTGCAGACCTGAACGGTGAAAGGAAATTAGCACACTAAGAATGATGTCTACGTTCTACATATCAACAATGAGTAGTGACCGTTTCTTGGCTTCATTTAGGTACGATTCTTGGAATGATGTTTGCTGTTGATTATTGGGAACAGTACCATCAGTAGAACGTTGCCATAACTTCAAGGATGTCGGTGTGGGAGCAGATCTCGACTGTTCATCCCAGTCCCTGATCAGGGCTGTGCCTTCACTGGTGCTATGTGGTCGATTCTTAAAATTAAGGCAGATATGTAGAATGTTTCTCTGTAATATAACTCTTTCCGATAGCATGCTAAAAGGGAGAAACTGTACATAAAAAAATGTTATCAATAACTCACAAGAGAACCCCAGCTCTGATGCCGCTGTTGCTGTGGCGTACCGCACATGCTATGCCGGTTACTAGAAGACAGACTGGCATTACTGCTGGCACGACTCAATTGTAATGGTGCATTGATGAGACGCCATTTCTTTCCAGTCAATTCAGAGCGTGTGATACCGGTCCGATAGTAGAGACAACGATCATCGTGACCAATGGCCCAGACCTTTAGATAAAATTTATTTAAATATGGAACGAATAGATTTTGGCTATTTATACGATGCTTACTTGATCATTTGGTGCTACTGAGACTAGAGCCATTTTACTTAACATTTCTACCCATCCAGTTCCAGTAGCTAGTTGCTCACAAACGCCACTCATCTCGCCCTTAATTCCTTTCCGGAACCATACGCTACCTTCATTAGTAACGGCCCACACAGCATCCATACCGACACTCACCTGGACCAATCGAAGATCTTTCTGAGGCGGTTCTACTTCAGCCCATTCATCACCTATTCAAAGATATTGTGATTATAGTTCAATTAATATTAAGAATTCTTATTTTATACAATGCTGATGCTTGTTATCAAACATACCCATTGGATTTTCTCTGGTTACGCCTGTTCGTACTACAGCCTTTCCATTTAAAAGAACAGCCCAGACCAGGCCAGCTAATCCTACACTCACTTGACATACTTCATACCCTGGTGCAAGCTTAATTGCACTCCAGCGTTGACCTTCCGGAGACGTTGTGCTAACTCCGACTCTGAACATTATCTGAAGAGATTTTGGAATTGAAGAATTTTTATTAAATATTCGTAAAGAATAGGCGATTAATTATGTATTTACTCTGCCATGTGCCGTCACTGCCCAAACTACGAGTCCACCGGGGTTGCCTCCAGGAATTTGATTACCACCTACAGCAACATCTATAAATGGTTCCTAAAAAAGCACAAAGTATTATAGGATATTAAAAATAATATAGCACATTGTTCAGAATGAATTAGAACTTAAAAATTTTATTATTACTTTAGTAGGGTCCTTATGAAGTGGTGCAATTGCACACCAAGAGTTCATTGCACTGTATCTTCTGTAACGAACCCACTTGCGTCTCCGTACGCAAGATTTCCATTGTTTCTTGGTCGTGTAAGTTGCAGGAAAATCGACAGCGTAGGTCCATCCCTGATGTTAATATAGATAATTTTAAATTTGTAAAAAAAATATAAAACCCAAAGAAATGGTTTTAAATTTACATCATGATCCAATGGTTGTCCATCTAATGTTGTTTCGATATGCCAGTCACCTTCCCATTGCCATGCCATGGAAGGTAATTTGACTTTATCACGACTACGGTCAACAGTTCCATCTTGATTTGAAAAATTATATCTATCTGTTGGTAAAAGTCTTCCACTAAAACCTTCTAAAGGCAACCATCTCTACATATTAAAAAAACGTAAAATTACGAATTAAAATCATTGGCCATCAATAGATTGTGCATAAATATGTGAAGTAAGTCATACTTCGTTTTCATAAGTTTCTTCCTTTATGCGAATCGGAATGTCTAGACCATGAACATGTACATAAACCTGCCGATCTCCACCAATTGCCCACATAAAATGTGGCACTGCAGAAAGCTGTTTAAATTCCAATCCCAGGTACATAAACTCACGCCACATAGTACCAGATGTAGATAGTCCAAAGACACGACCCTCATTATTAATGGCATAGAGGTAAGAACTTGGCATTGTGAATTGGTATCCTATATAATAAGAAAATGTTAATAAACACTTGATGTCAAAAATAAAAAATGAATCTTATAACTGCAAGTGTTATAAAGAATGTACCATCCATATTCTATCTAAGTAAGATAAGACAAAAGTTCTATCATATCTATATGACTATCGCAACATTACCAATAATTTTGTCTTCTACTTATCCAGAATTAAAATGCATTATAAAAATAGAGTATTATACTCTATATTCTAATCTGTATGACATTTATACTAATGACTGAATAAATAAAGTCACAACAGAGACATATCACATGCGTTACAAATATACTACTTGCCTAATAGATATGAACTAACTGCTACATATAAATCTTTTAAATAACTTAGTAATACCTGTCTGGATGCAAATTAATTCTTTTTACACTGATTCGAGTGGGATAACAAGTGGATGATTATTTTTCGGGAACACAACCTCTCCAGCTACTGTTTCCACTTTAGTTCATGATATAATTGTGCAATTTTAACCAAAGCTCCACACTTTTATAGAGTAAATAGAAATAGACGTGACAGGCCTTTTAATTTTACGTGCGAATTTAATCTTGCGTTATTATTTTCACCTAACGTATCATCCAGTACCGGCTGTCAAACTGTACTTGTGCATTACTCCAAAATACATCATAAATTGCAAATTATGCAGAGGTAGAGCGTTTAGTTTGCCGCTAAAAGAAATTTCTAAGTTATCCATGGATGCTATAGTGGCTGCAGATTACATTTGCGTTATAAAAGAAGATCTTCCGTCTACCATTGCATCTTCACAGAACAACGACTTCCAAACAATTTTGAATTGAAGTGAATTGAAGTGTCAACTGAATTTAACTGTGTATCATAATGGAGGAGATACTAAAACGGGTAAATAAGTATACTGCTCCAAATATTACAGAATTATTGGAATTAATACAAGAAAGTGAATTGAGAGAAAACACAACTACAGAACAAGAAAAACATCTTAAAGGTATATATTTTTCTAGAATTATTTGTGCAATTTATTCTTTAAATATCTTCTGAAATTTAACTTTTTAGAGCAGGAGCAAAATATAAATGAGTTGCACACCAAAATCATTGTTTTGAAGCAACAACTGAGTGTTGAAAAAAAAACTCTTGAATGTAAATCAGAGGATTTAAGAAAACAGAAGGAACTTCTTGTAAGCAATTTTATTTTGATTTTTAATAGCTTATGCTTTTACTGTATTTTAACTGCCTTTCTTAATACTAAATCATTTTTTTTTTAGAAACAACTGGAAATAGAAAAATGCAATTTAATTGAAGAAAATTTGATGTTGGAAGCTAAGAAAAATAAAATGAAAACAGTCCAGCCTAGTTTACGTGATGTACATACAATGGAAAAGGGAAGGTATGTCGAATTTAGTATATATCATTATATTGTACATTATCCCGTTACCAAATAATATTATTTCAGGAGAAAATTGGAGTTGTACAAAGAGTTAACTGGAATTCGTTGGGATTTCACAGCTTTAAAACAAAATGTAAAAGGATGTATCCTTTTTATTTATTACTCCCTATTTTTAAAACTATTTTAATTTTTTTAGTAGTAATTTCCTTATACCACCACTTAGATATAAATAATAAAAAGAATTATGTGCATTCTTTTTGTTACGATCTAAATGAAGGAGAAAAACATATTTGTGATCTTCTTTGGAATGAAATTTCTATATCCACTGGATGTGCTTCGTTAGAGGAGCAGAGTTCAAAGGAGAATTCAGTACCAAATTAACAATCATCATACAGACATGATTTGGAATATAGTTTATTATATACAATATTTTAGATTATACTGATAATTTGAACATATATAGATTTAAATCATTTTAATTCTGTGTATACTCTGACCCATCATTCGAACGAATATGAAAATCTTTTTGGAAATATAAAACTCAAGTCTTGTTTATTCTAATATTTCTTAATATTGTTAGACCTTGATTTATTAGAAAATAAATCAGAGCTACACAAAGTAACATAACAGTTACTGTTGATATAGTGCAAAAAAGTACGCAGCATAGAATGACAGTACCTATTATCAGTACAATACCTGAAAAAGTCAATGTAATTAACTTAAAAATCTATAGTATCAATGAAAATGATATTAGAGCTAAAGTGCTATACTGTCATAAACTTTACCTTCAACAAGAATAAATCCAGCAAAAGTAAAGGTGATTGTTGTGAGTGCAAAAACAATGAAGATAAACAATGGTATGACCAGGACTGCTAACGCTGCTACACAACCAATCAGCAATAGAGGATTAGACATTATAAGTGTCATTAGACGATCCAGATTTTCAGAGACAGCTGCATCCTTCATAATCATCCTGTACTTATGTGTTCCTGCTTTCCCTATATATAAAAGAATGACAAGCTCACTACCTGTAAATGGATGACACTTTTAATCAACGTCTTACACAGTATTTGCATTGTCCTACAAGATTGATCTTTCGACCAAAGCTGTGAATCCAAACTCCCAGTCACTTGTGCTTCCTAGAAATTCGTTAATAATCCACTAATAATAAATTCATCATAAATCGTGAAATTTGTAAAAACGCACCACCATTCTCTCCAGCTTATTTATAACGCTTTTCAAATTGATATATTAATGTTTGCATCATGCTTAACAAAGCTTACTCATCACCACTCATTTAAAATCTTCACATGCTTTCTAAAAGTTTATTGTCATCTGACAGAAAGAGATGATTCTTGGTAAGTTTTTCTTCGTCGCACATACAAAACAATAAATATCCAGTTAAGTTTTATAAACCTATGAGTTTCATATCTACGTTAGTGTAATAAGTCCAAGACAAAATGAAGCAAACTTTTGACTACGGAGGAGCCACAAGCAGAGAGTGAGACAGAGAAAAAAGAAGAGAAGGAAGAGGGAGAGAGAGAGAGAGAGAGAGAGAGAGAGAGAGAGAGAGAGAGAAGACAAGACGTTTCATAACTTTCGGAGTTAACCTAACCAGGGATAAGTGGATAACCAGGTTTTGCACCATGTCAGCTCTGGTACGTCTCCGGGGTTTGGAGGCCCTGAGGAAGACTCTCACAATTTCCATAAGTAAAAACAATCTGGTACGAACCATAACCACATCGCCAAAGAAAAATGAGACATCCGTACCTACTACCAATACCTGTGAGCCTCCTAAGAAGTTCTGGGTGAGCTACGGATTCGACTACAGCGATGAGAACATTGATAAGCATGGCATGCACTCCTTGTTCTTCCTGGTGGTCACTGTAATATTCTGTGGAGGCTTTGTGTTCATGGCATATCAACCTGATGCTGGTTTACGCAATTGGGCACAACGGGAAGCTTACCTAGAGTTACGTCGTCGAGAGCAGCTAGGATTACCAGTTATTGATCCAAATCTTATCGATCCTGCTTTAGTGAAACTTCCTAGTGATGAGGAACTTGGTGATACAGATATCATCATTTGAATGATATTTATCGAAACTACCATGTAGTGTGTAAATCCTACCGTTTGTATGCGACTCATAGTTCTATGTAACATACATTGCGATGTACGTTTTCGTACAATAAAATGTTTCTGGTTCTACCTTTTTGTTGAAACACCACACTTAGCAACTATTCAGAATAGACGAATAAATCAGTGCCCCTGATAAAATTGAGCGTTTTTAACATTGAGCCTCTATGTACTGTATAACTCCATTTACTTACATGATTAGACTAGTCTGCAGTAAAATTTTATGAAGAATAATAAAATATCAATCAATGTAGCAGATCACATTTTGGACGTGGTAAGCAAAGATACATAAATCTACCAATGCAAATAATAGAATACTATAATCATTGTGGTTTGTAAAAGCGATACTCTTATGATTCCATGTACAATTTATTTATACATCGTTGATAAATTAGTCTCTTATCCCGAGTAATAGGGAGAGGGCAGGGATATACCAATACATTCAGTAGAAGGCGAGGTTATTGCACGGATGCAGAGGTGTTTGGAGATGCCGGCAACTGATGCAGAGGAGGCGGATGCGAATTCTGATGCTGTGGCATGGTCGGGTAAAACGTAGGATTCTGCGGTAAACTTGCACTGACTGTTATAGGTGGCATTCCTGGCAGTGAAATTGGAGTAGTCACCACGTGTGGTTGATATTCCCTGGGAATGCCACCCATGATTGATGCGTTCGGTTGCGACACCGGATTTCCCCCAGGCAGTGTCGCTACGCTCACAGGCAATGGTGGTAGTGGTGGATTGGTCGGCATACCAGGAATGTTTGGAGTATTTTGATACCCAGGAGACTGGCTAGTAGCTAAAAGAAAAGAAAATGAAATCCTAAATCCTGTAACTCACTACCAAAATCCATTAAATCTATTTTTAAGTAATACCTTTATGAGAGACGTTACAGGTCTTTGCATAGCAATATTTAAATGTCTTACCATGAGGGAAATTAATGTTGGATTGTGCAGAAAATAGATGAGTTGCTGAATTTGTAGTTGGTAATGCTCCAGCTATCGCTGGATCCAATTGAGGCACTGCATTGGTAGTAGCAATTGAAATTGGTATTGGAGCTGGAACTGGAGACTGAATATTCTGTGGTGCTGTAGTTATAATACTATCCTTAGCCGTGGATTCCGAAACAGCCACTGAAACATAACTTGGAGGCATGGAATATCCAGTTGGTATATTTGTTACTAGATTACTTCCAGTAGTGGTTGCAGGTTGTGCTTGTGTGGTGATGGGCTTAGCATTGCTCTGTAATAAAATAAATTTATGCGTCTATGCAAATTTGATATATAGTAATAGTAATAGTAAAAGTAAATAAAAGTGTACCAGGTAGCTGTTTGGCTTAGCCTCTGGAATACTCCTGATAGGTATTCTATGTAGATAACCATAGCCTATTCCACAGCCCAAACTGCAATATAATTTCTTCGATTAGAGTCACGCGAGTATTATAAAGGAATAAAGGCATACCTTCCTTCTCCACCCCAGGTGTTATTTGGGGTAATAGTGACTTCCCTACATGAATCATCGTTAGTATTATAGACATAGAGTTTTAATGGTCGAGACTCATGAGTTTCAATTAGAGTAAAAAGATCTTCACTTTCATGTAAAACTGAATCTGTACTAATGATATAATCAGTAAAAGATCTTAGTCCAGCAAGTTCAGCTGGTGAAGAAGGATGTACTTCCTGCAATATAAAAAATGATTTCTATAGTCCTTTAGGTTTAAAAAAAATCTTAAAAACAGGGAAATAAAGATACATACAAGAACATGCCAGACATTTTCATTAGCTCCTTCAAATGAACAGAAACGTATGCTTACACCAAGCAGACCCTGTCCACCCCAGGTCATGCTAGGTACAATTACAGTCTGTCGAACAGACTGAGTTTTACTATTGTAAACAGTAATTTGCAGGTCCTTATCCACGCCAGCCTTTAAAAGCTCTTTTAATGTGTCATTATCTTGATCCTTAATAAACATAAATTACACTATAAAGCAGCACAAATTATTTCACATATGTTTTCATATTCAATATCAGCTTAACGTAAAGAAACTCTTAAAATCATCAGAGGTAGTCTTACCAGACGGATATTTCCAATAGCCACAATAAAATCAAAGAAAGCCTCAAGACCAGCCTTTTGACCTGGTGATCCATCTTGGACCTAAGTGCCATTGAATTTGATTAAATATTCTTATCTGTACAACTATTAATGTTTCTGAGAAGTTAAAATAGGTTAGCAGGTTTGACAGCAGTACTCACTCGAAGTACATGGTAACCTTCGGTACCGCCTCCGGGTATTTCTACGCTGTGGGAAGATCCCATTGTAATGTACAACAAACTAACTCGTTCTAATCGTATGCATGAAGAATAATGACCAACGAGAATTAGTCGACAGACTTTCAAACAGTAAAATTACGTGGCACGAAGTTTTGTGCTATTAATTCCATGATTATTTGATGTCGTGAAGTTTGATGGAATGATATCATCGCCGTCTGTTAGGAAAAGCGTAAGACCATTCAACGAACGTATAAATAGATCTTACCATCATTGGATATTCTCTGTATGCTAAATGCTTATTTTTTATGTGTATCAGAGAAATATGTATCCTTTATATTATTCATTAACAAAAAGTGAATGACTTGTAAAGAAAAATCTATATTTCATAAGTGTAAATGAATCAGGAGTTATTCTTTATACATTTTTGTTGCGTGACAAACGACAACGGCGGCGGTAGGTAACAACTCTGTTTTTCATTATTGCCGATTAAGCATGAAAATTGATTTTATTGTAACAGAGCTTCCTTTCTGATATTGTATAATCCTAGCTCTGTTGTCACCGCAAAGTTCCTATGATTATTAATTCTGGCACATCTCCTCATTTGAGGAGTCAGCCATAAGGAAAGGAAGGAAGGATGATTATTAATCTGTAGTGCTTTTGTCTAACCTACAAATTTTACAGCAGAAGGAGGTATGTACTTTCATAGATATTTCTTTAATATTATAAAGCATTCGAAAATATGGAACGTAGGGATAAAATGTACGTCTGCTAAATTCGGAGCATATACTTTTACGCGAAACTATATAGTTCAAAGTCTGAGATCAGTTAGACAGGTTGCATAGTTCGACGAGGAATATATTCTTACAGCCATCTTGTGGATAACTTAGAATTTAAAAATCTGCCTTTTAATTGCATTTTATTGCTATAAAAAATGCAGATTGTGGTGATAAAAAGTTTTGTAGTTTATAGCAATCCATATATTCAGAATCACAACTCCAACTAGTGCTAAATAGATAAAAAAGAAAAAAGGCGCTAGATAGCATAGAAGGAGAGTGGAATTGTTACCGCATGTCCATTACTGATGGCAGGGTCGCGTTGCCATGCCACTATCGATTTTCAGGGTGCAGGGCGTGGAGATCGCATGTATATTCGAAGTCTAGCATTCAGCGAACGCATTTAGTGCCGCGATGTTTCTCCACGCACACGCCATGACCTCAATCTCGCCGAATTAACTCGATGATAACCCGGAGTGTCGACTTCCTGGACGCAATGTCAAGTGTCGTGTCCAGGCATGCGAAACAAACCGAATTGGTTCTCGCGCTGCTGTTCGCTTCAGGACGCCTTCGCACCTCCGGAGCAAAGACGGTTTCGTCGGGTGCATGGTTTACAGTTGCCGTTACATCCGCAGCAGGTTTTTGGTTGGCTGGTCTTAGTTGGAGTAACTGCAGGAACATTTCTAGTGATCCTACCGCGACTGCCATTTCCACTACAGACTCATCTTCTCCCAGTGATCATAGCAGCTCTGGTTCTCCATGTGATAACACATCTCTTCGCTCTCCTACTGGATCCAGCAGATCCCAGAGTACGGGCTCGGCCTCGTGCCCAAGTGGTTCCAGAATTTGATCGTACTAAGCATCTTCACGTCATTGAGAACGGTCGTTGTCATTTGTGCAACATTACTGCCACTGAGAAGCGCACCAAGCATTGCAGTGTGTGCAACAAATGCGTTACAAAATTTGATCATCATTGCAAGTGGTTGAATAATTGCATTGGGGGTAGAAATTATGTAGCCTTTATTGGCTGTCTAGTTTCAGCAATTATTGCATCATTTATTGTACTCTGCATTTCTCTTACTGAGCTTGTGATCCATGTAAGTTACAAGGAATTGTACAACATCACCATGGACAATGTTACTCTGCCAGTACCACCTGCTGGACCTGGTTCGCTGGTAGTCATATCTGTTGTTGGAATCTTGTCTGCTATTGCAGCAGTACTGCTTATACATCTGTGCTTTTTTCATGGATATATTGCTTGCCTAGGCTTTACTACATATGAATATGTACGCAGTAAAAGTGAGAGAAATGCAGTCAATGCTTTAAATGCAAACACAGCTTCCTCCACACCTATTACGTGTTCTTCGTTTTGCAAGGATAATACAGACTTACCAGTCCAGTATCATTTTTGCAAGTCTGCACCAGAACGCTGCCCTGAGACTGAAACAAGGAACATTTATGTCTGCTCTACGCATCAAAGTTCCACAGATTCTGATGATACAATCAAAGAGCGTAGGAACTTCCACTTATATTTTTCATACGAGAGTCGTGCCAGTGAGACCTCCATCGAACTCTCATCTAGAACATCAATCCTAGAGGAGTCAGTGCGCAGTCCAGAGCCACATATAGAATTTAAACCGTCCACACCATCCCCTGTATCCTGTTGTTTCTCTATCATCAGTGGCTCCAGCAACTCTGCCAATACCAGTGATCGCCAGTCAAGGAAACGCCTAGACGAGAATGACAGGGTCAAGACTAAGTCATCTCGTTGCAACGCGATGAGACGCATCAGGACGTTTCTACGTAAGAAATTAAGGAAAAACGCTAGACATAGGTCGTCTCTAAATTCTGACCCTGGTCGGAATACACGTAAAAACCGTGTCAATCCATTAAGCAGTCCTAGTGCAGATCCCAAGGAGAAGGAAGATCCTGTGCGCTGCATCTCTATGACTCCGTCCCCTACCAAAGAAGAATCTTTGGTTCAGACGAGGCCACCAGTTAAGCTTCCACCTTTGACTCTACCCACCAGGCATCGCAAGCATGTCGGAACTGCCTCGGCTATGTCCTTGACAATACCTTTAGCTGGTACCAAACGTGGACAGCCTCTTCGAGTACGTAGAGGCAGTTTCCACAAGAGACCAAGATTCAAGATTGGTGCTCACATTACGCAATCCGCCCAACTCTCGCCGATCCCAGAATCTGAACTCTCGAAACCTGCTTCGCCGAGGTCACCGCCCCAGATAAATAATCACTTTGCATTTCCACCGTGTATTACCGAATCGACGGATAATGCACGTAGCCAGAGTGCTGGTACGGCGGTGACCTGAAGTTCTTACAGGAATTGTATATTGCTGAAGTTTAATATGAAAATCCAATTGAGAATCTCTGGAAATCTGTATACAGAGTGAAACTGCGGTACTCTAGTCGCATTTGACGTATTTATTAAATATTGATAATCCCGTCCGTTATTTTTCACCCTGTGCACTGTTGGTGCACTAGGACGCAAAGTTTATACATTAATACCACAGACATTCTGAATCAGACACACTTATATTATACACATACGATACATTATATATATATATTTCACAGAATTTTTTTATATACAAAACCTTGTATTTATTTGCGAAAAAATAAATAGAATTCTTTGTTGAAAAAATCCTTATTGTCTTTACTACTTATTCTTGTTGCCTCAAGTCACTTGCATTTCTTTTCCATAAATTTAAGTTCTCCCAGGTACCTTCGGCACTACCAGTCTGTGCCAGGGTGAGATATTACTTCCTTTTCACGCAATCGTATCTATTCAATTTTTTGTCTTGATCTTCCAACAAGCCACGCAAGACTATTACAAGCGGTACCTATCATTATAAATTACTTTTATTTTCTCAGGCAATGAGTGTCGAAGTCGATAAACAGAATTCCGAGGATTCCGGAAGTCCGTCAATAAAGAATATTGATATATGGAAAGACATCTTAAACTCGGCGAAGTTCGTCGTCGCCCCCATGGTCGACGCCAGCGAATTACCTTGGAGACTTTTATGTCGTAGACATGGAGCACAGCTTTGTTATACGCCGATGCTTCATTCGTCCGTTTTTTGTCGGGATCCAAAATACCGGAAGGAGGCCTTAATCAGTACTCCAGAGGATCGTCCCCTTATAGTTCAGGTTAATGAATATTTCTTGTGTTGATTAATATTTGTAATTCAGTCAATTAAAATTTAACCTGACTTATTTCAGTTTTGTGGGAATGATCCTGATATTCTATTGGAAGCTGCCTTACTAGCTGAAGGACATTGTGATGCTATCGATATCAATATTGGATGCCCTCAGGCTATTGCGAAGAGAGGACATTATGGTGCCTTTTTACAGGATGACTGGGATCTTCTTCGACGAATAGGTATATCAGGTACTGTAGTGTAGATTTGAATCAGATTGTAATAGAAGGATTTTTTCAGTTTCCACCTTGAGCGGCAAATTGAAAATACCCTTGACATGTAAGCTTAGAGTATTTCCGGAAATTGATAAGACAGTCCAATACGCATTGATGCTCCAGAATGCAGGAGCATCCCTTTTGACAGTTCATGGTAGAACACGAGAGCAGAAAGGACCTCTTACTGGTTTAGCATCCTGGAAACATATTCGTGCGGTCAGGTAATTATTTTATAATTGCAAGGGTAACATTATTTCGTTGATTTACTCCTGAAGTTTACAAGGTATGATTTCTTCAGGGAAGCTGTCAGAATCCCAGTCTTTGCCAATGGGAATATTCAGTGCGTTCAAGACATAGAACACTGTATCCAGGAGACTGGAGTGCAGGGTGTGATGACTGCCGAAGGAAATCTTTACAATCCATTTATGTTTGAGGGAAGATATCCTCCTAGTTGGGAACCGGCAGAAGAATATTTGGACTTGGTGGAACTTTATCCGGCACCTTCTTCTTACATACGTGGACATCTTTTTAAACTCTTCCAACACACGTACGTTTATCCACACCAGTCAACTTCAGCTTACTTGAGCTTGCTTCTAACCGAAGAGTAGACTTTGTTTAGCAGAAAACCAAGAGGAAAGGGCAATCCTGGCCAGAAATTCTACAATGGAATCCTTCAGGCGTGTTGTCCAGGCTGTTAAGAATCGTTATTTACCATATCACGAGGGTCGACTTCCTTGGAGGGAACGAAATGATGATGACCAAGTGGAATCATCTTCAGATTACAATCTTACTTTGCCACCATGGTTGTGTCAGCCCTATGTCAGAGACTCACCTCAAGAACACTTGAATAAAGTAGAAGCCAAAAGAATAGAGTTGGTAAGCATCTCTTATTCTTGAATTTGAATTAATAGATTGAATCGTAGTTATCCATGATTTTTGTCATTTAGGAATCTAATGAGCAAGATAAAAGAAAATTTCAAGATGAAGAAGGCAACGAAGTTTCCCACAAACGTCTTAAAAAACTTAGACGAATTGCTCGCAGACCAAATAGATCTTTATCTATGAAACGTAGATCTGATCTTTGTACTGCTTGTCCAAATCCATTGGTCAGTATAAAACACTGTTTTCGTTTTTCTATTTTGTACTTATAATACAGATTTTTTAAAAATTTTTTCAGGGATTTAAATGCGAATATAAGCTTTGCCGGCAATGCTGCAGAAATAAATGCTTCAAGGACAATCTGGACTGTCTTGGACATAGAAATCTTACAAAGACAAGACGTCAAATGGCAATTGAGTTTGCTGCGCAAAGAGATGACAATAAAGAAGAACTGATATGACAATGATAGCAATATAAAATGATTCAAATAAAACATGTACATAAGATGAATCGGTTGTTGTATCTTTTTTACATCTAGTATGTACAGATAGGATCGATCAATGTATAACTACAATATTTAATTCCAAATTATTTTTTGTTTATGTACAAGTAAGATATTTTACAAAGTCATTTGACTAATTGTCTAACCGATTGAAATGATGTCAGCCATTTATACTATCGCTTACGGATGTAAGGAGCGACATAACGGAAGTCGGACAGGACTCAACATTTCAATATCAGTTTCAAAAATTGACTTTTGAATACTAGCTAGCTGCTCTGGACATGAGCGAATAGATTTAGTACTGAACTATCTTTTCGTTCAGGAAGTGACTTATCTTTTTCTGCTGTGCTCCAATATTTTTTACTCAACAGTAACATTAACATTAGAGCTGGTAAATGAACCAGAGAGAACCGGAAGAGTTTCCGGGAGGTAGCGCTATCTGATTGCTTATTAAATTGCCATGCTAGAAAGAAACGAATTCTTAAGATTAATAGAGGAGTTTATTGTATTTATAATATGTGTTATTGAAATAAATAATAATTTACCTAGATATAGGAAGTAAGCATTTAATGGCGTAGAAGCTACTGCAAACCACCAATTTGTTACATTCAACGCTGGAGCTAAATAGGACAAGCCCATTAATACAGCAGTGTAACGAAGTGCTGTCCTTCGACATAGTCCAGGATTTGTAACGGCCATCATGCGGTAACCAGCTCTTGAGTAATCAGGTCGAAGATTCCAGGATAAAGCATTGAAGTGTGGAAATTGCCAGGCATACAGCATTCCTGACATTATCCAGGCACCTGGATCAGCAATGCTTCCGGCACAACCAGCCCAGCCCATTAGTGGGGGTATTGCTCCCACTAAAAATGAAGTTAATTTAAGATAATAATATATGTTACATAACTTCTTGGAGAAGAGGATGTAGTGAGTGTGTAATTACCTATGGAACCAACCCAAGTATTTAAAATACTGACTCGTTTCATTGGTGTGTAAATTAACGTGTAGAGTATTAAATTTGCAGCTCCAAGAGCTGCTGTTAAACCATTTACTTCAAAGTAAAGTGTGGAAAGACCAGCTGCACCAGATATTGCTGCAAAAGCCACAGCATGGACTGGTCTGTGAATGTTGATTTAACAATTTACTTTAAAAGCCTTAAACTTTATGTCTATTCATAGCAAAGTCAATCAGAATTTAATGTAGAACTCTTTATCTTACGTAAGATGACCACGGACTAGTACTCGATTCTTTGTACGAGACATTTGCGCATCGAAAGGAACTTCGAAGAACTGATTAATGGAATTGGCTGTGGCCGATACTAATCCAGTACCTAGTGAACACATTACAAATGTATATGGATCGAATGGGGCTGGTGCCAGGGCATATCCACCCATTGTAGTAATAACTACCAGAGCTGTAAAAAGATTAATAACTCTACAAATATTTCTTATACTTGATAGACTAAAATATTATACATACAGGTCAATCTGATTTTAGATAGCATTAAACAATGCTTGTGAAGCTTGGTGGTTTCGACTTTCATTTGTTGCCATTCTGGCTCTGGAGCAATTTCTTTGGTTTCCTTCCTTCTCTTATCATTCTCTATTATCTTTGACTTTTCTACAATATCCTTGCAAGGTATCATTACTGTTGGACTTACAACGAATGTTTGTAATCCGCTTTTTTCCGACACACTCAAGTAAGGTTGCTCTTGAAGTTGTACAGCTTTTGGAACTGCTCTTGCTCCACTTGCTGCATACTGAGGAAACATTAAATATTCACTACAAATCTTTATCTATGAATTTAATGACATTTCAGTCATAATCAATGACAGAATTGCTAATTAAGAATATCACGTGTATTTTATGACCAAGCATGGTGTGGCAAGTGCAAAAGCATCAAAGTCTCAGAAATACATACCTTGACAGTCAATAATTTGAATACTGAGAGACGTGGTACGTGACGACAAATCCTCGAAGAGTGTAAAATAAATAACATGTTACTGAAATATAACTAATAACTTCAACAGCCGTTCCCTTGCATCCTGAAAGCAATAATCTCTCAAAAATTTACGCATAACCTCCATGACTAAATTTTAGTTTGAAAGAGCTTAAGTGAAACTGAAAAATTTAGTACATTTCTGTAAAAAAAAGCTTACATTTTTCATAGACTTCGGTCGATATTTTGAGTTTGATATTGCATAATAGCAATTCGCCTTGACGAAGTTCCTCCCTGTCACAACTTAAAAGCAGAAGAGAATTGCACAGTGGCTAGAAGAGACATTAAACACAGAATCTTAAGAAAGGCTGCGTTCAAAAATATATTTTGTTTAACAAAAGCTCCAAAAAATTAGTCTAACAATGTTCCACCTCGCTCTTTCAATTCCACATTAATGAATTCCACAAATTTTAATTATTGACGCCTTTACTTTATTAAAATACTAGAATATTCCATTACATCTTTTTAAAATCTCTCAAAATGAAATGATTTCATATGTCTCATTATTATTGCACGAGTTTCCTACCTCGACTGATCTAATTCCAGTTCTTACTTCGTGGTCACCACATTCGGTGTCGACCCATCGATAGGGGAGTATTCAGTTCAATTCGGTTGAACGGTCAGCTGTGCTTGAGTTTTACTGATGGTCAGTGTCATTGATAATAAGGCGATGTCTGTGCTTAATGACAATTGGATCCACAAGGAATGACAGGAGGTAAAAGTAATATATTTAAAAGTGAATTAGAAATCAGATATGTGTTGAGTAACTCTGGTTGTGTTGATTTTGAAAGAGAAGTAAGTTCCTTCTTGCAAATTCTAATGGTCTTGAATATATCCCAGTGTCAGCTGAGAGAGCAGAGATTGTGTCTAAAGAAGACACTAATGTCAATAAATTGACTGAAACAGAAACCAATATGACAGAAAGCCTAGTTAATGAGTGGCTTGCAGACTGTGCAGATCTTTCTGAGACAGAGTTGCGCACATTGGCCAGCAATGTCACGCAAGACAATGAGATCATTAGGGCACTGTATGTTCTGTTAGAGGAACGCAGTAAATATAGCCAGGTATAGAGATAATCATGTATATCATAACTTCCAGAATATTTATTTGAGTCTGAAATATGTTTTTCTATTTTTTTAGCTTGTTGATACAGTTTGCAATCAATTATTTGGGTTTTACCGGTCCAGAGAGATTGAATTGCAGAGGTTTACATTACAGTTTCTCCCTACTCTCATTTATATTTATTTGAACTCTGTTGCTCATGGTGATATCAAGGTAAACTTAAATATTAAATAAATATGTTGATTTCATCTAATAGATATCTGCTGGTTCCAGGGTTGCAGAACTGTGGAAACACTCTTGATAGGCCTATACAATTTGGAAGTAGTAGATAAATCTGGTAATCCTACATCCGTGTCCTTTAGATTACCATCTTTGGCTATGCCTTCAATATATCATGAGGTAGCTCTTTCGAGATAACATGAATATCTTGGAAACATGACATATTTATATTCTGTAACTTTCAGCCAATGACACTAGCTCCAGCATCTCTCACAGAGAGTGCAGTGCGTCGTTTTGAAGAGTGCAACACAAAGCTTGTCAGTTGGGGACCATTACAACAAGTTGAAACTTTAAATGCCCAAAATCGTTTGAAAGTCATGACTGCTCTTTTATTTGTGTACAATCAGCAACTTGGCTACATGGACAAGTCTGCCTTGGAGCAACTATGTAAAGTTGCAACCAAGTGAGTACATTTATATATTACAAAATGAAGTGTTAATTAAATCCCCAAGACATAACATATTTTACTACAACCAAATGACAAATAAAAGAGAACCTAGGTGGGGCAGGTTAAAGATCATCAAATAATCTGCAATTACGTGTACTTTGATTAACATAATTATATGTTATATCACAGGCTTGTAACGCAAGGATTTATGAAACCAGGCCATCATCAACGATCCTCCTATGGCAGTGAATCTAGCTTCGTACCAAGACTGTTACCACGCATTCCAGTCTCCACACAATTTCTTTTAGAATTTCTTCATGCTATTTATTTTGCTATGTATGCACTTTTACATATAATTATAATATTATACTTATTTAGCGTATTCAAAGTTATCAAACTAATTTCACCTTAAAGGTATAATGAATGCTGGTACATAGCAAACCAAGCAGTGGATGATATTCACACAAGAGCGTGCTACGAAGGGTATCCTGATGTTATGCTAGTTACAAATGCTATTAGAAATTCTAGCAGCTCCAATTCTTCTGGTAATTCTCCTGGTATAATTAACGTTAACATACAATTTTTAAACATCTTATTTAGTTGGTATTCTATATTTTAGGTCAACCGCCGGGAGACGTACCTATGGGTATTAGTGTTGCCTTATCTCCAGCTACGGCGACGGTGACGGTGTCCAAGTCAATGATAACGAATGCCTCTTTCCGCACGAAGAAGTTACCAGGTGAGTACGACAGATAATAACCAGTAATGAACAATTATGCATAATTCATTCCTCCTTGGACGATATTGGAATTTGGACAATAGAATATGAAATTTTCAACATCGTTCACTACTAATATTATATTTAATTAGGTCTATTGATCTATTAGTACTAGCTAATAGTTACTGATAAATTTATTAATGTACTTCTCCTACGCTAATGATTCCAAATACAATTAAGTAAATTCTGTGGGTTGACCGGTGTCTGTCACTAGACGACCTGGACGCAAATATGTTTCCCACGAACGAGTCAAAAAGCTCTCCCTACCAGCAACAACAACAGCCACAACAACAGACGTCATCAACACCTACCCCAACGCCTTCGAAACAGCAGCGGGCCTGGCCCTGGCGACACTCCCGTCAGAATTCCCTGGAGGAAGAAGATCCTGGACGTGCCAGTAAGGCCAGTTCCAATTCCTC
Source organism: Calameuta pygmaea (assembly GCA_031762395.1). Lineage (NCBI taxonomy): Eukaryota > Metazoa > Arthropoda > Insecta > Hymenoptera > Cephidae > Calameuta > Calameuta pygmaea. Next base: position 875,329 of record JASANN010000413.1, read on the forward strand.
CAGAGACAATTCTAGGCGCGAAAGCGTATCAAGTCAGATCCAAAACCAGGCCTCGCCAGCAAAATCATCTCCTAAGAGATCCAAGGAGAAAAAGGATCAGGATTCCAGGAATCAGTCTCCTAAGTCGAATTCCGTAGCAGAATCGAAAACCAGTGCTGGTGCACGTCTCTTTCGCGTCCTGGAGGAACAGGCTCTCGGCGAGATCCTCACTATTGACGGAAACGATTCCTATGCGGTCAGGCCAGTCAGCTTGTGCGGTAGTTCTACTCTACCCAGCATATGGTATCGTGACGATAGCTCGAACTATATTCGAATCACTATAAATCACGAATCAATAAAAACTTAGACAAAATTGAACTAGATATCTCTACTAGCTGCTCCGCTGGACCACACTGCTAGCTCGCTCGCTCGCTCATCTCGCAATAGTACTTGGCTGCAACACGGCATTAACAGAGATCGCCTACACTAGCATATTCTATTTTAAAGGCTTCCTTACAGATGCTCCAGGGGTCACAAAACGCACGTGCAAGCTGCACTTCGATCAGGAAAGCTCGACGGGCTGAATGCACTGGCCGGATGCACCGCACTCTTGTCAGATGCACTGCAGTCCAAGGACTTTTAAGCTCAATGCAATATCCAATAGATAATCTACATATCACATAGTCAGAGAGCAACATTACCAAGTGTCCTGATACAATTTTATATACCTTCTTTTCTCGTTTGTCCAGATGATATTCCCATCCAAGTGGTGAAGGAAGATGCGACAGGGGAAGGCAAGGGTAACCTCTTATCCATAACAGAAGAACAGGAATCTGCGGATCCAAGTCGAGCTGGATCAGTGCGTCAAACAAAGGATCCTAAGGCGACGTCGAAGATAGGAAACTTTCCAGGGTTGGGTAAGAAGCCTAAGGAAAAGGAAAATAAGTCCGCGAAGAATGGATACGTCACGTCCGGTGAGAAAGAAAAGAAAGCAGGCTTGCAAGCTTCTTCGAAGGAGAACATCAAAGGTAGTCGATCCATGCTGAACAGCGATCAGCCATCTTCGGCTACGCTGACGTCGGTGGCGCTGGAATTCATAGACGGCGTCAGTACTAACAATGCTACAGGAGTCAATGGCGCCAGGAAAAAGACTATCGTCGATTCAAATTCCGTTGTGGTGGATTCGAACACAGCACTCCTAGAAGGTGAGAGACTTGCTCTCACCGCTGAGACCAACGACAGCAACCTGGAGACGTCTATTACTTTGAGAACCCACAACGAGTCTGAGCCCCTCGCGTCTTCCGTGCAAGTTAGTTCGGTTTAAGGCAGCAGAATTGTTGATAAATTATCATCTCTCTGATAATCCTAACGTTCAAATGGATGCAAATAAGAACAAAAATGTGGAGTGATTCTTCCCACCTCTATAACTGATTAGGATCTCGTAAGAACGTACAAAATTTGTATTATCGGTGTTCGCCCTTTTTCTTTCCCAAAATTCTTATCTTTTCTGCTCAACATTCAATTCCCAACGTAATCATCTCGGACTCTTATTGGAATTCTCTTTAATCTGAGCTCCCTTAAGATATCACTGCCACCAGTCTGAAATTGGATTTGGTAAAGGTTCTGTGTTTTCACCGGATTAAATCCCGTTGAACTTCAAGCCCAAGAGGTCAAGAATATCAATTACACGAATGACCACAACTCATAGTACGAATCGATCCAGAGATAATCTTATGATACTGCGCTGTCCTTCGTTAAATGGATACTATTGTTGTTACACTGAGCAACCATTACACAAAGGCAATACACGTTACACTGACTCGTTCGAAACGAGAGAAAGCGAAAATTATTACAAATGAATTATATCGTTCATGTATACATCCCCGTATAAATGTTGTACATTTCTCTGTTAGCCATTGTAGCTATTCTGTCGGGTTTCTACGACTGTTCGAATTGTATTAATATGTATATAATGATAAGGGACAGAAATGACATTGATAGACAGTGCTGACGATTGAAATGTGATAGGACCCGAAGTCTTTTTTCGAACAAAAAAAATAGATCTCGAAGAGCAGCGAACGTAATTAAAAGTTCGTTTATGGATCTCGTGGATTTAAAAGAATCTTTGACATTACGTACTTCGCTCGTCCTATCAACTAAGACTTTTTTTTCTTCGAGTCAAGTAAAAAAAGGGCCCAGTCATGATACCCGGGACCTTTGAAAATCCAATGTACCGTGGTTTTATAATTGTTTGGTGCCTGGCCTCTGTTACTATACGTATATAAAAGCATGTACAATGGTATACATACGCATATACATAATGTAAAGATGTAAAAATACTGTTAACGACGTACGGTTAAGCAATAAATTATTGTAATCTATTAGAACGTCGGGCAAAACGTTTTACTTTATATATACCTTCCCCTGAAAAGATCCAATTACTACAAGAGGGTACATGTATAAAAACATTTTATTATTCACAAATATTTAACTTCTCAGAGATTTCGTATTGTCGCGATAACCGTAACAATAATCATAATAAAATAAGTGATAAGCCATGCACGTGGATGCTGATATGAAATTTCAACGATGCAGGTTTTACAACAAACAATTTCATGATAACGTAATAAACATTTATTCGTGAGCAATATATCCCGTTACTGGAATTTACACATCTCGACAGAATATAAAAAGCAACTCTTAAAACAACAAATTAATTTGCCACAAATTAATGAAATTCACTGTGTAGGTCGATGCGAACTTTACCTTCTAAGTTATCACGTTAAACGAAGGAAAGGTCAAAGAAAGAAAATCTCGTTACCCTGACATTAAGCCACATGTGCACTTATACAGACGAGTAGACCTTCACGCTTGGGTTAATTAGGATTTAAAATTGATTAAACATTTTTTTTCTATAATAAATTAATTACACGAAGCAGTCACCTCGACGCAATACGAGTTCGAGACAAGGAATTTATGGCGTGATGTAATATTTCTATAAAAATCAAATGAATTTAATCGAGCTGACACAGTGCACGTACATTCTATACACTAAAAGCTATTGTCAGAGTTTTTGTCGAACACATTTAGAACTTTGTCAAAGAAACACGAGAAAGAGAACAGAGAAGTGAAGAAAAAAAAAAGAGAAAGAACAGGAACGTCATATCACTAATGAAAGGTTCAACGTAAACGTTAAGTAAACGAGGAAAGTAAATAATAATTACAATTAATATAATGATAATAATAATAACAGTAGAAATTATTCAATACACTAAATTATTTACATTACTAATTATCAAGACTCGTGCACGGATAGTACAAATTGCCTCACAATTATACATGACCAACAGAGGTATTTATTATGGCCGATTATTTACACCGTTCGACTAGAAAGCTGTTCTCGTAATATTCTTGACGTTTTGAAATACGACAGATTTGGGCTTATGCATTTATGCATACATTTATGCTTCTATATAATAATAACAGTGAATTAGAGTTTGTTAATAAATCAAAATAAAATTCAATCCACAAGTAAGATTCTCGATAAAGTTCAGATGACTCTTTTACATTGACAGCTCATAGGCAGGTGGCTCGTGGAAGATGGACTTTGCTTATGGACAGACTACATATTTTGTATGTTTGAAAAGTATTCTGGAAGGGTGTAGAATTCTTTTACCATTGCCCGCACGATCGATTCTCGTGGTTCGTTGAGATCACGGGAGCCTTTATTTAATTCACTGTCCAGTGAAAATATTAGCTACGTTAAACGCTACCCACATAGTGACACAGTAGTTCTAATCGTCTGAATTAAGATCTAATCTATTTATGTAATTGTTCACTTAACTAGAGTTATCCAAAGCACGCGCGTAGGTGCACAAGGTAATGTTTAGGGAGTGCGTGTGTAAAAAAGAACAAGTAAAAAGGAAAAAGAAAAAAGAGGGTGATTGAAAGCGAATGAAAATAACAAGGAACAGAGAATCGAATTCGCGACTTTACTCGAGCGATTAATTATAACGCGTATCTGAGGTAGGCCTACATTCGACGTAATTAATTAATTCGTGGCAATTAAAGATTTAGAAGCATTCTGAAACGAAGGATAATCTTTGATGCGCTAATTCATAGAACGTCACTCCGCTGTGAACAATTTTATCAAATTTTCTGAATGTTGATAATTTTAAAAAATAGAAATGTTTATTTGTTTACTTAAAAAATAACGATGGCTTCTGTATAATTCTCTTCGTATAATCGATAATTGATTTTATCTTTTATTTCTAAATCGATAGATGCTTCGCTCCAATTTCATTAATAATTCCTAATTTGCCTTTGGGTAATCGACTTGAATGGAACTGTTATGACGGACAGATACTTATCTATCTCATATTAGATATTAATTCCTGATCGAAGAAAAAATCTTGATATTATATGGTCCAGATAGATGTGTCCTGCCATTTCGTAATTGTCAGGATTTACATCCGTTCCTGTCAAACGGTTCATCGTTGCGAACTCTGTGCAACGATAATAAACTCTCGTACTCCACGCATTGTCGCGCTTCAATTGCTTCCGTTTCACGAGAGTCTCGAGGGATCCTGCCGCGCCACTTTTACCCAGCCATCTTTTCCGAGAACAGCCGGACCGACCCCTATGCTCGTGCTAGGCGAAGTACCAACGGGGCCGCTGGCTCGTTGTCCTTTCATAATTTCCAATTGGCGTTTCAGGTTCCTGTATAATTTGACCAGTGACTCCTGTAATCAATCGTTCAAGATGATTAGCATTGATGTAATATTCATAAAGTATTAAGACTGTTTTAATGTTTTAATAATCTTTTATAGGAACCTTCTCGTCCTCAAGTTTACGCAATTCTTGTTGCTGTCTGAGGCTGTCTACGCTCAGATTCTTCAGCATCTCGTTCTTGTGCTGCCCTAGGAGGACTATCTCTGTCTGCACCTTCAGATATTCCTGAGCTAATTGTTTGTGCTCCTCGAAGATCTCCCTTGACTGTGGACAAGTGTAATCCGGAGTGATTGGTCTCAACTCAGCATCCAGTAATCGGTAGACGTTATCCAAATCTTCACTCGTGGTGCTGCTACCTGTAATAATTAAATAAATACCATGCTAGTTTATTTATAATAATATAAGCTGTGTTATAAAATATAATTTATAGTGCCCTTGGGATTGATTAGAAAAAGCATACAGTATTGCTTAGACACAAGTGTCCAATGCCACAGATACACAGATTGAGACTTCACAGAATGCATTCGCCAACGACATCTTAAGTTGCCCTTACAACACTTTTAATTACAATCAATTATGATCTATAGAAAGAGTTAGGACGCTTTTAAACTAACTGGAGCTCCACGTTTATAACGAATTTTTGTAAATTGGCTCAGTGCACGATAGCAATGATATCGTTGCCGTTTGGCCAGCGATGGATCTCGTTGGAAGTTCGCGGATGCTAGTTGCACATTGCTTGGTCGTAGCGATTATATATATAAATATATATATATAATCAAGGTCATGAAAACACGTCATAGATTGCGGACGGCACTGCTTTTACGACTTTCCACGAGTATAAGCACTAACATCCTCCATATCTTCCTTGGCACTAATAAATCTTCGTATCCTATTTAAAGCATTAATTCAAAGACCACGTAAATCCTCAGTAAAGTACAAAGTGAACTGTCTCGGGGCATTAAAATAATAATAGTCTCATAGTACTCTGAACTCGAATACTAACGCAATAGTATCCAGCAACACTTGAGTGTCTCCGTACTGACGATGCTGGGATAGTCGTCGCACATGTCGCGGTCGTCACGCCGGTTTCTACTAGTAAGAAGGCGTCAAAGAGAGCCAAGCTCTTCCTCTCTACCCGCAGAGGTTCCTTCAGGTGTTCAGCAGATCCGTACCTCAGAAGAGGAAATGCAGTTCTTGCCACACGAGGTGATTTTCTATGAATCCATGGAGTGTGAAAAACAGTTTATGCGAAAATCGTCCCTATATCTGGTGCTGGTAGATAGGACGCGCCAAAGACTTCTAAGTAGGTCTGTTATAGTATTAAAAGTTGAATAACAATTGGAGGATTTACGCATCTCAACACTGATTCAAAGAGTAGCGCGACTATCCTGGCGTGGGTTCTAGAGGACTCTTTCTCCCAGTAGTTGCTCCTCCATGGGCAGTCGACTTGCTACTAAACAAATGTGTAGCTATATCGGGGAGGCTGACTCAGCCACACCTGCTAAATGCTCTACACATATCTTCTCCTTCACTCTCGTCTCAGCACAACTGCGCGACGGCAACGGCGACAACGAGGACGACAACGAAGACGACGACTACGCCGCTCGATCACCCTTGCTCGAAGAAACTACCAACCACGGGGTAGTAGTATTAGAGTCTGTAGCTGTACACCGAACCAAAAAAGAAAACGCGCCCGTGCCCTGAATCATCCCCAAGAATTTCGCGATTTTTTCTGCTTTTGCTGCGCTTCGAGGCACGTCAAAATAAATCGCACGCCCGCTCGATTAGTCGCCGAGTAAATTTAGTAGAGACTCGAAAAATCGGCTGCCGACAATTTTCTGCTTCTTTATTCAGATTACCGGAAGGAAGTGGATTTAGGTTATTGTTATCTAGTCGATCTTCTTTCAGAGCTAATTCCGCTTCTTGTTGCCTTGATAGGATAGAAGCGTGTTCCGTCAGTCTACTGCTTTCACAGTTTCGTTTGGTACTGTTCGTTGTAGATGATGCAGGTGGAGGAGGATCCAGGAATTCCATGTCAAGATGTCTTCCGATCATACACAGTATCACTTTCTAGGATCATAGATAGTACTATCAAAAACGTATCAGAGATTAGCAAGTATGGCCGCGCGAAAATAAAAGTACCAAGAAAGTACGACCTGGCCGACTTTAACGGCACTTTACTTTTATTTTAGAAACATCTGAATCACACGTGGTACGCGGCAACTTCTTAAACGTTATGATATCATGAGATGGGATTCTTCCTAAAATACATAGTAACACAGCGCTACTCGATGAACCATAGTGGATTATAAGGCTGATATATTAGTAAATAAGCACACTGAATACCTATAAGTGCTGGTAGAATAGTACTACACCGTGCTATTAAAGGATCGAAAATGACCTGAGAATTTTCTAGGATGAAAAATGGATTTCACTGTAGAAATAAAGCGAAGATCGTGTAGTTATTCAGTTGACAGATCCGTCTCGCGTGTACCTAAGGCACCGACGTGATTCAAGATGAGTCAGCACGGCTTGGTATTCCGGGCTGAGAATATACTCGGTACTCAGAACTACGCGAGCTCCTGGCTATCCTCGTTGTGTGAGTATATTATATTGCTCTCGGAGAATCCCTCACTTGGGAACGTATCGATTGGATCGATGAGTCGCTATTGGATGCTGGATTTATATATGTTTGTTATTCTTAGCCATCTATGAGGAGACTAGACAGTCGGAAACTCAATGTATATCAGAATGGACACGTGACATTCTTTGCACCAAGTTGAAGAGAAAAGATAAGCCTGCCATATGTATACTGTATACTGAACGTAGTAATTAATCGGTAACGTTTATCGTATAAATAGACTACACAGATCCTCAAGTGTAACTTCGTGCCAGCCAGCACGGGCAGACAGTTTGGTGTCAGCCATGCGACGTTCCTTTTTCCTCTAAGTACTCTGGCCATCGCAGAGTTAAGGAATTACAAATCTTTCAAGGATATTTTTGGTTCTCAGGAAGTCCAGGTTACCGTGACAGATCTGGAGATAACAGGATTACTATATTCATAGTTGATCCTTGGTCCGGTTCCTTGTGCTCCATTCTGTCATCGTTCAACCTGGTGACATTTTCAGTGACGCATTAACTGTTGATCAGTTTTTGCGGATGCGTTTCGCACGCCAAACAGACAAGTTGGACAGCTTGCGAGCTTAGCTGTCGCGAAAGCATCTTTGCACACGCCTTTTTACAGCGTTGGAGATGCTCCAAAGAAGCCAGGAACAATGCTACCGAATTCATAGGCCTAACGTATGACACATACGTTAGGCCTTCGCAGGCGTGCAAATAGGTCGCACAGCTAGCGCACCACAAGTGTCTCAGTGGGTAGACATCTGGGGTCCAGCCTCACTCTCTTCTCCCTACTCCTTTATTCATTTCTACAAACCTCCCGGTTACTACTAACTTCTATTTATACACCCGGGTGTGCGTCCACGCGTAAATGCAGTGGCGACGCGCACTGCAAGCTACACGTATGTCAGTGCGAGTTGTTCCCTTCACGTCGGAGTGGCGTGGCATTCGAATTACAATGCCGGTAATTCTTTATCGGTGTGATCTCATATCATTACCATCTTATCAGACAAACGGCTATCAATAGTTTGTATCCGAATGGGATAATCATCCAAGGAATTATGGAGGACCGAAGTACATTGAGATGGATTGATTATTCAATCACTCACCTTGTATACCCTTGTTTGTTTTTGGAACCATTTTATCCAGACCTGCCATATTCCGGATTTCCCAGGATGAATTGGTTGAGCCAATTTCCCAGGCATACTAGAATAGTAATAAAAAAAAAGAACTGGGTGTAATCTATCCAACTCACTTCGTGGTTAGATAACATCTTAGGTATACGTACAGGATCGCATTCGACGTGGAGTGGAGCGAAATCGAAACTACGTTGTGGTAACGCTTGTTTACCGCGTTGTGCTGTTGGAGATGTTCTCGGTGGTCTTTGTGTGTTTTCCTCGACTTTGTCCTGCTGCCGTGAACTGGTAGAGAGTCCTGAACCACTTTGAAGTCCAAGGAACTGTGTGCCAGCTTGATTTAACTTGGGAGTAATGTAGCCCGTGGACCCACGGGGTTCGCTGATTGATCCTGGTGAATGAGAAGGTTGATCCTTTGTCTCGATTTCTGATACGTTGTTTCTATCCTGTGTTGTAGTTGTAGGTGTAGGCGTCTGATTGCTACCGTTAGATACGGATCCGTTCAATCGGGATTCCAAGGTACTCGGCATGTCCAACGTATCACTGGGATCTTGTTCTTCATCCGTCTCACTACCTGGAGCAGCAGCGTGTAAGTGTTTCGTTTGCCGTAACGTTGATACGCTAAATAAATCGTTCGGTGACATTTGAGGCGTCGCGACGCAAACGAACACGGGATTTGTAATGGGGAGTACGACTGTACATACTTAGGGAGTACTCTACAGGATCCAGGTGACCGCCGAAAAACTCGAAAAGGGTAGTCATTACCCCGACGACCTCATCCATCGAAGGTCGCTCTTCAGGCACTTTCTTCCAGCATCTAGATCCAGTGACCAGATTTAATTATTGTAAATATAATTTTTACTTTAGATCTAATGGATCTAGAACTGCGAGAATGATCTACCTGATCATTAGGTCTTCTATAGGTTTTGGGCAGCCATCCATCAGAGGAGGTCGTTGTCCCATGTGCACTGCCCACATAATCCGGTACGCGGAACCGCCTATGTCGTCAAATGGTTTCCGTCGCGACAGGATCTCCCACAGGATAACTCCCCAACTGAAGACATCGCATTTCTCCGTGTAACGGGAGCCTTCGAATACTTCTGGGGCCATCCAGGCGGCAGAACCCTTGTTATTGGTCATGTAAGTATTTAGATCGCAGGCCGTACCGAAGTCGCATATTTTAAGGGTTTGCCCGCCGAGGATTAACAGTAGATTGGGAGGTTTCAGATCCCTATAAAGCGTTCGAACGTTCAGTAGATTTCCTGTGGCGGATGTGAATACCGTCAAGATGAATACCAAGGGACAAACTTTTTGTCTTTCAGTTTTAGCAAGGACTGATCAATGATTTTATAGAATCATAGTGCAAATGAACTTTATATGATACCGACCTGTGAATCAATGGTTTTGGCTTCATATTGTGAAGATACGCAACCCCTCGTGCACATTGTAAAGCCCAACTCATGGCATGTCCAGCCGTGTAGTGTGGTTGTGGATTGCAATGAAGAACTACAACATCATGCTTACTATTTCTAGCAATTCCCAAGTGCTACCACGTACACAAAGAATCTGATCCTTGATCAAAATCACTGAAAGGATTGAGACTCAATTCACCAAGTAACGTACCATTGTACAGCGATCCACCCTCAGCATACTCCATCACCAGGCATACAGGATTCTTTGTACAAGCACCATACAGCTTCACAATGTTGGGATGTACTACACGAGAAAGTTGACGCACCTCGATGGTGAAGGCCTTCTTTTCCCCCTCAGAGTTGATGTGTTTCACGGCGACATATCGACCTCGCCAACGACCCTTCCATACCACTCCGAAAGATCCTTTACCCACCACCTAAGAATGCAATCCATGAACTTATGATTGAATTTATTTTCAATTCATCTCGAGGTTATGTTCGGAATATTAATTCTGTTGCGGTTAGCAACTAAAACACAGAGTAAAAATATCAGAATATGTTTTCGTACAATATTAAACAGTACGTGCTAAGAAGAGTTGTGTAACGGCACAGTATAAGGTACAAAAAATGAGCTAGAAACATATTCGTAACGTAAGATTCTCTGACGCAGATACAATCGGCGGATTACCTCTTCCGTTTCAATTTCATTGTAGTCGATTTCCTCAACGAACTGCTGCTGATGGCTGGTTCCCTCTTTGCTCGCCATCGCACACAGTCCACCTCACATTATTTCCAGGGCGCATTTACCCAGGCTACGCGAATTATCTGATAATATTTATTTGAGCTGGCTTCGAACTGTCTCGCCATTTGCCATTTTATCTGTTTCTCACCAAAGTGTTTGCTTGTATTCTTCAGGTAGGGAGCTACGTGGGCGTTCGCACCAACTCTCACCGCCATTGGAGCAAGATAAGTCGACCAACCAGAAATTTCAAGTGCCGCTTTGTAAGGCGCAACATTCGAATATTGCGATGGAGAAAGATTTTTTGGTGAAGGTAATAAAACAGTATCGATGAAAATTGATAGTCAATAATAAATTTATTTAATCGTGATAATATTTGGTGATTTTGTTAGGTATCAGAATATATAAAAATCTTGTATAGGTAATTATTAATACTTAATTAGGATCTATCATTCTCAAATAAAATTGCACAGGGCTACGAATAGTTATATCTCCACCATTTTGTATTTGCATCAGTTTAAATAAAGCTGTGCATGCTTTTTCAGGTTCTTGTTTACCTAGGCTCTTTATATAATTGTCAACATCATTTTCCATCAGTAGGTCTGTTAAGATATTTCTGAGGACAGCTTTGTCGAAGTGTATAAAAGGGCAGCCTCCTTCATACCGTGGTCCTGTAGACTGTTGCTAAAAAGTAGAGATTGAATTATTATAATGATTATTGAGAATTGATTGGGGAGCTGTTCGTACACATACACATATTACATTGCAACTTGGAGCATGGTAATTCTTTCGTGAACCTTCCAAACCATACAAATGTCTAATGCTATAAAGGAACTTCTTCTCGCTGGATTGCCAATTATGCGAACAAACAGAAGTGCAACAATGTGGCTTTGAATATTCATCTTTCCAATAATATATGGCATCACTTAGCTTCATGCCACATTCTTTTAAGAAGAGGCTATAGTAAAACCGTGCGTAATGACTGAGTCTATGTCGACTTCTTAGTGTCCTATGCAAATGATACATGCATGGTGGAAATTTCTTAGCCTCCTTATCTATGTTTTCTACATTTATTTTCCCACAGCCAAATCCCTCTCTGAGTACTTGATACTGTACTCTTTGATTTAATGAATGTAGTCGGGGATCACATTCTATAATATTTGATGATAATTCTGAATTCATGAGGAACACTTCATCTTTTACAAATCTGTGAAATAATGACTGCAATACTTCTTTCCACTTTGAGCATGGAACTATGCAAAAACCTTGTTCCAAGTACAAAAGTCTCATCTGTACCAAATCTGGTACAGATTCAAATCTCACTATAAAAAAATATATAAAGATGTAGTATTTTCACATTATCAGAAGATGATTTGTTATTTGTGATAATATACTTACATTTACAGTGATAAGCTTCACAATCACTGGTATGCTCATTGGATAAAATATGATTGAAAACCTCAGGCTGCATCAAGAATTTACTTATTTCAAATAAAGAATTTTCAAGCATGGACTTCTCCTCCTTTTCCAGCATTTCAGCAACTATTTTTTTCACGAGTCTATATAACTGTTTCACAGTTATATGATTTAATCTGTGCATAAATAATAGCGTTTCTCTTGTAATCCAATAAGAACATAGATCTGTTGAGGTACTGGAGAGCAGTCTGTAATGACACTAAAATTAGCTAAAATTAAAATTATTATAGATATTTATAGTATATATAGCTATTACAGACCTCAAGATAAAGTGACCTAATTTGTCATAACCTGAACCTTCCGTGAGGTATTCAAAATTACCATCAAATTTATCAGTATCATTGTGGTACAAAAGTGCTAGATATTCAATTCTAGTGAATACGCAATCCTCAATTATATGAAAGGCCGTTTGACCTCTTGGTGGGCGTAAATAAAACATTTCCAAGCCCTTAATATGGAATGTAACATTTGCTTAAAATTGTCTTGTGCGACGAAGTCATACTGTATAAATTCCAGTGATCGATAATACATTGCATTTCAAAAATTTAATTATTACTGCCGCCATCGTTCACTCAAAATTTACTTCACTGAATTGCGGTAGATGGTGTTGATATTGCATTGTGGTAACATAACCTCTAAAAATACTATAACCTATTGCACAGTTTATTACAATTTATCCTTGTAATGCTTTTAAAAACCTGTTCTTACAATAATGGACAGTCTCACGCCGGCACGCCTTGTAGAAACTTCATGTAAAATTAATGAAAATTTGAGCTCAAATCCAATTGAGGCGAAAGATCCAACATGTTTACTTCGTATGACAGTGAGTAACTACTAATAGTTTCCATGCAAATGGACTGTGAAGTGTTTTGTTTTGGAGGGAGAGTTGAATGAAACATTAAAAATAGTACAATAATTTAGTGATACTTTATTGTTAATCTCAATTTCAGGTGGAAGAGCCTTCTACAAAAGAGGATGAACAGCCTAAAAGAAAAGATTATGTTATGGAACTACCACCAGCTACGTTAAATACCCTTTTGGAAGATTTTAAAAAGATACGTGAACAGTTATCTAATATTGCTAGGAAATAACTGAGGCTCATTATAATTATATTGAGGTTATATTCTTTAAATATTTTATACTGAATACAGTATTATAACTATTTGTGAGTTTATTAACTTACCCTTATCTTGGCTTGTACAATTACAAGCACTTGAGTGAAGATCAGCAGTTTAGGTTATAAGGTAATTGAGGAAGTTAATATTTAATAAATAAAGAAAATGTTTGGATGGCAATATTTATTTACTGTTATCTCATCGTTGGAAAAGGTATAAGATGATCAAGGATGTTACTAAAAGGACACATTGGTCTTGAAAGGATAAATACATGGTATGTACATATGTTCTTATGGTTTCAGCATTAACAATTTTATTTTAGGTAGGTTGCAAAATTAAATGAATAATGACAGTGGTACATGGCGTATTGGACGGAAGGGCCCAAAACACTCCGCAGAGGTGAGAAATGAAGGTAAATTTGTCGTGCTGCGATTGCTCTTTAAGTAAATGTCCTTTTTTGCAAACAATTGATTCTGAAATATTACGAAAGAAAGTTGAACAGATCTCATTATAAAACAAACTATTGAAGCATGCCCAGTAATACCAGACAAACAGTTTGATATGCTCCTACTTATTAGTTTTATATTACAATAATTAACATCGTCACATACAGACTTATACACTAACGATATGACTACAGCTCCAAACCAGCAGAGCATCATCATCGATGAGAATGAGAATTTGTTTTCGAGCGAAGTCTTCATTTCAAATTGATATGCCAATTTATTTATAAAACATTACAAACGATGAATGCCGTTTTAGCAATTTTTGCGTTACAATTGCAGAAGAACAAATCTCAAATCGTTACGCGTCTCTCGACTTCCCTTTAGAATTACTCGACGTCCTGTCTCATCAATTCTTGTATATCGTCCTTTATTATATCGATTTCAGTAAAACGACTTTAACTTTACGTATTTACACTTTTCACCCATTTTATCTCACCCCTTTCTTTCTCTTTCGCTCCCTTCCACCTTATTTTCCCATTTCTATATCATTTATTCACATTCTCTCTTTCCTTTTGTTAACATTCAATCCTCCTCGCATACAACACATTCCATCACCTTCAAACAACAGGATGAGAAGATTTTTATACGACGATTCAATATCCTATGCAATGTTGCGACAATTAACAAATTTATTGAAAACCATCCTTTGTTGACAATATTGCTGACATTATTCTTTTTCTCGAGAATTACATATTGTCTTAACATTGTGTGGGATCTTTGATATGATTTTCATTTACGATAATCAATTTCTAATCCCTTTTGACTCTAATCCGGACGTTCGCCGTCGCGACGTTTCTGTTCTCTAGAAACATCCCAAGTCATGTTCAAATTTCTCTCTAACCAACCATCTTACAACAATAGTCGCACAAGCCAAAGGGAAAAGAAATATTTTCTACACGTATCTTGCTTCATACACTGTGATCTCATTTATTTTCGCATGCACAACGCATGAACACCTCATATTTTCCGCAGAAAAACTCTTTCGGTGATCCTTCGTCGATAGTCGTTGACAAGTGTAGGTGGAAGTTTGGATTGACGGATTGTATGGATTACTGATTATATTGATTGGCTTCAAGGTATATCTGTGGTGATAGTCGTGGGTGATGGTGGCAATGGTATTGATAAGAGATGCATATAATAAAATATTTATAACGTCCTCGAAATTGTATAACGTGTGTATGTGTCCTGTGTGATATTTTAAATTTTCTTCTCTTTGGCGCGACGCTCAGCGCAAATTGCGGATTTGATTGTGCGAAGGCATCGTAGGGAACTATATTCGAAATACAATTGAATCAGTGATAATTATTTGATTGATCGTTGGATCGATTTACGCGTTCGAGTGATCCAACAGTGATTTTTCCTTTCATTGGTTTTTTAAATTATTGTTAATTACGTTTGTCAGCCGAAACGAGCGGAGCAATCGTTAATGACTAATACGCGGAATTTTTACTCTCATTTAGTCACAAACAATATAAGGAATGTCGTCGTACATTATATCAACATTTAATAAAATATCTGAAACATTAACAAATAGACTATACGATTACTATATGGCTGCCTTAATGTATAGCTAATTAATAGGTAATAATTAATGATTCAACTGATATTTAATCATATTAGGTAAGGTATAACGCCCGAATTAGTCGAGTTAGATTAAATGATAATTAACGATGCATGTTTTCGTACGTACGTAATTATTCCTTTAATAACATTTAGTTAGCTTTACGTTTATTTTTTAGGAGTATTATTGGTGTTGGTATTATTGGAAATGCTCGAAGCTGCTTTTTTGCTCAGCAGTAGCCCGCTCTCTCACAATCCTCTCATCATGCACACGTCTATTATATTCTCGTTCTATCTCTGACTCTCGCATTCTTTCCTACTTCATCGTTCTGAATGTTCCACAGACTTCTGATACCTATCAAGCGTTTAAATTCTGCCGCGCACTGCGCCCGTATCACATTCACGCAAAATTGTATGCACATGCGATCAAATTCCTACTATCGTATTATCTTTTATTATTTTTATTTTTACCAGACTCTCTCCTTTTCCTTCGCCATCTTTATCCTCTTTACCTGATTCTCAGTGTTCTTCGCGAGTGTAAACGGCAAAGTATTTATTTGGTACGGAAGGTACATTGGCATTGTTGCGTACAGTCAAAAATGTGGGGACGCTTCGCGTCGCGTTGACACGTCCCGATGTCTCCTCGCGAGATTCTCATGTAATTTATGTCATTTCCTTAATCACTTTAATAATCAGAAACGATTAATTGAGTTCCGAAGGAATCATTATTTACCTCCACGGTCTGTCAAGTCGCCAATTTGAGCTAAACGTTGTTTTGACTGATTCCTTGTCCCTCGTGAACTTATACATATGTACATGTTACGCAACGAGGAAAGGACGTGGGTATGTATTATAATGAATTATTCTCTTTCTCGCAATTAGATACTCTCATCTTATTCTTTCATGCATATACAGATACTCCCCCCTCCCCCCTCTCTCTCTCTCTCTCTCTCTTTCTCTCTCTCTCTCATAATTATAGTAACGTATATCCTCCTTAAGTTTATATATAATACGCAACGCGCGTGTGGCTTCCGCACCTCTGTTCTTCTTGTAATTATAATTTGTCTCTTTCTTACTCGCATCACTCTCTTTCCTTCTCTCTCTCTCTCTTTCTCTTTCTCGCTCTCCCTCATAGTGTATACGTGTCTGTCGCGTGTAAAATGTCACGTAATTTAATCTCGAGATACAGCGGAGTAACCTAGATCATCGTACAAATAAATTCATCGATATATCGTTGCCCTGAGTGCCTTGGTACTACCTGGCTTGCGTAAAACGAAAGCCATTTTTCATGTATCCTCTTAAATCTCGCGTTCATTATGCAACGCGTATCACTCCCGTTGAGTCGTCTCTTTATATTTAATTAACTGTAAGCGAAACGCCTTGTAACGTAAGAAATTCTTCTCGTCTTTGAATTCTCTAGATGCGCCCGGGTAAAAATGACGCGTCGCCCTCAACAAGAGATCCTTTAGAAAATAACGGTCGGAGCTCTCTATTATTTCGAGGATGTGTTATCGCGCGAAATAGTGAATGAAGAATAGGATGGGGTTTATCAGTAAGGAAGATAGTAATATATCCCCAAGAGTGAGACTGTTTAAAAAATAACTAGTTCAAAATAGTGACAGACAGCGGTAGCCAATAGCGAGTACGCATTTAGAGGAAGTGGCGCTGGCGGGTAGTGGCGGAACTTTGTCAAACTAATTGAACAAGAAACAGATGTCGGATGATTGACATTGCTTGCGATTTTTCGATAATTATTTATTGATAAGTGAAATGGGGGCAATGTTACAGTGCGTGTTCGCGGTACCCTACCGTCTAAAATACGTATATTCGTCGACTGATACCCTGTTTGGATCAGATGGTTATAGTGACGAGGCGAGAAATAAATGATGGTGAAGTCTTATCGTTAGTAGGTAGTCGGTTCAGTGCGCTGCCGCAAAAATTAATACGAAGCATGTATTACAAATCGAGCGAACGTATCCGCATGCCGTAGAAATATGTACGGCGAGTTTAGAAAGTCGGAGTAGCTTTGATGTCTTTAAAAAGTTAGCTTCTTTACATTGGGTATGCTTTGTTATCTTATTCTCTTTCTCTCGCTCTCTATACCTTTTTTCACTCTGTTTTTTGTTCATTTTTTTCCAACCCAATCATCATCATCATCATCATCATCATCATCATCATCAATCAATCAATTTCAGGCGAAAATATAGAGCTATCGTATCGTATGTATGTATATGTATTATATATATCGTATATAATATCGTGTGTACGTGTACCCCATAGGCTAGGACGACGACGAGGATGAGGAAACGTCACTAAGAAATGGACGCGCTCGTGCGTGCTCGTATTTCTTGTTGAAAAAATACGGGCCAGGTGGCTCTTAGCATAAACCCGGGGCAACTCGGCAGGATGTTTATCTGGGCTAGTACCGTTAATAGTATAATGTCTGAAGTTTTCCCTAAAATGCATATAAACGGAGACGCAGAATTCATAACATATTTTTTTGAACGTTTTACGACGTGATTTACTTTTTTTTTATTATACTTTTATTTTTATTTCCCTTCTTCCATAACTGCTTCGAATCTCTTTCCCACATAACGTCACGCTCTCTCTCACTTTCTCTTTTTCTTCCATGCTCTCTCACGTTCTCTCTTTCTCTTTCTCACTTTTTTTGCATTCTCTCTCTCTCTCTCTCTCTCTCTCTCTCTCTCTCTCTCTCTCTCTCCCCCTCCCTCTCCCCCTCTCCCCTCCCCCCTCTCTATCTCTCTCTTTCTCTCTCTCACTGTCTTCTAAATATTTTTTATGTAACTTTACCTATTACCGTTAATACGACGTTACCTCAGAGAAATTTTGAGAATGATTACGCAAAGCCAATATGATAATAATTACTTTTTATTTAGTTGAAGCTTCACACAGCCAAAAAATGAAAAGCACTTAAAACAGTGCTCAACACTATATAAATAAGTTATCGATTAATTAATTAATTAATGAAACGGATTCTGATCGACTGGGCCCTTGGCACGGTGGGCCACACCGCGCGGGGGCCCCTCATACAAATTTTTTAAGCCTACTAAGTAGCTTTGTCATAGTCAAAGTCATTCATATACATAGTAACATTAGGTTCTTTTTTTTCTTGCTGCTTACTCTTGTAATGACTGATCTTTTGTTTTTTTCCCTCTTTTTAGTGTGAGCGATATTTACGTTTATCATCACCTCAAACGGTCTCATTTACCATTATTCTCATATAATATATATATAATATATATATATTTGTTCATATATATATATATATATAATACTTACAATTTAATAATTATGTATTCAATAGGGGTTCAAATTATTGAAAACCTCAATAATAACAAACGTTAATTTTAATAATTACATTAATTCAATGTTAATGTCGATCGTATAATATCTATACACGAATATACACATAAATATACCACAGCGCAAATTTATATATCGTACGCATCGAGTATATTTACATATATATATCACTTGAAAGCGGTTAGCTCGATCCACGAGCGGTCGCACGCGTTGTTAATCTATTTTTTTTCTCACGGCTTTCCCTTCGTATTTTTCGATTCCTCGTGTCTCGCACGGAGGTGCACCCACTCGAACATCCCCTATTTACGATTCGTTGGCACCACAGCCACCACCACCCCCCACCCCCCAGTACCCCGATAATATATATTTATTTATTTTCTCCCCTTATTTATCAATTAAGCCTCGACATCCATTTTCAGTCCGTTTCTTATCGCAATCATCATCAAGGTTATCTCAGTACGATTTATTTGTCATAATTAAATTTTTTCCGGTCACGTGAAAAATATCGAAAAAAGAAAGAGATTAATCGAAACAATAAATTTCGATGAGTAAAACAGCAGTACGCCGATCCGGTCATTTATCGGTGCAACATTATTATTATTATCGACACGCCCGATAACGAGTCGCAACTCAATAAGGGATGTCCGACGGCACTTGATTTCATTCCCTTGGCAATAATCACGCGGAATCCTCATTAATCTTCCGGTAAAGCGATTTTTTTTGTTTACAGCATTTATCCTGCCACTGCGCTTCGCCCTTGTTTCTCGTATCGCTTATCACGCCGTTAGCCGTGTCGCTCGGATTAACGTATTTTTTCTCGTAGCAAAACTATTTTGTTTTTTAATTTTTAAAATTTTTTTAGAAATGGCGGAATGCATTCTGAATTATTTCCCGTTCACCCTTCACGCGCTTCCTCTTGCACGCTTTGTAATTTATCGCAACGAAGCCTCGTCGTTCCAATCAGATTCACTATAACGGAATAAATCTCAGTATCTGATTATTACGCAAATTTCGGAGAATCGATCAATCGATTTTTATTTAGTCCTTATTATTATTATTTTTTTAATTCTTCACGTCTAATTCCATGCTCTTGCAGGTGAAACTTCAAACGCGAGCTTCAGGCAACACCGGGAACATAGCCGAGTTCCCAAATCTACCCAAGATTGACCATCGTCCTGTCAATGACTCGAATCGATAACCAATCAATCGATTCTCCTTTATCCGATCAAGGGAGGTCCGTCATAATTACCCAACGGAATTAGACGGTACAAGTGCTAGACGAAGGTAAAGCAGTGCCCTCTGTCGTGTCACGTGTCCTCTGAGTCGTATGTGTACGTGATCGCTTGGTTAGACTCTGTTACGTTTAATAACACGTGATTCAAATAATCCAGCAATTAATATGATCAATAGAATTAAATTGAATAAGTCATTAATTAATTAAGTTAGATAAATATAAGGTTCAATTTGTTTTGGTGCAAGAGCGCACAAGCTATCAATGTCAAATTTTCGACCAGGGTATAACAATGGAAGTCCGATGATTTGAGACGTTAAAGGTTTTCGAGGGGAGGTTGGTTGAGTGGATGATGGGAGGAAAGAGACTGGGAGAAAAGGTTCGAAGGAATAAATTAAGTATCTCTGTACACGTCCTCTGTATCTCGCCCTATGTCAGTATTACATATGAATACGTATGACGTAAACGCACGCATTAAGAACGGATCAAGTTTTGTCGTATGTATAGTAATAGCAGCTAGAATATAGTATGTAAGAAGTTTTTGTGGCATACGTATGTATAGTAATTTCATTTTTTTTTAAGTGGAAAAGGATAGTTTACAGTCGGACGGTCTTTGTAGTATCGTGGCGCTTCAATTTTTTATTTATTTTTTAATTTCAACGAGTATATCGAGTCGTATAGTAAATATCGATTGTATCGAGTATATTATCGACCGGTACGGTTCTCCGATTGTTTTATTGTTATTAATTTTCGTTTTGTTTATTGGTCGATCCGTGTGTGTGTGTGTGGGCGCGCGCGTGCGTGCGTGCGTGTGTGTGTGTTTTATTGAAAGATTAGTAACAGTGTGCGTGTCTCGCAATGCATACATACAGGCTTACATTTGTCATTTTTGTTATGTACGAAGAGGGGTGGAACGTTACGTCGAACGTGAATCCGAACGCGATAAACGAGATTGAATAATAATGATAAGTAACCCGAATAATAATAATAACAATAATAAGGGAAATAGTCATAGCGGGCCACCGCGCCGCTTTAATACTTTCGAGTGAACAATTGGCGGAATTCAATCCATGTGGATGGTAGAGGTCATGGGATTTGGAGGGTTTGGGGGAGGTAAGCGAGGATATAATTTTTATATGGTACGCCGAGACAGCAGAAATATTATATCTAACGGCGGGTATGGATTCTTGTAGTGTAATATGATAGAATACGGAGAGTCTTAGATCCCCAATGTAAAGGTTCGCCCTTAGTTAACAGTATCTGTGCACCGTGTGGTTTTTTTTCTTGTTAAACTACACTTCCGAGACAATGTAAGAAGTAACGTAAAATTCAATTTTTTTATATTGCTAGGGTTATCTTTTCTGGCATATTTCCTTTTTTTACTTTCTTCCCCTCTTTTTGCCTATGCTGTAACGGGGGAATCGGTATTTGTTTTTTTTTTTGTGGTGGTAGTGATACGTCCACTTTTAGACACAGCTGTAGTCTCCCTCACGGAAACCCATTTCGCAATGTTAAATTTTTGGTTGTCGTTAAACGCGATCGGCTTTTATTTTTAAATCTTTAAGAGTCGCGGCCGGACTCGCTACCCCTACCTATTCATCTTGTGTATCCACTAACGATCTACGCTGTCTAGCAGAGTAGTATTTTTTTCTCTTTAATACTTTACGATAGTTGCTTCTCTTTCGTTTAGCAGTAATAGTAGTAGTAAATTTATCTTTTATAGAATATTTATTTTCCCTCAATTAGCTAGGCTGGTAGTTGATGCATCGTATTTTTTATATATTTTTTTACTTTCTCACTACATCAGCGAGGCGAGAGATTCAAGTATTGTATTCAAAGCGTGTAACGTAAACCTCCGTGTATACTTGCGTCTTCATTATTTATCATTTTTTCGTCTTCTTCGTCATATCAATGCTCACCTTCTCAATCACCTTCCACGTCTTTATTGTTCCTTCTGACATGGTAGTACGTTAAGTTTTTTTCTTCTAATTATTATTATTTTTTTCGCACCCTTCTTCATCCTCGTCATATCTTCTTTTCAACTTTTTCTCTAGCAAAGGATTGACGTCCTCGAATAAAATTCACTTTCTAGGCTTAATAATCGAATTTACATTCTCGTCCAATTATTCTACTCTTATGCAATGTCTGGCTTCGATTAGCGTACGGTGAGGGCATAACTGGCGTCCATTGAACTCCGTGTCTTTTGTGTCTGTGTGTGGGTTCTGTACGGGCGCGTTATATTCCCTACGGGTCTTTTGAATAATGGTACAAAAATTTTTGCTCGCATAACAATTAATTCTTTACCAATGGTAATCGAACGAAAGTCAATGCTTGATCTTTGACCTTTGTTTGTCACTCCTTTACTCGACGTTTCCTCCAATCACTCTTTTTCCAATCCCAACTTCTCCTTTCTCGCTCGTTATATTATTTCCCGTAAATTGTCAATAATGGTTATTAGATTTTTATGAATTGACAGGAGAAAACCAATAGATCTTCGCACAGCGATGAATGAGCATTAATGATATTGGCGAAATGGCAGTCATCGCTCGCGACACCGTGACAATATTTGGAAGGACGAGTATCGAATTGCTCGGGGATTAAGAGTAATAAAATTGATAAAAGATATAATAGGGCGAATAAAATGAGTAAGCGGAGGAAAGAGACACATGGACGCCATTCGCTGATGTACAACACGCTTAAGAGCCTCGTTTCGTTCGAATACCGAAAAAAAAGAATCTGATCGAAAAAAGATCGATTAACGATCGATCTTTCTCGGTTTTGTGTATTTTACTGCTTGTGATCATATAGGATTATGTGTTTGTATGTTTGTACTACGCGCGCAGCAGAAAAACTTTATTACCGCATCTCCCTTTAGCCAAGTGGCTGTCGTTACTTGTACGCGATTGCACCCGCGTTTTTGGAAATGGTGTTTTTTTTTAACAGGCGTCAACCGATGACGTTTTGTTTAGATGGGTGATTGTTATAGGTATTTACCTTTTTTTCTGAGTTACTTCGTTTATATCTGTTTACCTAGTGCCTCCTTAAAGCCCAATTTTCCTCGATAACATTACCTAACCTCGAATTCTTTTTAATTCGTTTAGAGTCGATCGCTCGTTAACTGAACTACGAATGAACAATCGATAATAATGATAATAATAATGGCAATGATAATAGGTTAACAATAATAATAACGGTAATAATAATTGGATAATGCATAATTCATTAATTTTCTTTTAGTTATATCCAAATCCCTAGTTCACTAGCCTAACTAAGGCTACGATGCAGGTTACACCTAGGGTTCACTAACGTACACCTAGGAGTTCGATCGGGACATTTTTTTGCCAGACTTTTAATAATTTAGCTCGAGGCTGTGCGGCTGGTGATTGGGAGGATCGCGAGGAGGAGATCATGATGGTGGGTACCAAGGGAGGATTTGATGATGGAAGGTTTTGGGTCCATGTGGAAAGAAGGAACGAGGAATCTGATACGTGAGGCATTGGGATCTTAGGATTGTTGGGTAATGGACATTGGAGGGACATCGGATGGACATCTAGCTAGTGCGAATTTACTGCCTTTGTCGAATCCTGCTTGTCTTCCTAATTAGCTCTTCACGAAATTCCAAACTTCTTTTCTCATTTCTTTGTTATTCCGGTATCCCGTGATTTTACACGCACTGCGAGCATTGGCGAAATTCAGCCAGTACGGTCTGTGAAAAAGAAAAAAAAAAAATGTAAAAAGATTGTCTTTGAGAATCAACGAACAAATCAGACAGATTAACGATCAACTACATATAAAAATTGTCACTAGCAAGTCTATCCATTTTTGAACTAAGGACGAATTTTCGTTGAATCTACAAAAGGTCATTTGAATTTATTGAAAACAGTTTTTTGGACTTTCACATCAGTCATAATTTTTGTTTCAGTCGTACGTTATTACAAATTTTTGCAAATTTTTACTAAATTTTTTTCAATACTTTTTTGTTTCACCTCGTTAATCTCCTCCTCCCTTCAGTAATTCCCTTTCGCTAATTGTTCACTTATAATCGTCTATGCTCTCGACTCCCAATCATTGATTTGAACCGCACTCAATTCTCCATCCAAATTGGCCTTTTTTTCTTTTTTAAATTTTTAAAATAATTCCACAACAACACGAGCCTTTAGACCTCTTAACCAAGTGTCGGTTATTGGAGGGATCAAATTCGGTGGACACGTAGATCGTGAAGTCTAAGGTAAATATAGGTAGGCAGTCACCAGCTGTGCTGGAAGGAGAAAAGCAATACTGCACATAGATAGTAACATAGATGATAGAATAGTATAGTTAATAGAGTATAGTTAGAAATAGACGCTAGCTAGTACGTGGAATCGGCAAGAAGTAAGGATCGCGAATGAAGGATATACAAGCCGATAAGTAATTAGGGTAGGTAAGGTAAGTAGAGGTCGAGGAAAAAAGGCAAAGTGTAAGGTAGGTAAGATAATTAAGAATTTTTTTTAGGCAATGCAGAAAAAATTCAGGTAGACGAGATATGTAATACACGGATCCCAATACAGTGAATCGAATGATACGTTCGTTAACAATTATCATTTATAATTGACAATCGTCAAGACACATCGCTGCGACGTCCTCCGCGCGAACGTATCGTCGCGATTCATCACGAGGAATCTTCTGTTACGCGGACGGGATGGAACTTAATCGTGACGACGAATAAAAGGATATTTCCATTATCAGAGTACTATAGTGCACGATGGCCATTTTTTTTAAATCCTACAAATCCTTGCGACGTCTCAAGAGTAAACACACGCTTGACTACCCTAAAATATCATAGGTATAAGTCAATTGTAACCTACATTCCAATTTCAATTTCCCGCTTGATTTTGTAAACTTATTCAATCACCATGTGATTCGTTTCCTCGCTTTTTACACAGTATCTCTTTTTCTCTTTCTCATTGTAAGTCGTGTCCTTTTATTTCTCCCTCTCTCTCTAGCAGTCATCGCGAATGCTCATAGAATCATTGACCGTCTCTTCTTTGTCTCTCTGCGTCGTTCACCGTCGCAACGTCGCGATTCCATTGCCCGAGCATGCGCACATTAATCGGGTCTACCTTGAAGAAATTAATTAGGGTGATTAAGATTATGTGAAAGAAGGGTTGCGGTGGTAGTGGTGATTGGTAGGAGAGTGGGGGAGACTATCGCGTATGGCATTACCTCTGTGTGTAATTGTGTATGTGTGTTTTTAGGGGAAGGAGTATGGGGGGGGGGGGCTCGGCAAAAGCGCGACAGATCTTCCACGGTTTTCTTTTCTAAGCCGCAACGCTTAACATTGCATTACACCTTAATTTCATATTAATATTTATATATTTATATGGTTTTGTGTCTCTGTGCGCACATAGGACAGGCGAGTCTCGCGCACGCGCAGAGACAGGGACGTAAAGAGAGAGCCACTTGTCGTTATGCGCCCACAAGACACTACGTACCGCGATGGTACCGCGTAGACGCGCAGAACGTGACGCGTGTACGCGGCGCAGCGCAACCCTTAAACGCGATGCTTAGGACGCGCAAAGCGCGTCTATCTTCGTAAAAACGACTTGTTTAAAAAATTTCTCCTCGGCGTCAAGACGTCGCAACGCTCTTGCGCTATAGTCTTTTTGTATTCTCTTTTTTTTGTTAACATTTTTTTCGCCGCCTCTCTCTCTCTCTCTCTCTCCCACTGCCCTTTTCCCTTGACTCTGTACCCGTGTTTTGTCTCATCTTTACTGGTCTCTCTCTCTCTCTCTCTCTCTCTCTCTCTCTCTCTCTCTCTTTCTCTCTCTCCCCCCCCCCTTGCTATTCCTCGCTCTTTTCCTCCTTCCGCCATCTTCCTTGTGATTCCTCCTCTTGGACGTTACTTCGTCCTTATTCGCTATCCTCTTCTTCGTATTCCGTTTCTCTGTATATTCGTGGCTCCTTCGTGGCACCCCTTGCACGTCCCTCTTCCTTAAAATTTTTTTTATTTCTCAGCCACACGTAAACGTATTACCTCGCTTATTTAATTGATTAATTATTAATAATAATTAATTAGTATTATCTGGTATGATCC
The DNA here is from genome assembly GCA_031762395.1 of Calameuta pygmaea. NCBI lineage: Eukaryota > Metazoa > Arthropoda > Insecta > Hymenoptera > Cephidae > Calameuta > Calameuta pygmaea. Next base: position 901,230 of record JASANN010000413.1, read on the forward strand.
CCGCGAACTGCCGGGGCTCCCTTTTTCACGGGGAGAACGGCGCTACGGAGATGCGGTTGAACACTGGAGTCGGTGGTTGTGGGGCGCGAGTAATGGTACAACAGTACTCGTAGGTCCCTACGTGGGGTGCGCGTACCAAAAGTCTCTACGTGAAATATGGCGTGAACCATTCTCTAAATCATTCTCTTATTCCTTCCTTTCTTTGTTTTCCCATTAATTCTTTCTTTCCATTTTTTTTTTTTTTTTCAAGACTGGCGCAGTAGGATAAAGCCGCCCTTACGCACCCCTGATATAGACGGACAAAGACACACTAGCGCCGTACGTAGCGTGAAAAGTGGAGGAGGCCTACACCAAGTACCATAGGGAGTTGCTGCTCTTCGACAACTTGCTCAGCACTGGCCACCACGCTGCCACCGTCTCCTTCACTGAAACCACAAGCGAAACCCTTAGCCGAAAGATATCAAGATTCACCACGTTTACCTTTAGACCAATGGCTCCTATTCATTCTATAAACCGCAATTGGCATTAACAATCCACCTTATAATCAGTCACTACAAATTTCGATATCTTGGATTTTGTCTAATTTTCATTGATATTTTGATTCTTTTGACAGAAATCAATGAAACTGTCGTACACGTCATAAATACCTAGTAGTCAAACGTCAGTCTCAATGCTCATGCAGGCTGGGTTGATGTTATTGTTGTGTCGGGGGTTGGAGTTGGACTTTTTGGTGTCCTCCGGATGGGTCAACAAAATGCCCTCCTCCAGCTCCATTATGTCTGACGATGACTCCGACATCGAGCTCTTCTTCATGTGCTGACCTGTGCAATTTTAAAGTAAATTTATTAGTGTTTATACGCATCATCTCATATTGTTACTGTGGGTACTCCTTTACACTAGCGAATCTAATACTACCACCATGTCTATCATTGTGCGTATTATAGGGGTTAAAGATTACAATTTGACGGGCAGCCGGGGCGAAGAATCAAGTAGTCTTGTCTCTTGTGGCTTCCTAAGTAAACGGATTAGGTGGCGAGTAGCCTTGCACTTAATCTGATCGTGTCAGCGCCATTTACCGGAATAAAGATTTCATAGGGGAAGAAACGATTTGACACGAATGTTAAAGTGCACAGGGATGTACATGTATGCATAGACACCGAGAAAAAATAGATGATACTCTGTAAGCTTTTTCTTTTAATTCATTATTAATATTTTTTTTGTAGTTCATCACCAATTCGAACCTGATAGAATAACAATTGTCAAACGATAATTATAAACTCCATTCGTCACAACCTATTTACCAGGCGACGTAGTCGCGCCGCTGAAAAGAGTATTCAGACTGTGTGCGGTACGCATTCTACTGGCGTCGTTCATATTCTATGCAAAGGGAGATGAAGGAAATTTCTTTGTCGTGATAACCACGTAATTACGAGAGCATCCCTCTTATAGTAGGAATTCCAGTTTATGTAGCTACCAGAGCCAGCTGGTACGTGTACGTGTAAGAGCATTCTTCCCAGCATCCATTTAACAAAGCACGTAAATTTTGTTCTTTCAGTATGCTCACGGATGACCAAGTCATCTGATCCGATGGAACGAGGGTCAGTTGGGGAAAGGAGTTCAGAGGGCAAACTGGAAGGACACCAATTATCGGATAGAAAATAAGAAGATCCGACAGGATCTCATGTGAGAAACGTAACGATCGAAATCGCAATTGGCAGCGCAATGAACTCCAATTCTGAGTGGACGACTCCGGACCTGGTAAAAGAACTGCCGGTGGGCACGGAGTCCATGGGTCTTCTTTGCGAAGAGAAATTGGCACATTGACAAATCGGCACTTGGTCTACCAAAGTGTTTTGGAGACAATGAGCATCTTTAGGGTAGAAAGGAACTGCTTGGCTGTTTTTTTGAAAAGAGAGAAAGTAGTTAAAGCTATATGTCGAGGACCAGGGAAAGAGATGTGAGCGGAGTCTGCGCTTTCGCTTACGGATGAATAAAGCTGAGGTGACTTGGACCTTCAAACGAGGATGAGTCATGAAGAATGAGAATGGATGAGCCGTGGGTATGAAGAGTTTTTAAAGTCTTATTAGAATAGATCATCCAAAGGAAGATAGTATACATACGTACCTAAAGTGCCAGGGAGATATGGACAGCTAGTCACGTGATTGAAGTTCTGCGACTGCATCTCTTCCTGGTCAGTCTCTCGATGATAGAAGTAATTGAAGTTGGAGACGATGACTGGGACGGGCAGGGCGATCGTCAGGACGCCAGCAATCGCACAGAGCGAACCCACGATCTTCCCCCAAACTCCCACGGGCCTGAAACATACCAGTCATGGATTCAGTGGACGAGATTCGACCCGAAGCTTTCAGCTTTGTGCGAGGTGTGGTGTCTATTTTGTGTGCCGTGTCGAGTGTGGCTCTACTTGCGGGAGGCTCATCTGTGAATATAACTAGTGCCGCTTGTCTAGTTCAAGTGCTCTCTAAGTCTAGACTAGACTAGAAACTAAGCTAAAATTAGACTCGCTAAAGAGGCTCGGGTATGCTGCTCTATCGCGGTATCAATACGACTACTCGTTATGTCTGGTTAGAGGCAAATCGTTGTTCCAATGCGCGAGCTTTTTACGCCCTGCACTATGCCGCTTGCAGCTTCCATCTTGGTCCATTCTTATCATACCGGATCTAGAGCCATAACCTTTTAAGTCTTAATTCATTTTGGTCCAATCGCTACCGTCTTATAGTTTCCTTTTACTCTCACAAGTGGCCACGTTTCCTGCACCTTGTAATCATGGTTAAGATTTTTATAACAAGTCCTCCAATTAATTACCATTGCATTCATTACAAAATCTACATATCATTGTTCAGCTTTTGAAGACTTGGAGAATCTTCAAAAACTAATCTCGCATATTGGTCATCCAATATTCTGCCTCTAACCCAGTACCGTAAATCGCCATTAGTAGCCGTGAATGTCTACATGTCTACACGACTGTTCAGCTCAATCAGGATCTGACAGATGTCAAATAATATCATTAGAGCCGAACAGTCCTGCATACGCTCAATGTATGATGTACCGTGTGACGTACATGTGATATGTTTCTGTGCAGAGCATTGATCATAAATAGTTAATCATTGTTATCAGCAATAGTCATTCCTCTACGTGTCGCCTAATTTAATGAACGAAAAATCAAAGAAACCTATGTTAGTAAGTGATAAGAAAAATGGCGCATTGCACAGAATGAAAATAAAAACAACATTCCTTTTGTTAAGAGCATATGATTTCGTTACTCGGGCATTATGTGAATTTGTGATTGTTATTTGTTACTAATTTTTTTGATAAGCCTGAATAATTGTAAAGGCTAATTAAGCCTTGATTTCTTGTTTTCTTTTTGTTTCTCTCTCTTTTCTTTCTCGTGAGTTCATGATTGGCGTAAAGTAGAATTGTGTGTAAGACGAAACAGTGATAATAGTCAACAGCATGCCTCTCTCAGCATTCCATGGTATGTATATATTATATATATAGTATGTAAATATTTTCTATGTACATAATATATATATATATATATCGGACTCGAGGTGCATGCATTACGTCGTGTAGCCAAATTGCTACTCCTGATGTACTCCAATAATATCAGAAACGGAACCTCGGAAAATTCTTTGTAGGAACGAGGGCGCCATTGCCAGTATCTCGCGATTAGTTATTCATTCATTTATTTAATGCGCATATCCGCGGGCTCCCTCCTCTCATCGCGCGCGAATTAGTAGCTCTAGTCATTTGAGGTTAGAATGAGACTCAGCCATTTTGTTCTTTGGCATATATATATATATATATATATATATATATAATCTGTATATATATATATATATATATACCGTGTTTGGCCGAGTACCGAGAGCACTTGGTTGGTCGTTTTTTTAATGAAAAGTGTCTCGACATGAAAATTGGTCGGACTGAGTCGAGGAATCAAATTAGATAAGGTAAAAGTAAGAGAGAAAGAGAATGAAAGAGAGAGAGAGAGAGAGAGAGAGAGAGAGAGAGAAAGTTCATTAACCGACTACTAATTATACCGATGACCGGGTGATAACGATAACCGATATGAGAATCCTCGATAAACTCGTCAGACCAAATTCTCATCCTCGTGGCGCTTGGATTTATGACGTTTGTATGTCGCACTGCTCTTTATCTTTTATAAATTGATGTTCACATGTCGTTGCTGACAATTTTTTTGTACAGCAGTAGCAAGAGAGAGAGAGAAAAATGGCGGCCACTGGAGATAAATTATCATTGTCGATTAAAGTTTATATCAAATCGTTATTTATTGTCGCGAACGCGTGGAACAAAGAATTTTCACGAAAGAGACGTCGATCGGGCATCTTAAAAAAAGCACCCTCAAATTATTTTCCTTTTTTTTTCTTCTTTTAATTCAACATGATCTTGCGATTCTCATCCATGAAAATTCCCGTGTACGGTGCAATTCTCAAGATGCGCGATATCGGTATGGTTGCATGGTGAATGAACGTTCGTGTCCCAAGTAAGAGAAATCAAGAGAAAAATGCAGAGATCGTTGGATACGTAAAGGATAATGGATAAATTTAGTAATGAGATAAATGTATATAGCGTGAGTGGAGAAGTGAAAAGAAAAACCAAGGATTTTCATCCGGAAGAAGGTAAAACGGACATAAAAGAGGTAAATTGAAAGAATTCGAGGCACAATGACTTTACGAATGATGAGATCTACAAAATGGCAGAATCTTTCTGCGTACGTAACAATAACCAACAAAGAGCAATGCCGGATGGTAACTAGCGATGATTGCCAGTAGAGAAAAGAAAAAAGATCATAATGATTACAATGATCAACGTGAGGTCGAAGAGTGTAAGATAGCCAATGACAAATTGATTATAAGTCCCAATAACTTGTATATAGTATATATGACGTGAAAGAAAGAAAAGTTTAATTGCGAACAGTGAGGCGTGAGGAGGTAGAGCGTAGGAGCCATTTATTAAACGAGAGGTATTTTAAATGTAAACGATAAATGAGGAGGGAGGAGCATACTGTGGCATTAACTAAAATGTTAATGAAAGTGAGTACATCATACGTCATGTCACCATAGCCCACGGTCGTCATCGTGACAACGGCCCACCAGAACGCGTCCGGAATGGACTTGAAGAACGAATTCTCGGAGCCGGCCTCCGCGAAGTAAACCGCCGAGGAGAATAGCACCACACCTGCAAGAGAACGGAGAAAAGGCGTTCAGAGAGATCAAATCGTAGAGTGTACCTCATGTCCCCGTAGCCCACGGTTGTCATCGTGACCACCGCCCACCAGAACGCGTCCGGTATCGATTTGAAGAAGCTCTCCTGAGATCCGGCCTCCGCGAAGTACACCACCGAGCTGAACAGGATCACGCCTGAAACACGGCCTCTTCGCTACTATCCGAAAGTACCATTTTTCATTCAACCACTCAAGCATCCAAAAAAAACCTTCAATTCTCTTATACCTTTTACTCTTTTATGCGTTTCGCCTTTTAGGTTATGTATCTGTACGTAGGTCAATTTCGGTTAGGTTACGTATTTTTTTTTGTTTACGTTCTTTACCCTGTATTCTCTTTATTGGCTCTGTGAACCTTTGAAGGACTGTTATACGGATTGGCTGCTTTTGTTTCTTCGTTTTTGTTCGGATTCTCAGCTTTAAGATTCTTCTTTCTGGTAGTTTCTTGGTTGTATAGATTTTTTTTTCTTTTCTTTCATTCGTCGTATCTCTGTACCGTTGCGTACAGTCGAGGCATTCTCGTATCAGGTACCTACCAAGTCGAGAATTGCCTTCGCATCCTCGTGGCTGATGATCGATTCTCGATATATAATCGATACTAGAAAGATCTCGCTTTCCTTCTCGTCCTCCTCGTCCTCCTCCTCCTCATCCTCCTCCTACCGAGACACCGTCCTCGCTCCTCGACTCTCCACGTGCACATCCTTGGCTTTCGCCCGGTTATAACGTGTTTTACCTTCACTCTTCTCACCCCACCAGGTCTCACCTATTAGAATCCGGTTAAGTTTCAATCCTCCACTTCCTGGTGATCCGCGTTTTCTTCTTTGCTGAGATCCCCGCCGTCGCGAATAGGATAGACTCTAGTTACTTTTTCTTTCTTTCAAATGAATACTCTGAGACGCATCGTACTACTGCGTGCTGAACTTTTTAAAATTGTTCTTTACCTTTTGACTCTAGGGCTGTCTTCTAGGCGGCGAGTAAACACGGTCCAGGTTCCCCGTTTTGGGCAGTCTTTCCTCGGAGAAGCTTTGCGAGGCTCCGTCGAGAAAGAACGACCCGGAACTCACAATCAGTAAGAGTAAGCGCGAGTACTATGAGGACTAAGTTGTCTACCGGATCTACCGAATCTACCGAATCTACTTTTTATACTAGGAAAAAAGACTACGACAGCGACGACGAGGACGACGGTGTCTCGGGTGGAGGATAGTTGGCGTATTAATCTTCGTTGTTTCCGCTCGTAGTATGTGGGTGCTCGCAGACGCCGGCACGCATTAAGACACGTAACCGGCGAGGTAAAGAGAGGATCGCGGGCAAGAAGTGTAGGTGGCTGAGTCGGACTCACCGATGAAGAGGAAAAAGATGAGCAGGCCGAGCTCTCGCATGGAGGCCTTTAGAGTTCGCCCGAGGATTTGGAGGCCTTTGCTGTGCCTGGACAGCTTAAATATTCGGAACACCCTGACCAGCCTGATGACCCTGAGTATCGCGAGGGACATTGCCTGATTGGTGCTCTTGTCCTGCGGGCTGACCGGAGCCTTCGGCAGGTTGAGCGTGTCCTCCTCTTCAGCCACCACCGTGGCCAATGTGATGAAGTACGGAATGATAGCGATGATGTCGATGATGTTCATTACGTCACGGAAGAAATTTAGCTTGTTTGGGCAGGCGAGGAAGCGCACTGATAACTCGAACGTGAACCAGATGATACAAATAGTCTCTATTAGGAAGAACGGGTCGGTAATGTCCGGCACTTCGTCCTCTTCGATCTTCGTGCCGTTCGTCGTCGTATTGAACACCTTGTAGTGTTTGAACTCGGGAAGAGTCTCCAGGCAGAAGATTACGATCGACAGGAGGATCACGAACACGGAGATGATCGCGACGACTCTCGCGCCCTGCGAGCTCTCCGGGTACTCGAATAGCAGCCACACCTTCCTCTGGAGTTCATGTGTCGGCAGCGGTTTTTCTTCCTCCTTGATGAAACCCTCGTCCTCCCTGTCAACAATCAGATACAGAATTCTCATTCGTTTGTTTTTACATTCACCAGGTACCTTCAACTTTCCACCAAGTACCGAGCTTTCCTCTACATTGTACTAAGGCAGGCTCACATTTTCAGCAACTTCGCCTATCCTAATTTTTGATGACTCGATATAAATATCTATGAAGTATTTCTTGAGGGTTTACGATGACAGATATTCCCAGTAGTTTTTCTTGAGCTACATGAGAATAACCAAAGCATCTACTCTATACGTGATATCAAGATTCTAGAACGTTATCTCCAGAAAGACAGTATCCACATGCTGGACACAGAACCGTGTCTTGTCGCTTCAATAGGAATTGACCTAATTCTCAAGAATCATGCATTCAAACCCAATTAGAATGTACATTCCCACTAGGATACAATCTTCTAAAGATGCAGAAAAGGTTTTTTCTATTTTATCTTATCTCTAATACCCTAGGACCTGGTGCCTTGCCAGTCAGGGTACATTTTGCGACCTCACCGTTAATTTTATTTATACAGAAACTGCAGCCTCAGCTTATCAGCCAGTCAAGTCGTACCTGAACTTATTAGTAGCCAGCTCGCCGAGTTCATAGAACTTGATCTCCTCGGAGAAGACATCAAGGGGTACATTGACGGGTCGACGAAGTCGACCGCCGCTCTGATAATAGTAGAGAATCGCATCGAAGGAGGGCCGATTCCGATCGAAGAAGTATTCGTTGCGTAGCGGATCAAAGTATCGGATCCGCCTTGCCGGATCGCCAAGCAGCGTGTCCGGAAACTGGTTCAGCGTACGTAGCTGTGTCTCAAACCGTAACCCGCTCACCTGTGGACATTTAAAAAAAAATTAGAATCAGAACAAAGACTGAGTCCTGTACTAAAGAAAATTACTGCAACGTGCTACTTCAATTCTTAACAAAAAAGTCCAGAAAATTGTTACTAAAATTTTGCAAATTCTTTCAGATAAAAAGACACGATTCTAGCCAATCGGTACAGTGTCTCTTTTGGAGACTGGTACTCATCGCGCGACACTGCCGTTAGTTCTAAACGACTTGCGGCTGATTCAGCAAACTAAACTGCGTCGAAACGGATCAACCAGATGAAGTGCCTCTTGTCTGAGTCAGGATCAACTTTGGAAACCGACTACGTACGGTACAAGTGTGACTATCTATATATCATAACCTTATTTTATTTTGTACATCATGCAAGTCCTATCGGTCAACTGGTACTGGGATTATTGAAGTAACAGATGCATTTTTTGTAGGGATGCTGGGAGGTAACAGAGAAACGATGGACCGTCAGATCTGTGAGGTATCGAGTGTGTCCGAAAAGAAGTATAATTCTGATTGAATTTCATACGTAAATTTGTATTGATTTAGATCATCCCAATACAGGATCACATAACATTCCCAGATGGCATCTAGCCAGGAAGAATAATTTGAGTAAAGCCGGTGATCCCGGATATTATAATTTTCCTATCACCTGGGAGTCCCTTCAGGAAATCTCCCTGAGGATCCTTCACGAAACAAGCGGCGATGCAAGGTAATTGGCGCAATGCGGTCTTGTTAACAATGAAAAGTGATAATCCTCCTTAGGATGCCGTATAGCACGAAAACGTGACCTTGGTGCTATATCGTTCCTGACTCCAAGATGAACTTGGACGAATGCCAAAATGATGTCTCTGGGTCACTCCTGTCTTGAGATAATCTTACTCGAACAGGCCAAACCGTAACGTAACTAAAATAAAATATATTTTAATTCGTCGTACAAGAAGGAGTGATCGTGTAAAAATCTTTTATCCACCTCAGGTACAGTAGTTATCTTCTCTCTTGATCTCTTCACTGTATATTAAAAAATAAAAAATAAAAAAACAATGAAAATCTCTAACGTAACGTCAAATATTTATTTTTTAGAAAACAAGATCAGAATACAACTACCAATCCTATATACGACTTCCTATCCAATCATTCTACCGTATCGAATGAAATTTATTATTGGCTAAGTCCAAGAGCAAAGCTATAGCCTAACCAAGTGCAAGTTCACAGGAGCCACAGTGAATCACAGTTCAATAGCCCAATAATTCATCGTTTGGTTATCGGGATGATACGCTCTATTGGATTCGAGAGAATAGAAGGCGGATCAAGAGAGAAAGAAGAAAGAGAGCAAGTTATACGTATACAGTCTGAATAACGCCAGTCTGAATAACGCCAAGAATGCCCTAGAAAATAATAATCAAATTAAAGAGTCCTATTTTTACTTCGGGACGAGTAAAAGTAACGGAGAAAAATTCAGAAGAAAAAAGATTCTCACAAAGATTCTCACAATAACAATCTTTCAGGTCTCATGTTTCCTGTAAACTCTTATAACTTCATCTACGTCACTACCGAGTATGTCAAGTCCTAAGGGATAATTTCGCAACGTGCTCAGACACTAGAAAATCAAATCTCATCTCGATGCAGCTGCGAGTCAAGATTGTCATTCACAGGGTAGTAATATACATTCTTAACTAAGTTTATATACTATGGTGACATAACTCAGCTATTACTCTATACTTTTTTTCTTCCTTCATATCTTCCTTGTCAATTTTTTTCACTCTACTATTATACTTGCCGGATTACGATCACGTATGCATTTAAACGCATGACCCGGTGATTATCATTGGATCGGCCTCGTCGATAGTAGATAACGGATTGTGCTTTCCAATCATTTTAGTTATTTACTCACGTTGATGACGACCCTCTCACAGAAGTCATGATCGTGTGGTATGGGCTCGAAGTGTGTGACGCCTGTGTATTGAGTGTGGGGATTTGTCCCGTCCTCGTCCTGGCTGCTGAGCTTCGGCAGCGATCTGAAATTAGGATTAGTCATTAAGTGACTCAATGATCATATTGTCCTCATTCTTTTTGTTTATATTTCTCTCTTTTTTATTTTTCTTGATATATACTACCTCGTAACGCTATACGTATCGAGGCTTGTATTCATTCACATGCCGTTAAAAACATCGCCGTTTCCACGCCCAACCCATTTTTCTCGGTCTATTATAACTATGCTACGGTTCTATCGAATTTGAAGAATCATGGATACAGGGTGTTCGATATATTCAGTAAAGGCTCCTGGGGAAAAATTTTTTCCCAGGGTTTTTTAAAAAATTAATCGAGGAATATATCCAGTATCATTTTACATGTTGGAGATCAAAATAAAACTGCTTGAAAGAGTAATGGGAATACGAGTGATTCTAGATACAAAAAAATATATATTTGACTTAGTAAAGTGAAACATACAGGAAGAAACATTTTACCTAGTTTTATGAATTTCCAATAACAGTCCCACTGTATTTTTCAGATGCGATATTGATCACGTTAAAAAAAATTTCTTCGCTCGTTTCAGTGAATCTTCCTTATGGATTTCGATCTCTTATTGCAGCATTGGATACGGACGATAAAAAAGAGAGAAAAAATTTAGAAATGAAATTGAAATTCGAAAAAATATCAAAGCACCACAAACAACAGTCCTTTGGATTGAAGCAAACTTTTTTCGCGCTATTGATGAAGGAGAAAAAAACATGGCTGACGGCAGCCCACGACTCTTTCGTAGAAAATAGGCCGCCTATTCCCAACGCATTGCACAACAGATTACACAATAGGTTGCCGATTCAATTTACTGCCACTTTATTCTAATCGACCACCCAATACTTTCTCTCCGAGTCTCTTCGATTCATTAATATTTACGCAATTAAATATCGAAGCGACACTTTTTCAATATGGCTACTTCCACTCGCTCTCTCCAACCATTTCCAAGCGTCTGATTCGGCCCGTGAATTACATCCATTGTAAAGAGGCAAAGCAGTAGTGTACCGAGTGTTTAGAATTCCACTAAGAATAACTTAACGTCCCGCGTTAACAACTTGTGCCTTCGGACGCATGCACTCGTCAACAAATGCACTGTAGGTGCTGCAAGATGCAGTGAACATACGTTCAGTTGCATCTGGCGCAAGAGGCAGTAATCAAGGTCATGTAATTTCAAGCCACCGTTAGGAAAAGTTAGGTTAGTTCGCTAGGTAAATATTTACGGTGCTCAGTTTACTAGTCTACGAGAACCTCACCCCGTTCCCTCCACCCTTGATCCAACAAAAAGTATGGCATAATTACTTATTATACGAATTAATTTTCAATTTTTTTTTCTAATATAGTCCTTATTGGAGTCTATGATCGACTATGCTGATGATACGAATTCCGGATCGAAGTTCGAAGATGAACAAAGAGCGAATATAAGAAGGAAAAAAGGAAAAGAAAACGGATGCATCAAGAACGCTTATAACCTAGCCATCTAGAAAATTCAAAAGGGATGAACGATTCCTGAACAACAATCCCATTCCGGCTTCTAGTGATCCTCTTGATGCATGCATAACCTCCCCTGACTAGTACGGTCAGGTTGAGTACAAAAAACGAAAAAGGCTGTTAAAAAAATACAGGTTCTTGTTATACCATTAGGGGTAGAACGTTGCACGCAGAATCTCAAGATAATGGAAAACCGATGAAACCATCTAGGGGTGGTGAGACACTTCTCTGACGATGATTACGCGAGTACGTCGAACGAGCTGAAGAATTGTTTGCTGTTCTAACTAGACAATGTATACGGTTCGTGCAGATGAGGTCACGAAGAGAAGGATGACGAGTAAACATAAAAGGAAGGAAAGCTTAAAAACAAGGGACTCTACCAAGTGCGAATAAAAACCTGAAAAGGGATGATTCGATTTGTTCCAAGGAAGCAAGAAGTAGAAAAGGTAACCCTTGTATGGGAGATGATGAAAAAAAAAACGTCGACCAGGGTGCCGTATTCCTCGCGTCTTTAAGCGTCGAACATACAGAAGCGTCCTCTGGGCGTCTCTACTCATCACTAATTCAGGCCCTCGTCAAGGAGTCTAGTACCGCTCCCAACCCACCCTGGACTCTTCTCTAGCTGCTTACTACTAGTAGCTACGTCCCTTTTTATCTGGGTACGAGCTACCTACAGTCTACTCAAGAGGCCACCCTCTACTGATCTATCGTCTCTCTTGCTCCAGCTAGCCAGGCTAGAAACCATCCTCTGCCTTCCCCAGCAACCTGGTCGACCCAACCTCCAACAACGTCCTTTACCCACCCACTGTAGCCTCAAACTATTCCAGCATAGTAGAGAGGAGGCTACGAAAGAATTCACCAGGTCTCCTATGTACGTCATATATTCCAACTAGGGTTATAGACCCAGTGGTGCATGAGCTGCTACCCAACCAGCCCAGGTTACTCCTTAGCCGTTTCTCAGGGAGGTGTTTAATGCGAGTGCCTCTTAAATCGAGGTGTCAAGAGGTCCCCCATTATCTATAGCTCATTAACATCCTCGGCCCACTGACTGGGATGGGCTAATTGATCTAGAATCGATCTACTTGAGGTCGTACGTCGATGAGAGCCAATCGGAGCACGGTTACAGGAAATTCTCGCTATACAAGATTGTGCAGCTATATATATATATATATATATATATATATAATTGCGTCAATCGTGTACTTCCAAGACACGCGGCATTCACAACGGCAAGCCAATGTGTGTGTTTTTTCTAACTATTACCTAGGTACATCACAGCACTGAAGTTCTAACCTAATTTAATCTAGCGAAACATTTCTAAGCCCATTACAATTCCGAGTGTCTAGCATAAAAACGTTTTTGAAAAATTCGTTGTGAGTGCCGCTTTATGGTCCTGGAAGTATATGTTAGGCATGAAAAAACGTCCAGACCCGTCCTGGAAGTGATCAAGTGTCCTGGTAGTCGCTAATACGTATCAGAAAAAATTATGGAATTCACCGATCGACAAATTTATACCCACGTGTGTATACAGATACAGAAGTTCACTATAAAAAAATATAGATATATTTATAGGTGCGAAATCAAGAGAGCTCAGAAGAATTCAAAACCCCCCACGTGTTTTTAGCACCGTAAATAATTCTCTGATAATTTAAGTGTCTTTTTTTTAGAATCCTGGAAGCTTTACGCGACGGCTGCAACACGAATGGACCTGGTTCAAGCAGTACGATGACGTACTCGCATATTCATGTAAACTAAGGAAACCTTAGCCGAGCCGTGATACATGCCGTATGGTTACCCCGAGATAATCTATTTTCAAAATACTCTGTGGAACTCTTGACGATATTACGAATACTTTGTATATACGTATAGCGCTATCTTGCTAAGATATATCGTTGCCAAATTAGAGTAAAAATAATAATCTAATAATTCAGCGTGTCCCGACGATCAATTGTATCGTGTATCTATTCTTCATTGAACGAGTCTATGTTACGTGGATTATTTAGTAATTCCCCCAAGAAACAGTCTGGAAGGTCATCCTCCAGCTGGATATATATATATGTATATACATACATATATTGTTTAAGAAGGGCAGTTTTCAGGACTTTTTGCCGCTTGTATTGTAAGGTATTGGCAGTTCCGAGGACAGTTGGTGCTTAGCAGGACAGTCCTGATAAAATTTACATACTTAA
>JASANN010000413.1:915105-940996 GCA_031762395.1 Calameuta pygmaea
TTTTTTAAACACATTCGCTTGCCATTGTGAACGCCGCACGTCCTCCTAACTACCCTTTGACAAGTTTATATATACATATATATATGTATATATAGAGTTTCATCCAATGGCGCAGCGGACCACGTCAGACGTATATTTACATAAAAAAAAAAAAAGATATCGTCAGAGAAACATAATTTCTTGGGATCATCTGAAAAGATGATCAAACAAGAGCACAGAAAAGCGAGCGCGTTGATCGGCATTATTTATAAAACGACGACCGAGTGGAAATACACTTCTCCCTTAAACCAAAGGGGTGAAGAAGGAGGAGAAGGAGGAGACTGAAACGTTGAATCGTGACGGCACTTAATATTGATTTTTACTGTCTGCATACGTACAGGAAGCTTCCTCGAGGAGGAGAGAAGGCTCTTTGTCGGCCGGTTATCCTCTATGAAATACAAGGAACACGAATATCCGTATTACAGAAGAAAATATCCACCGAGAGCTGCAGTCACGTTATAATATCTAGGAGGACTATAATAAATCTAGCCTACCCCAAGGTAAATATCTTTCAGGTATTATCAGTGCGCCAGACTTGACTTGTGACTTCTTATCAGATACCAGAAGTGACCTGCGGTAGATACACATGCACAGACCGCATAGCTGTAACAAGTGCAAGTACAGATATAATCACATTCTGCACCTCTCCCCCCTTCACACAAAAACCCCATCCGGTGGTTGGTCGTGACGTCTGCGTATTTTAAGAATATTTTGCCCAAAAATGCAAGGATCAAAGAATCTAAAAAAAATGAAAATCGAGGTACGTACCCTTACGTCAAGGGTGGCTATCAATCATTAGCCATACCGTAGCGGTACCTGGTGGTCGTACAGTGGTTGAGGGGTGTAGTGGCATGAAGCAACATAAAGGGAAACAGTAGCCGGTAGCTAGGGAACTGCGGCACTACGGCATTGGCTACCTGCCATGGATCCACCCTCTCTCGTCTGTTACCCCTTGTGCCACCCGTGAACCCTCGTCTCCCCCCCCCCCCTCTCTCTCTCTCTCTCTCTCTCTCTCTCTCTCTCTCTCTCTCTCTCTCTCTCTCTGATTCGCTTATTCAACGGACTCTGCTATCTCTGTTACTCTCAGGGTAACCACCAGCCGTTGCTTACCCTCTTGGCCCAGCAACCCCTCATACCCCCAGCTACCCAATATCTCAGCATCGAACCCAAGGGCTTCTGCATCCCACCCGCCCTCTGTCCAGTTGGAATCCTTGCTGATCATCAAGGACAGTAGAAAGACGAAGAGGAGGAATAACCAATGATAGATCCCCGGGACAACTTTCTGACAGGATATCTGGAACACGGCCTGAACTTGCTCTAAGGTCGCTTGCTAATTGCCAGCACGAAGTCGTGCATCGCCCGGCTTTAAATTATCTCAAGGAATTTCTGGCGCATTGCGTTACTGAACGTGCCTAGTGTCATCAGGTCAGGATTAGGTTACAGTGGATCATCTTGTAGGGAACGTAGAGTTATGCCAAATGGTCTGTATAATTTTTGACAATCCCTAATTTTTCTATCCAACTGTCGTATTCGGTAGGGTGGCTGTAAAATTGGAATTTATCGAAAAATGTCTTATTTTTTCCTGACAATACACCCAGATGCTTTATCTATCTGATACCTCTTGGGGATATTGATCCTGGCTATGATTACGTGTCGAAATTAGTTTCCTGCCCTTGGTCAGACCAGCCTATCCGCATTAGCTCTTCGGCGGAGAGGAACCTATTTTGGGATTTGATTCTTGGTTAGGAAGAGAGGAGAGAAAGAAAGGTAATAAGAAATGGTACTAGTCTCGTCAACGTTGCTCACTGGGGGTTGACCTTTGTCAATAATTAAAGATCAGAACGGGATTACTGTCATCGTCTGACCAGAAAGCGTCATTGGGAATAAATATGACTTTAACCTGAATCCTGATTAATCACGCGTCAGTCGTCTTTTTCTACTCGTCTATCTAGAATTAATATTTTTCCTGATATTCCTACTTGCTACCCTTAGCTACCCTTAAGACGCACTGCCTGCTTGTACGACTTGTCGACAGGGGGGTTACAGTCCCTAAACGTCCGGACGGACTCCGCTACTCGTATGCAGAGACAATTTATACCATCCAAATACCGGCTGACGAGGATGATATTGCTGGTAATCGCGAACACAAAGCTCTTCCACAGGGGTAGTTCAATCGATTCGTCGCACCTTCCATAGACGATAGATAGCCGTATAGAGCGAGAATGGAAACGTCAATGAAAACCGACCCTTACATATGAAAACATCCTAAATTCTTATTTCCTGGTAAAAATAATTATAAAAAAAATTTTCAAATTATTTTTATTAACAATTAAATATCATCCTGGTTCAAAATTAAAATCCGTTATGTAACTGTGGGATTCTACAAATTTCGTATTCTATCGTAACACGGTTTTTGCGAAATATAAAAAATTCTAGTGATAATTTGAGAATTCGAAAATTTGCGGTATTTACTAATCTAGCCCACTACGTCTGGGTATCTTTAGATAGAAACGTGCAAAGCATCGCGGATAAAGGGCACTGTAAAATCTCAGTGATTGATTACCGAAATTGCGGGGTGGAGGTGAAAGAGGTACGGAATTCTGCATTATCTGTGGGACTGCGCGGAAGTTTGGCCCTTCTTAAGTTGCCCATTAGTTGTTTGTCCTAAACGAGGCTTCGACCTTAACACAACGATCCTCCTCGCCGGCTTTGCCGCAATGCGTCCCCCGGCAAAGTTCGTCTCCTCCTCCCCGAAACGCCCGAAACTATTTCATCGACCTTTTTTGCGTTTTTCGAGACGCCAGTGATCTTCCCTAGGAAATGTCAGTGAGTTAGTGGAGGACTTGACAATAAAAGTGACGTTATCAGACATTCCTGACAAAGGTAATTTAACGATATAAATAATATAGATATGTACACGTATAAGGAGGAGAGAGTGTGATAGATTTATGAATTAAATATAATTTTGCATCAGCTGCATTATGTAGAAATTACCACGTTATCATTATTAAAAAAATTTGTTTGTCCCACTTTAAATTTTGGTTATGCAATATACGTTTTTTTTTTCTAATTAGACTGACATATACACTATAATTAGCGTGTGAAATAAAGAGGTTAGGTTAGGTTAGGAGTGTGATAAATGCAAATTGAAGTAAAGTAGAACAATAGATCCGGACTGGGTATTGTCTCGTGCGTTCTTTTAGGCGCCATACGATTATTGACAAACGTCCTTGTCAAATGAAATTAAATTCCTTACCCTAACGTCCGAAGGAGGTACTTGCAGGAGTATCTTTTTAGGTAAGTAAGAGAGAGAACAAAATTACAAAAAGAAGCAAATCTTTCGGTAAAGCAAATAACACGCGTCATTCCTATCAATTGAAAGCGATTGACGAGTTGGCCTTAAAGACTCTGATTAGAAGGTAAGCATCGAATATCCATTCTGATATAACGATTTTCGTTCTTGCGAAAAGTCACCCTGAGCTGAGTTTCCTTAATGCTAATTCATCAATTAGTTACAAACACCCATCACGCATTACGCGCATTGCATAACCATAAATATGTATAAATATCTGGCCAATGAATTCCCACGTGATTCATTGGTTTAACTGGTTTAATGAAAGAAAAAGAAATTATATATATACATATATACCATGTATTGATCCTAAAGAAAAATAACAGAATCGATGTAATAATACAAGCATAAAAAGAAAAAAAGGAAAAAAAGGAAAAATTTTCATAAAATATTAATTCAATGTTACAGCACTGTATTATTATTGTTATATGTACGAACGTGAAGCACAATTGAGCCAACAATGAATTTTCATAGCAAAGCTCAGGACGGCCAATATATGCATAACAGCTATTACAAATGGGTTTACTCGAGAGTGAGGGTATCCTCGTTATCGCACATGATAACGTAACGTAGCGTAACGCCTAGCCACCAGGATGGCAACGTCTAACACGCTCAAAAGTCAAACGTCGAATTAAGATTTTTGCGAATATACGAAGAAGAAGAAGAAGAGTTGTGACCGGAAGTGAATTCATTTGGTCAAGAACGTTTCCAGGAACTGCTTGAACCATGGATTCTAAAGAGGGGATAGAAGAGACTATATAGACACGAGGCGGCGGAAGTTTGCTGTTCTAACGTCCGTATGTGTTTGGCTATTGGAAAGGAAGAAATATGATCAAAGTAAATTCAAGAATGCTGGGTATCGTTGATTGTGAGTCAGTTGAAGTAGATATTTTTTAACGTGTAATCAATCCCGTACGTGTTTTCAGGTCCTGACGATGACATTGGTCTTCGTGAAGAAGAAGAGGACCAAGATGCTTACAGAAAGTAGATGTTATGGCTAATGTTATTATGTAGTAGATACTGGTAAGCACTGATGTTTCTAATATTATGTGAAATGTATGATTGGTCTTTTGAATGTCCAAGTGGAGACCTTTGCGGAAACTATTGATCCTGCGTAAGCGAGACTGGGGATATATGGTACTCAAGATCCACAGGATTGGATGCTGATTTGCATCTACGTATGTGCACATGGAGGATACGTACGCCGGGAGTGCCGGTTGATCGGACATGGCTGAACTGTCTCATTGGAAGAATATTTGGCCAAGTCGAACAGGCCGCGGCAGAGTTTGGGACCCTTGCCGAGGCTTGGCACGATCTCACGTTTGGTTTTTCATCCCCTTTTTTCTTTCTCTCTTTCCTCTCCTTCTTTCCCTTCGGTTGCTTTTCCCTTCTCTATCCCCCCCCTCTCCCTCTCTTTCTCTCTCTCTATGCTCCCCCTTCTCGCTACTCGTCGCTGAGGTAACGATTGAAGTTGGGTCGTGGCGGGACGCGGTGTCCCGTGGTCGAAGGAAACCTGGAACAGGAGGCTGGAGGATGCAGGGGTGGGGTTGGAAAGTAGAAGAGAGGGTAGGATGGAGGTGAGGAAGGATACGTAGGGTGTAACCTGCACGAAGATGATGCTGTGGAGATCCTAGTGGAACGTGGGCGAGATGGATGCGTTTACTCTGGATCGTGTTGAGGACAAAGATGACGCAGGTGATACGAAAAGGTAGAAGATCGAGATGAACTCATATCTAGCAGAGCAGCTAGAAGGACGATAAGGTTTATAGGTAACTAGATAACTGGGTACAGAGAGTTGTAATTAAAGGTTATACCTGTAAGTTAGGTTAGGTAACCAAGTGAATCCGACAAAGGTATAGAGCATATATATATATATATATATATATATACACGCAATGTCCTAGAGGTCCATGTGGATGAGAAAGGTACTAACATAAGGTACCAAGGTAAGATAGGTATTATGTACCTCGTGTCGCCGTGTTCCTCCGCACCATTCCGGTGGGGGCGTAGGTCCTGCCTCGGTTTGAGGACAGGGGTCAGCCCCCATTTCTCGATGAACTCGATGCGGGAAATCTTGGCGCTTCGTGGCGGTTACGAGAGGGGGCGGGTCCCCCTCCCGAGCCCCATGCCCCCGAGCGCCGCACCCCCGCACACCCCGACTAGTCGCCCGACACCCCACAGCCACCAAAATGGCTGCTTCCTCTAGCCCTTCGTCTCGAAATCTCTCCCACGGGGTGTGCACCCTCTTGCCAATTACAGGCCCTTCCCCAGGAGCACCGGCCTTCCTTTCGCGCCGGGCATCGCTTCCGTTTTATTATAGATTACCGGAGTTTGCGACCGTCGTCCACACGGCGTAACTACTCCGCGACCCTGCCTCTTCCCTCTGGGCAGGAGTCGACGAGTACACCAGAAACACACCACCTCCTCACGAGATCCTCGCGCGCCTCGAAACTCTCCTCCCGGTCACCTCGCGACGCAACCAGCAGCAGCAGCAGCACTACCACCACCACCACCACCACAACCACCAACACTACCACTACCACCACCACTAATACTACCTCTTCCCCGTGAAAACACTCCTGCACGCCGTTCTCTGGCCCTCCTGTCCTTCAACACCGTGAGAAGAGCACACCCTGCGAGACGATGCCACAGGAAGACGCCTCGATTCACTGCCACTTTTCAAGCACTGCACAACTTGACATTTGACACATCACCCCCTTACTTTATAGGAGTGTCTCCAGTCGTGCCACCCCACAAACCCTCTCGAGCACTCGCGAATCCGATTCACGTTTTCTTAGATTAAGGGTGAAGCACAGCGCGCGATGCCTCCACGGAAACCCTTACACCCGTTCTGTAAAACATTCGCTTCACAATTGCTTGCCTGCCTGCCCGCTGCTGACTTGTATTCCGGGCCTGTCCATTCGATTGCTTGCCTGACCGTGTATGTCGTCTGCGCTTCCCTCCGTGGGTTCACCTTGTCTCTCTGTGTCTCCGTTTGTCCGACTCCTTCCTTCCTTTCTTCTCTCCTTCTAGTAACTGCCACTTTCTCTCTCTCTCTTTCTCTCTCTCTCTCTCTCTCTCTCTCTCTCTCTCTCTCTCTCTCTTTCTAGTAACTGCCACCGTCGCAATATCGTCAGGGCTGCTCGAAACGTCCGTTAATACTTTCGGTCAACTTGTTCGCGGCACCGCTCCTCTATTCCTTCACGGAGAGCGAACACACCGAGCTGTAAAGCTCTACGCTTTGGAGCTTGCGAGGCTGCGGTGCGCTGCCTGCCTGCGTGCCTGCCTGCCTGCCTGCTAGCCTGAGCTGCGCGCGCCCCCCTGCCTCTTTCTCTGTCTCGCTCTAATCCCCCCCTCTCTCTCTCTCTCTCTCTATCTCTCTTATGGCTTTGGCTGTCTCCTTCCCTCTATCTCTCTCTTTATCCAACGCCACGCATTCTGTGCCTCGCCGGTCCACCGCTCGCGTACGCCTTCTCTCTACGAACCGCACTGGTGTACATCCACTCGCTTCGAACACAGTGCGGTACACACGCGCATAGAATTCCCCACTCCGCTTCACCCGTCGCCACGGCGGTACCCTGGTAGCGTCGCGATGTACTACGCCGCCGCCAGCCGGCGCTATCGTCGCTCGCAAACTCGTGAAAGCTCGACGTCGACGCTGTCGGTTATCGTCGGAACCAATGGCGTGACTATAGCTTAGCGGGCCCTCGATATGCAAGCTTCTAAAGTATTTCCTACGTTTTACGCATAACGATCATTCTGGACACGCTAGCCACATAGTGGACAGATTATAATTATTATATGCGCATTAGAAGCGTTACTCCTTTGTGTCTGTGACCGTCGTATTCACAATTTTATGGTTAGACTGCTCTGTATTATCACACAGGCGCCATACAGGCTGCTGCTCTTGCTGTCGTTGTCTTCTTCTATTATTAAGCTAACGTTCAAGCTTTTCTCTCTGTCACTGCGATTTATCCGTCGAAAAATTCTAGGATTCTTGAGCGTTTCAGCTATTTTTTTTTAGTTGTCACTTCCTGACTGGATTATTCTCGTTAGACAACTGCTATGTCGGACATGACAAGGAATTTTCTTCAATCGTAAGAAAGCTCGCGAGAGAAACGTCGCTTATGTGCGTAATCTCAGAGATTCGGGCGCGGCGTCGAGCCAATGAATGTACATACATATGTATCTACTCAGGAAATTTGAGCTATTTCTTTATTTCTCGGTGGATTCAAGTTATTCGACTGCAGATGGGTGTAAATATATGTATGTATATTCCTATAGATGTGTATATGTATATAATAAATATTGCCTACATGAAAATCGCCAATGAAACAGAAGCTTGACGGTAACGATCTTCCCTCCTGTTTTGTGCATTTCTAAATCTCTTCCTCTTTCGACTTGGCTCAGATAAGCTTCCGCCAGCTTTATCTCTCTCTCTCTCTCTCTCCCTCTTTCGCTCTCTCTTGTCGTTTCCTTCCTCCGACATTCTCTTCGCTTTCCTGATACCAGAAGTCACCCTCCCCCGCAACGGCATCACCATAAAATTGTGTGGCCGGGACGGCCGCCCCGATGGAACTAGGAAATTGCGATGGGGCTGCAGTAAATTTCTACTAGACAGGTATACATAGGTCTTTTGTTGCGGTGCTGCCGGCTTCGGTAGCGTCGGCACGATCCGCCTTTCAGCCGAGGTTGAAATCGTGCGCTTTCGTGATCATTCGACGATGCGCCACCGGTGCGTCGCGCATAAAACCGCCGAATGGACTGAAGGATACAAGAGAGTGTGTACACACTCCTGCCAACTGCTACCACTCCTTCAGAAGTTACCTCTATTCGTAACACCCTAGTAGTGTTACATTGCCAATCAGAGACTAAGCCGACTACCGATTTATGCAAGTAGACGAATACACGTACCTACTGTTTACGTCCTTCGTGCCAGTTAGTCACGCTAATAATTCTCCCCTATCTGTGTTCAGCGAAGGGAGAAACGAAAGTGTGAAAAGAGGAGAAAAAGATCAGTTTTGAAAATCCGGCAAATCAGTCAGCCCTTCCTGACACACGTGAATACAGAATCGCGAGGGGAGAGGAAGAAGCCTCGTCAAAGGAGAAAATTTTCAAAAAGACAATGGCATGTGGCAGCATTGCAGTCACGGCATTGATCCCGGGGGTACACGGGCCCGACAGAGAGAGACTTGGACAACAGGAGGGTGTAGGTGCGAGGGGGTAAGGGTGCGGATGAGGGATGAGGTTGAAGAAGGGTGAGGGGCAGGTAGACAAGGCGACGGTAGAAAAAGAGAGAACGAGCGAGCGAGCGAGAGAGAGAGAAAGTCAATGTTCATCTCTCTCGCACTCTCTCGGCAAGCACGCGCAATCAATACACCCTCCTCACTTGTTCAACCTCCCAACCTCGCCTACCCTCCAAAACCTCCTGGGGTAGGCATCCTCTACTTCCCCTCTCCTGCCTCTCCCTCACCACCGCTTAGTCGGCGTTCCCATAGCCGCTCGCTACCAACAACCAAACCTCCTCGACGACTCTCTTCTCTTCACCGTTCTGAGTCCTCATCCAACCCCCTCTCCCATCCTGATCATCTACACCCTCTCCTCCGCCTAACTTCTCTTAGCTTTCACCATAGAGGTACCTCTCCCTACTTTCTCATATTTCTCTCTCGCCCTCCCTCCCTCCCTCCCTCCCTCTCTCTCACCCTCTCTCTCTCTCTCTCTCTCTCTCTCTCTCTCTCTCTGCCCCCCCCCCCCCACCTTCTCTCGCTCTCTCTCACCCTCTCTCCCCGTACCTACTACTACCTACTTTCTACCTAGGTACGCATAGCCTTCTCCAGGCACCACCTGCTCTCACTCTTTCCACGCTCCACCATAGCCAAGTCAGCTGATCCTCCTCCGCAACATGCCTACCGTGTCGTCCACCATAAAGCCAAGGTCGGTACTAAGACGTTCCCTACCAGGAGCGCATGGCGCATCATAGTGCTACTGCGCCACTTAGGCTAACGGGCTCTCTTACGAAGTTATAACATACGTTTTTTTGCTCCCTCTCTCTACTTATCACTCTACTTAAGATACGGCACGTGTTACAGGAATCTGTAATACCGACAGAAGAACAGCCGACCGCTCGCTGCACAGAAATGAAAGACTCCAGACTCAAAGACAAAGTACCATACTGTATGACTGACAGAGAGAGGTAGGTCATTCAGAGACTTATACCTGCATTCCACAGTAGCATTATATATATATATGTCCCGTTTCATTCGCCACGCTCACCGGACTTTTTTCTTGCTCGTTCAATGCCCTTTGTGCATTGACGTCGTCGAATAGTCTCTCTTTTATATATTCATCTTTGCGTTTTCTCTCTCTTTTTCACTTTATGATTTTCCACGCGTTTCCTCGTATCCATCCTTCTCTCCTCTTCTGCTGCTTTTTTTATATTGTACGTTACTCTCTCTCTCTCTCTCTCTCTCTCTCTCTCTCTCTCTCTCTCTTTAACTTGACACAACCTCTCCCGTTGCTCTTCGCCAGCACAAACCTGCACGTGTCCGCATGCGTGGAACTGAATAGAGAGTCGCTTACTTGCTTCGTAGGAATTCTATGTGTCGTCGGTATGAGCATCCGATATATAAACAACATCCTACACTATAGGCAGCCTATGGAAATCAAAACATTTACAGGCCGGGCTATAGAGTGGCAGCGGCACAATGCCATTCCTGGAAATGTCAACGGCATCCCGATGTAACGACTGACGGCTCTGCGTCCAGACAAGCCGGGATCATCTCTACACGTAGTATACATGTATATATATCGGAATATTCCTATACTCTCGTTACCCCAGACTCTCGTATAACGTCGCCACGATGATATACGCGAAATATATACATATACGTGAGGATACGCCCTGAGAATTATATATGAATATTGAGAAAACATGAGAACAAGGTTTGTTTATAAATTAACGACGCGACAGTCTTGCCTTATAGTCGAAATTATACAATTAGAGTTAATATACACTTATTGCAATTAATTTTTATTATTTTTTAATTCAGTATAAAACTATGTTATCCTGTTATTTTTAAGAAATTAATTTAACGTATTATCCACGTGTTATCGATCTCGGTCGATCTACTGTATATCGTTTCAGTCTTATATATGGGAGCTACTTCATTTTAATGGAAGGAAATGGAATAGCAAGACACGATAGCTGATAAGAAAATCTTGACAATGCCCACCCGTGGATATGCGATGGAAATAGATAAACCAGGATATTTTCAGATGAATTGCGCTATCAGTAAAGAAAGACGACCAAATAACAGTATGTATTCGATTATAGGTTATTGTGCTATCCAAAGTAAAGATATCGTGGCGAGGCGGGAGAAGAAAATTTTTATATAAAAGTAACTATTAATCTATATGTATATAAGCAAAGCTTTTTATCATTTCGTTAATCAGTTAACCCGAAATTTTATTTAGAGGTAGAAAATGTCTCGCGATAAACAGTTTTTATATACAAAGTCAGCATGTCCCGTGCGTTTCTCAAACCTGCAAAACAATCTTAGGCTGTAATAAAGCTGAACGTCTGGGTGGCGTTATTCTTGGCTAAATGGTTAAAAAGTCTACCGCTCTAGGGAATAGGGGTTGTCCCCTTCAACCCCTACAATAGAATAGTCATTGAGCTCACGAGAGGGTTATTCGCTTGGTTGAATTCCTAGACGAGATTTCTAACCTAACCTAACTTATTGCATACCCCAATAAGGTATGAATTATTTTCTTTTTCTTTCTTCAACCACCATCCCTACTTTCGTTTTCCTTTACCCTTCAACCCTGCGACGGAGAATGGTACCAAAATCCTCGTAATTCATAATCGATTCACAATTATGCGATAATCTCATTTTTTTCCGTCAACCAACCATATAATTTGTGTATTTACTTAAATGCGTAGATTTTGAGGTGGATTGAGAATTACTGACGGGGCGGGGGGGGGGGGGGTATAAAAATATGCTAGTTGGCTTTACAAAAGGTTCGAATTAATTTTATTGAAATTTATTGATTCAAGGCTATACAGAGGGGGGGGGGGCTTCGATGAAGAATTTAGGGGTTGATAGAGGGGATGATTTCTTTACATCGGTATTAGCTACGATGGGATTTAATGGCAGGCCATTAAGATATATCGACAAATATTTGAGAATTTGGGCCAACGTAGTGGCGGTACCGCAACGCGTCGTGGATGGTAGCCAAGTGAACGCGTCACTTCTGCAGAGTACCGGGCGGACGGCCATTTAAAATAATTCGTTGGAAGATTTCCATTTGCGAGAATCTTTTTATTTTGCCAACCGTAGGGATACGTGGATGTATAAGACGGCCCCGGATACGGTCATCTTGTCACGAGATTTTCTTTTTTTGTTTTTTCTCTCTCTCTTTCTTCACGTCGAGCGAATGGCAATAATCCAAGATTTTCAAGGACGTAAAGAATCTTCTGGCATTTCCGTGAAGTAAATTTTGTAAAAATTTAAAAACCTTCCTATCGGTCTTAAATCAAGAAGAAGTCAAGAGCAAGAAGTGACTGAAAAGAGAAGAGAGATTCTCAGCAATAGATCTTAAACGACAAGGTAATCGAGTATAACGACCTAACCTAAATTTAAAAAAATCTATTTAAGGAATTTTTATTTATATTTATTAATCAGACTGTATTTTAGTCGTCTTACCAAGGTTCTTAGTCTCTTCGGATTTTTACTTTAATATTCTGCCATTTTTAACGCTGCTTTGGTCGCATTACCACGTAACCTGGCAAAACACTAGCTAAGGCGACTAAACTTTACACTGGCATCACAAAGCAGTCAACTCGTCAAACTCTTTTAGTGAGACAATGGACACTGTAGAGAGGATGCACTCGATGATTGATCTTATCGAGCTCTCGAGAAGGAAACAAAAAATAGAGGGTACTTCTAGGATGGACAATGCCGAGCAACAGGAGGCAGCTTAACGATTGATAAGAGGGTGCGCAGGTTAATTGAGAAAAAAAAGATGGACCAGATTGTCGCAATTAAGTTGCACGTGTAGTTAGAAAAAATATGTGATATTAAGGTGAAAAAATTATTTGTATTTATGAATTTTTATTTTCTATCCGTTTGAGGTTATGTCACAGGAAATTGATGAAGCCGCTGAAACTCGCAGCAAAGATGGCAGAGTTGCTGAGTGAAACCAGGCTGAAGCTATTCAGATGCATTGGGGTAAAGGCGTCGTAAGTCACTAGATACAGAAGATGACTAGGTTCAGTTGTGTGGTTATATATACAGGTAAAGGGTGTACGAGGGGGAAGGGAGGTAGGAGAAAAGAGGTGGGATGTATGGTTTTGTGCGTCATGTCGGGTCCATTCACCGGCTTCACCCAGTTGGGATGCTGCCTATCTGGGTCAGCCTGCCTGTTTCCCTGCTTCTCTGGATTCCCTAGGTTGGATGAAGGGTGGAAGAAGGCGAAGGGGTCGGCAGGGAAGGGGTTGATGGCAAACACGGACTAGTTCCCGTGAATGCGGCCACCGTGCATCAATGAAACATCTAGAACCCTTGCTTGTCCGCTCGGAGATTCTCAGGAAGATGGTAGAGTGATCCAGGAGGTTGCATCTCCAGCATCCTTAGAATTTGCATTGGTGAGTTCACAGGGGAAAGTTATGAGAAGTTGGAAGCAGTTGGGGTATTTTTATCTCAGGGAATTTATTTTAGCGTCTAGGGAATTTTTATTCTGGAAAAAATCCCAATGAATTTTTGGCTTTGTGGAACTTCACTTTTGATGTCTGCCTTTGTACTGTGTATTTTTTTTGTGACGCTTGAAATTGGTTATGTAGTCGACTGCTGATAACTTCCGGATTCGTCAATGATATTAAAATGAAAAGCCGGCCATTCATATGGGCGGCCACTCCTGTTTGACCCACTGACCTAATTTTCATGACGCTTTTCCAGGTCGAATGGCTCCCTAAGGTCATGTCGGTTAGACCGAGTCAATGAATGAATGACTTGGTATCGTTGATTCAGGCGTTGTTTTTTTAGTACCTTTTTTTACTTTATTTTTTGTTAGGTTATATGAATATGTAGTAATTGAAGAGTTTTTAATGTGAAACAAGAGATGCTGCGCTGTTATGTGAAACGGACCTTCTGACGGAAGAGAACGTTTGTGGGGTTCGCTATTGGCTTCTGCTATTGGCTCCTGGCTAAACAGGAAACAGGAAGTAGTCCGTGATTGAACCGTCACATGACTCCGTGACGATGGAAAAGATACTAGATTGTCTGGCAGCATTCTTGTTAATGACTTGATACTTGTGTGAGTTAAAGATAATTTACTGGTATTTTTCAGGCTCAGATCTATTTTCCTTTTTTGAATTGCACATTTTCATAATAACGAAGATTTCGAATTAATTGTTATTCGTGTAAATAATACATTTTGAGAAGTCGAAAAATTTGATTGTAAAAAGCGACTAACCTTTAAATTTTTTTTTATTTTTCTACCATCTTCTTTTAGCCAAAAATTCTAGTTGTCATCTGAACTTTAGAATTCCAGTAGCAATGTTGAAGTATTAAGATAACAAATTATGCCAGAATACACATGTTAAGCGTTAGCCGAGACATATGCGTGTCCATACGTAGTTGCGTTAATTCGCACGAGGCTAATGGCTCGGTTTCCGTGAAAAAAAAGATCATAAAACAAGCATCATGTCATCGACACGTCCACTGTAACAGCAGTGGAACGTAAAATTTTCAGTTTTAAAATCAGACCACAGCTACACGAGCTTAGGTTAGCTTTTCTTTCGCAACCGTAAACACTTGGGAATATTTATAATAATTCGGTCATTGCCACTGCCCCTTCCTTCCTGTCCAGTAGCAATGACGTCAAAGAACAGCGTCCGATGCATTCGCTACGATACACTTAAATATAGTATACCTATACATTACTCGACACCTCTTGTCTCTAGTTCATCTTCCACGTGTTCCATTTTACATTCTTCTTGGGTTCGGAAAAAGAAAACAAAAAACAAACGAGAAAATGAACACGAGAAGAAAAATAAATTTACGCATATCACAGATCTTAATAGTCCAAACAATTGTTACTAGGATCGTAGACTAGTGCCTCTGGTTATAACCAAGATAAATCATTGTTAAATACAATCACTGTCCACATTAATGTCCCAGACTTACGAGTGCAAAGTGTAGTTCGTACATTTCCGTTTATTCTCGTGAGTACTTCGTGTTTTTACTCCTTTTCTTTTTGACCCAAAGCTTTCTGGGTATTAGCGCTTTTTTTTTTCACAAGCACACTTTTCCGACCTGAACCCCAAGACCATCACCCACCACCGTTGCCAGCCATCTTGCAATACTAATTGAAAGGCCTGTTTACATTTCCTACTTTCTTCCACCTTCTGAGAGACTTTTAATCGCGCCGGACAACCACGACAAAAAGCTCACCAGGAATAACCCAGCTGGTTGCTCTTAAGCAACACATTTGTGCTTTTTATATTTTTCTTAGCGCAACCCACTGCGATGACCTAACCTATGAGACACAAATATCCACGACGTATTCGAGAACAGAAAATCAAAATTGTTACGATCCACTGGGTGGAATCTTTGGTCGGGTAGGTCGTGTAAGCCAATAAAGCTGCCGCAACGATAAAAGAGAAATTATCTCCAGCGAGTATGGTAAGAGGGAACTTCTTGTTCCGTCAAGTTCATACGCTCCGAGCGACAGTGAGTCGGTAGCTGAACTAAAGTTTTAGTTCGTAGCTCGCCGCATAGATGGCGCCGCTGTCGATAGCTCGCTACGCTATCGACTACACTGCACCAAACTAACCCTCCAGTTTGGTTATATATATACAGTCTGCACCAATTCCATAAAGACATCATAACTGTTATCGCTATATAGACATATCACACTATCATTATCACTAAACTAATGACTCAATCAGCTGTTATCGGTCGATCATAACAATTGAGCTTCCACGGAAAACCATGTAGAATCATCATACAAAAATCTACGTTATAACTCGCGAATTGATAATCTCAAAAGTTGCTGCACATTTACACAGAGAAGTGGCAGCTGCCTCAGGCGGTTTACATTGCTGTACGAGAAAAAGCTATGAAAAAATTTACCGTGAAGGAGAATAAAAAATACTGCGCACAGTTTATGTATGGTACTGTATGGTACAACGTATAACGTATAGGCGGTAATGTAGGTGACACTTCGGTAGGATCGGTATTTCAAGGCTGATGCAACGCGATGCAGTCTCGCGGACAAGGTCATGCCTTTCCATTCATACCAATCTGTACTGTAATGCATTTTTACATCTACCAATAGATCGATAGACTTCCTGTGTTTTTTTTTTATCTGTGATTGAATAAACTACAATACCGCGTTCCAGAGTGTATTTCTGTTTTAATGACGTCAGACTATTATGACTAACTTTTTTTAATACGATTTTCATTACGACTCACCAAATCTTGACATCATTCGTTATGCATCTTGTTACACTTTACGATGCAATTATTATCGTTTACGGATATCTATATTCGAATACAATATTTTTTTCAATGTTAATCATACTCTATCTGCTTAATTGTATACATATATATGTATATATGTATGCATATATGTCGTGGGGTAGGTTAGAAGCCTTTCTAGAAGGAGAATACTAGCGCTTGGTAAAAGAATGATGTATACAATGAACAATGATTACCCTCGGTACGTCCCTTTCATAAACAATAAGTCGATGCACCGTAAAAGCACATCCTTTGTTGTGCCACCACGTGAACGCAGCCTTTGCGGAATTAAAATGCTGCCAAGACACACAGTAACGTTAACTCGAGCGATACCGTGGTTACGGTCTAAACGCGTGTGGTAAAAAATGGTGTAACCATAGCGAAATATGTTTCGTTTAATATTAATAAATTTTTTCCCTTTTTCTATTTCAAATTTGTCCCCAATGCACGGATGGTAAAAAAATATTCGTTGATAGCAGATACCAGATTATGATAGATTTAATGCGAGCTTAACCACCGAGATAACATCTTCCTACTGCCATCTTAACGGAAACTGTAATTGGCTGCCACCGTAGCAAAACTTTCCCATTCATAATACAAGCCGATTAAGAACAGTGAGGTCGAGCCAACTGTGTGTCAGTTGATTAATCGCTGATAATATTACTGGTTTTAAGTCAAACATATTTGTGAGACTGAAAGAAACTTGGCGGGAATTTTGAATATCTTCATTGTTATCAATCCACCAGATACGTAACCTAAATACTTTGACTTGATTCCCAAACGAATTTTTAGGCATATCTCAATTTTGGACAATATAAAAAACTAGGTACTACAAATTGCTACGAATTTTTTGAAAAAAAATTTTTTTTTGGATTTATTAATTTCAACACCGAAATACTTGACTCGGTAGTTTTTATAATATTTCTAGAAATAGATACGTCAAGGGGTGCTGTGTGTATACTGGGGGGGGGGGGGGGGGCTAGTACCAGAGGGCTAAGGGGTATATTAATCGTTGGAAAGAAAAAAATAGTCGAGGAAAACACGCATATGTGGAAAATATGTCGCAGCCGTGGATCGATGAATCCAGTCAGTCACGAGTCACTAAGCCGTATGGCCATGTTTGCTACCACATTATATATAATGCAAAATGTGTACACGCTTATATATATATGTATATAAATATTCGTTTATGTACTATACGACACTATGCAGCTCATATGTAATCCCGCACCATGTGCAAGGTACAAATGTAAATTGCAAACGTTCCCCTGCCACCCACTTCCCCTCGGCGTTCCCATCCTCCTGGTGCAACGTGCGTAAAATCGTCGTTCCATTTCTATTATTTGCACCAAATAATGGGCTAAATATTAGGCACAGCTGGTGCAGCTGCAAAATTTTTGTTCTTTCGCCACAACGGACCTCGATGGTCCATGTAAAATTGTTAAGTGCTCCGTGAAGCGTTAAAATGGTTAACGAAAAAAAATGATTACTTTTTTTTTAAACATGAACAAGTCAAGTTTCTTCTGAGAATCGGTCAATTTCGAGTCGATCGACTTAACGCATTTATCTGCGCGGCCGAAAGCATGTTTTGTTTCTAGTGAATAATAAATCAATTGACTGTACTATGCTTTTTGCGTACTAAATTGATTATTAGTAATCGAAGTCAAGAACTTCCCATATTTGTACGATTTATATTTCACTTTCCTTTTCCGTGTAAATCATAAACCCGTCTTACTTATAAAGAATGAAAAAAAAAACAATCTTACTCAAATCATGAAAAAAATCCAATAAAAAACGTACGGATACGTATAGGTAAAATAGAAATTTAGATACAGATAAAATTTACCTATAGGCAAAAAACAGTTTTTTTAAGCAGCGACAAATGTATTACAACAGTAAATAAAATTGCAAAAAAATTACTTGCATAATATAAAAAAAGAACACCTTGTATACAGCACATAAACGGAATAAAAAAAATTCCGGACTACATACATAACCCGAGTTCCCCGAGACAAGTATAAAACCAGAAGAAGCTGTCAGTTCACCGAGAGTAGAGCGGGGGGAATATAATTTCCGGTTGCATCCGCCGAGGGTCGCCATTAGCCATTTGCCACTATAAGATTCCAAAGAGACACAATGGTGTCAGGAGGGCAATATCCAAAGTTTTCCGAAACCATGCCAAGAACTATTGTCACCCAACCTACACTGACCAATAATCCAGTAGTCCAAGAGACATCCGCCATTTTATATAACGACCCCCCTCCCCGCCCACAGCCCCACCTTGATTTTAAAAAATTCAGCCAACACGAATCATTACAATTCAAACAGCGTTTCGGACTGGCAATCCGAACGTAATAATCCAATAGTCACGTAGGTTGCAAGTACGACACCGAGTGTCTGTGCAGCTGGCAGTGCATTTCGGTGCATCCGAAAACTGCAGCGTCAAGAAATAATAGACTGCAAGCAATAAAGCCAAGTCATGGGTGAGTCCCAAAGAAATCATATAACACGTGGGTACACCTACCACGTGGTTGTAAAATTTGGGTCACGATGCCATTTTTAAAACTGCACTCTTAAATTATTAATCAACAAGTGCATTCGTGGCTTTTACAACAGATGCATCTGCGGCAGTTGCATTTTCAAGCTTCCCTGGAGAAGACACTAAATTTCCAAGGCTAGTCCAGAGTTTGCTGTGTACATTCTGCGTGGTTATATATATGTATGTGTATATTTGTTGCTAAAGGATACTTTGGGGACGATTTCATTTACGAAGTCGCTATTTTGAGGACACGTGGCTGTTTTGGGGACCGTCCTCAAAGATCTTTCAGCATGATGACTGTTTTGAGGACCAAGAAGCGGACTGCCACATCAAATTTGTTTATACTTTTTTAATTTTAGACATACAGTATTTGTGATGGGCTTAGAAATGTTTCGTTAGGTTAGATTAGATAAGAATTCCAATGCTGTGATGTCCCCAAGGTAGTAGTTTAAAAAAAAACATTAGCTTGCTATTGTGAACGCCCCTTGACTTTTCGTGTCTCCAAAATATCTCTTTGGCAAACGTATATATATATATATATATATATATATATATATATACATAATATATATATATACATAATATATATATGAATGGATAACATAGAGACACTTTGGAATCTATATAAGTATATATATATACACACACAGATGTTTTCGATTTAAACAGCAAAACACGCTGTTTCCACGTACAGCAACGTCCTAGTAAAATTATTAGTTTAGTTAACGCAATGACTTAACCTGAAACAAAGAAAATCGGCGCCAACGGCCATTAAAGTATTAGCAGAGGACACCGTTTCCTTATCCTTATCCAAAGCCCTTACAGACAGCTCCGAAAAATCTTCTTTATATCCTCCTATACCCTCCGATCGACTTTTTATCATTTTTCTACCTTGTTCTATTCCTATTACGAATGAAATCCTCGTGGATGTTGTTACGTAACTCCTGTGTTTCCGAGGGTCGAGGATTTCATTACGATTCGGAACGGTTCCAAGTTTCTGTATGACTTTGGCAATTTAACATGTGAAACGAGACTGAATACGTGTTCCCGGAGGAAATACGACTAGAGGTCACTTTTAACAGGGCGAGTCATATTTTCGATTTTTTTTTCTTAGACGAATTATCGTTCCAATTTTTTTTTATAATATACAGCTTTCTCATTTTCACCCTGAGTAGAACGTCGATTAGTACTCAGTCGCAGCAGCTGCGATAATAGCACTTGAGTCACCCTGGTACGGTGGTGCACTTTTTATATTCAAAGAACATCAACCATCGAGTGCATCAAGTGCGACAATGACGTATTTATAAGTATCGAACCTTTTTAATGATACAGGCGTGTATATATATATTTACAGGGAACTGGTATCGTAATAAAACTAAAGACTTTGATGCTTGACCCAGTTATCGCGCGAACGGGAAAAGAAAAAATAGGGAAAAAAGGATACGAACCAAAAAGAGTGACGCAACGGGCTTTTCTCGTTGAGCGTGGAAAACCTTATTCGGCGAAGTACTTATTCTTGGAAGGGTGGAAAAAAAGGAGGGAGAGAAAAAAAGTCAAGAGGAGCCCAACACGAGGACCAGACAAAGAAATGGAAACCCCGAAGGAAAGGGTGGGTTGCGCTTATTCATCGTGTATCTGAAATGCACTATTTCTGTTATACATGTATATATATGTATTTATCTGTTTCTAACAGGTCAAAAGTGCATCGTTGACTTCTCAATTCGTCTGGCTAGAAGTAGAGTAAGCAGACGAGCGAAGAGCCCTTCTAGACTGTGCACACTTCCAGTGGCAGGATATAGTAGAGAAAATCGAAGTTCCTTGACACATGACTCACGTGTAAGTATCAAACACAGAAACTTTTGTCAACTGTTGAGTACTGTTTATATAGTTGATAATTGAAAAATGATTTTTCAAAAAAAAATTTATCGAGTCATTCATATCGGTTGCTAATAAATAATACGATCTGTTATACAAAAGATAATTGACGTATGTAACGTTGAAAAAAACGAGATAAATAAAAAAATTAATTTCGACACCAATAAATAATACGATTCCTCCATATAAAATGATAACTCACGCATGCTGTCGATGATCGGAGTATCTTGCGTGACGCTCCTCTGAAATCCCGTAGATACCCGCGACTGCGGCCATACCTTAACCGAATAGCCGCAGGACACTCGAAGCGTAACGCACTGTCAAGATAACACCGTATCGAACACGTTTAAGAGAGTTCATTATCCTGTATCCGATAAGAGACAGGATAACAATTCATCCGCGTTGTAAAAGTGTAGATGAAAGGCGAGTGGCATTGGAGTTTAATGAAATCGTAAATTAATACGAAGAACACCACGTGCCACGTGACAACAATAAAGCCCACGATATACGTAACGTATATTCAGCACATTCCAAGCGAAAGTACGTATCCGGCGTTACAATGTTAATAAAACGAGTCGTTAGGAATCAAGAAAACGTTGGATTGCATCTCCGTGTCGAGATTCTCTCGAAGGCATTTGATTATTATCATTTTTGAAAATTTATAACGTCGAAGGTGACACGCGGGTACCAACGACGCTTATGCCTAGGCTAAATCGATATGAGAGTTGAAGCGAGCGGCACACGCTTTATTTAGTAGAATCAATCGACATTACTCGAAGGTCCTCCGGGCCTCAGGACGAATCGAATGCCCGACGACGAAATATAACTGGCGTCCATGGACGCACTAGGAGCACCGAAGCGCGCCAGATTGGGATAGCCTGTTTTAAGTATATCTGTATAGACGCGTATATATACAGCCGATAGACGTATCTATATAGATATATAGGATACGCGAGTAGCTAGTTTTTAGCACGTGCGCACATCGCTCTAATGCATGCATGAAACATAGAGACACAGTCCCGTGCACCGACGGCTAAGCATCCACATAGAATGTCGTTCAGCCGTAGAAATTTGTAGCTCGACCGCAATTTCCACGTAAGCGCGCACTGACTTCGATCGTCTGCACACTCTCCGGCACGTATCCACGCGACGTGTCAATTATCAAGAGTACTGTTAGCACGTAATAGGTACTGCTGGATACAGTTGGATATAGAAGGCTGAGGAAGTCGTTCGTCATGTTAGACAGATGCCGAGAAGCGTCGTCTAACGTTTATTTTTTGAAAATTTAAATTTTCCCACAACGAGGGTTTTTTCCGTTACGTGTTATCGAACTTCTTGGTTAGCTCGTGACGTTGCATTGGGTATAGGTGAAATTTGTTTGGCATTCTTTTTCCTTAGAGGGGATTGTTACTTGACTTAGATATTCTAGGGGGAATTTCCTGGAGGTTCACGATGATCTAGGGATTTTATTTTTTCTTTGGTTATTTACACTCGGGGATACAGCTGGTCGTGAACACGGTTCTAGACCGGGTTGTTTTAATCGGTTTCACCTTTCTTGATGTAGCGTTTTTATCGGGTTGATTAATGTAAAATGGAGGTCAATTGTTTCACTGGTAATTTTCTTATCTTTCGACGTGAGTCCGTGGTCGGGATTTGCTCTTGTAGAACTGTCACTAGTTTTTCATTGGCGTTTGACGATCTTGATAGTTAAGTGAATACTGCGGTAACCTTAATGAAATACAATCAGGTCAGTTTTCATGTGAGGACGATCGAGCGACTAGAAAATGGCCACTGATTAAACACGAGTAACGGCACTGAACTTTCACGGTACACTTCCGGTAGAGTTTCAAAACGTATCCAATAATAACAGTCACTGGGCGTAGGTCCTTTACGAAAACTATGTGTATCCTGCCGCGCACGTATAAAGTCCCTTGTACGTCTTACCGGGGACGTGGAAAGGCTTGTTACTCAGAGGAAGGAGATCGCTTTAATGTCTGGGACCAATTTCAAATGACTCGTACGTGGAAAGAAGGAGCTCCGACATGAGCGTACGAGTCGGGCGCCGCGCTTCGGCAGCGTGGAGGCCTCAGCTGTGGCGCGTGCCATCCTTCCACCCCTTGTGGCCTCTCTTTCAACCCCTAGTGCGACCCCCCCGCCTTGGACCACTCTGACCCCCCCATCCCACCCCGCCCCGCCACCATGACACAGCACACTTTCCAGGCTGCGTCTAGGCATAGGGACGTAAAAGGGGTGGAAACATAACCTAACCTAACCTAACCTAACCTAACCTAACCTAACAAAACGAGTTAAAAAGTCTTATCATTATTTTATTAATTTACCCTTAAACGTGCCGTTACAAAATATTTACACGAAATAGGTATATATTTTTAGGATAGACGAATATTAATGTCGAATGACAAAAGTTTAACGTTTTATTATATTTCTTTTTTTTCTGATTTGTTTTTATATTTTTTCTTCTCGACAGTCCGTTTCGTTCCCAGGAAGATGCATCGGATGCACTTTTAGATGCATGTATTCTAAATCTGTACTTCAGGATCGAACGCATTTCTCTCCAGTGGACAGTATTCAGGAAGCTATATTGCAAATCGGCAGAATCTTGTTCCGCCTAGTGATTTACCATATGCTGCTGATGCTGCTTAGCCGATCGATCTTTCGTACCTGACATTATGCTCGTATCACACGTGCAGCTACGTGGCCTCACGAATTTGCTATTAATGTCACGTAATTTGTGAAGGTACCTTATACGGTTAGTATACTATACCACGGTCATCATCATGTTGCGTGTAAACCACAACGAAACAGACGCTTCATCTATTTTTTAAAGGTCTGCCTCCTACGTTGCCGAAATTTTCCGTCGCAGTGGCGCTAGTGTCGTCTTCTTTGTCCCACATTTAGTTTCGTCAACTGAAATACCGTCGGCGGATCATTAAAAAAATTATGAACCTTTTTTTTCCTTATATTTCATCGTGACGTAATTTTATTTTGAAAAATTAAAAAATGAAACTACACGCTCTCTTGCGTGAAGCACATATTTGTTCTCGGTCTTTCTACATTTTTTCTTTTCTTTTTAAGTCATTTCTAGCGACCGGATATCGATGATATTTTGACTATTGACTTTTTTACTACCCGTTTATGTCCTGGCAGAAATAGAGATAGCCAGATGTTCACGATCAATGATCCCATTAGTGGAGCTCATGACAAAAAAAATTCAATAGAGATAAAATGGCTGACATCACGAATCGCCAAGTGGAATTGAATTTACTTCTGGAACTGTCATACAGATTTTTATCTTCTGTCTGTCTGACTGTAACGAGAGTAACCCCTAATGCCTCTATTTTCTTCGTACACGACGCACTGACTATCTATCATTTATCGTCACCCTTATTCTCGTCAATGGCTATCTGAGTACTACCCTTGTTTTCTCTAGGATGTTTAACTACACAGCTATCCAAACATTACACCCCTTTCCTGCGTGTACTATACTGGTGTCTTTACCTCCTAGTCCTAGAATATTCGATATACCTGCAATGTTCTCTAGAATAATCGACACCCCTAAACACGTCTACCAACCCTTTAAATTGGCTTTGTCGTCATTTTGTGTGATATACTACACGACCCTTAGCGTGTAACGAAAATCAAATGGATTTATACGTAAAAGTATAATTATTTTGAAAATGACTTACAGACCTAGAGGATGAAATAAAATTTTTTTAGAGTACGAAAAGTTTTCAAGATCCATCACCAAACATCGGGGATGTGTAGCTGTATTTTATTTTCCACCAATTCAAACTTCAACGGTGGCTTTAGCTACTCGAAATCAAAGAAATGGTTGGAACCGATGCCAAATGCTCTTTCGTGGAAGTATAAAAGAAAAACGAGTGACAAAAAAATGGCACCCCTCTCACGTAATTCAACTGTTGATCGTTTGTGGCTTATCTGATCGTGTGTGATATCAACAGGCAGTTAACAGTACATACGACACTTGGCTGAATGGATATTAAAAGCTACTTGATTTTATATACCTAAATATAATATAATATAATAGTCATCCGACTGGAGTATTGATTATTCATACAATTTTCTTATTGATTGATTTGAGAATTTAGAAATTTCCAAAAATTTTTTTAATCCTAATTATTTTTATATAATTCCAGAGCGATATATGAATATAAAATTTCATTCGAAAATCACATAGATTATTTATTTATTGATAAACGCATCGTCTTCGCCGAGAGAATTCGAATTTCAATTTAGCCCAGGCCAATTTTCGCCAGAGCGGATTAATTGAACGCGACCGCCCAAGCGCGTAAACGGGAACGCCGTTGCGTTAGCGTTACGCTTAAGCCGATGTCCCGTGGCCGGAATTTTCAGCACGTTAGAGACGGCAGAGAGGCGCATTGAAATTTTGAAAATTATCGGCAAGCTAAGAGCAGCGCGGGTAATTCAAAAAACATAACCTATGGATGGTATACCTATCAAATAATTAATCAAGCAATTAATTAACGTTTATTAATATTTAAACATTCATAATATTTATTTAACATAGATATATGAATTTTCCCTTCAAAATTACTTTCAGAACTTATTGCCTGTCAAAGTACCAAACTCCCATTTGGCCAGTCCACCAGATTTTTCACGTAAGATAAATCATTCCGAGTCATCCCGAGGGAAGATAACGCGAAGAGAATGACCTGGAAATGACATGGGGATTCCAAGTAATGAGCCAGTGCTTTTTCGTGCCAAAAACTATTCGATTAATTCGATCTCTGTCATTAAGGTGTGCCGCCATTTTGGCACGAACCTTATATGGTTTTTGTACAGGCTCCATTGCCAACCCTCTCTGACCGATACCTAGAATGTTTCAGATCCCTTAGCAGTACCGCAAGGTCAGCCTCACTCAGCAAGTATAACGCGTTGAGGTTAGGTTGGGAAACTATATATGTATATATATTTCCTTTATTATTTTTCTCAATACACAATGTATATATATGTATATGTATACAATATATATCATTTATCATTAGGTAATAATTTATTACAGTATCGAGATCCATGCAATTTTTTTTTAGAAACGTACAATTTCACACGCGTCCCAGTGTACAAAAATCGATACATAAAGTGACGTAACGTCAGCTTAATGAATCGTTAAAAATAAATTATGCAAAAATTGTAAAAAAAAGTAAGAAATTTATTTTTCTCCATTTTATTGATTTTTCTTCAGCATCCTTGATTTTAATATCACCCAGGGACCGAAACAACGTAAGTCATGTGGTTACAGACCGTAAAAATAAAGAATAAGAAATAAAAAAAAAAAGAAGAAAAAATGAAAGAACCGAAAGTCAAAACTGTAAAGCGAGAAGTAGAAAGTGAGACTAAGATTTTTACGAGAATTACGAGGGTACCGCTCGAAATGGGGTCGAAAGGTGATTATATTAAAAGCAACACACTGTGCGGAACCGCGAGGTCGAGTTATTCGCCATTTTTCATTTCTTCCTTTTTTGGGGGGGGGGGGGGGGGGGGGGGGGGGGGGGGGGGGGGGGGGGG
>JASANN010000413.1:941006-956387 GCA_031762395.1 Calameuta pygmaea
AGTGTGCGGAACCGGGCGGTGGTTTTATTGGCCATTTTTAATTTCTTCCTTTTTTGCCCCCCCCCCCCCCCCCCATTTATTACCAATTACTCCAACGATCCCGAAAGCTCCACACTGTAAAATTAATTAACGTCTATTGGCGGCAAAGCGCGCCCAATTTTGCGAAGTTCAAGCATTAAAGTAAGATTGAATAAAAAAGAAAAAAAATATATGTATATAAAAGCTTGCATACGAAAAATTTTTGTTTCGCGCAGTTCGTTTGACTCCATACACGTATAGATAACATATACAGGTATAGTGACCAGAAAAACACTGGAGAATGTCGACTAATATTTAATTTTTGAGTATTTTGCAAAGTATCGAATCGACACGAGTGGCTGTTATCTTCTGGTACAAAGGTGTTAATAAGGGGGGACGGAGGGAGGTAGACGGTGAAATATGAAATTGATAAGCCTTACATAACAGAATCTGGTTTAGGGGTACGTGGTAAGGGGGTTTATTGACGTAGAGCCTATATCCTTGACTGTTACCAAACTCCTACTATACTACTATCGTACTGTTACATTGCCGTGTAATCACACGGCTATATTGTTCCAGTATCCTATTGCCTTACAGCTTCATAGTCACTGGACCAATTATTTTGATTAATTATATCGATAGACAAGATTTACTCGGATAAATAAAAAGTTAAAAAAAAGGAAAAATACGTAAACTAAATTCTTCTAAATAACACGTATTAAACAGTTAACACACTCGCACGATTTTCTTACCAGACTGTACCACAGCTATAGCACGGAACGGTACAGAGAAATTCCAAGTGCATCGTGTGCAAGTAATTCGAGTAAATTGCAAGGAAACGGAATGGACATTGATCGTGGAATGAGCATATCCTCTTATACTGGCAAAGACATAACACGAACTAGATTTTAAAGCCACATAAACTGGTTACAGTACAGCTGTTTGGTGTGTATCCCACCTACAGTCTTTAATTTGGACCACTAGGTATAGGGGAAAGAAAAAATGCACTAAAAAAAAGTATCCACAACCATATGGTATACTTAGACACTTTAGAAAAAAATTTTCGAAAATTCTCACACAGGTTGATATACCCTAAACTTATGTGATCCCAAATATTTGAAATTTACCTAAAAAGAAATGTTTTCACTGAAAATTTCCAAACTTCACGATACGCATACCTAATGACCGTGACGAGTTCACGAGTTATCAGAAGTCACGTGTCAACTCCATTAATTTTTTACAACCCCACAGTGCACATATGTATATATATGTCACCTGCATAAATATACATAAAGAATTCAACGATCCCAAATCATTAAAATTCTTCATATAAAATGACTTTTTCACCCCTAGGATATTCACCTATCCAATTACATTAGATTCCTCATATATGCATGTTATACATGCAGGTATATATGTATATTCCTACTGTCGATATAGTGCATAAGATCGAAGGTCATAGAAATTATACACATCGTAAACTAATCTCGTACCCAGATAATATCTTCAGATCGACGGTTCTAACTGGACGAATGAACTGAGATTGAAAAGGATATCCGGAGGCTGCTTAATATCCGTAGCTCGATGTAGGTCATAAATCCATTTTTATTCCCATTTGGGGCTTAGTATATCTCCGACAATAACGCAGATGGCTTCGTGGTTCCCATGGGAATGGTATGTACTCTCTGCGCGAGGACAACTCGCAATTTCCGCACGTGCGGCCATGGCCGGTTGTGTTATATATATATATATGCTATACATACAAATGTCGAGAAGCTACAAAGCACGTATCGTTATGAACAACAGAAAGAAAGTTCATCGAGCATTTTATTACGTAAATTCCTTAGAGGTTAAGGACTGCGTACTGCAGTTAACAGTGAAGAGCTCCACCTGAATGAAACTGCAAGCGACTCTTATCGTCGAAATTCAGGCTTGGCTTGTGAGCAAATGTGGGCAATGCGCCAGACGGAACTTTGCGTAGGAATTCGAAACGTCAAGCGACGCGCAACCCAGCCAAATAAATGGTTCGTTTTACGCTTAGTGAAGATAGTGAGAGTCTGCCTTTTTTTGGCAATTTTGGCTGTTAGCGTATCAAGCTTACTATCGTGAACAATTTCGATAGAATAGAACGAAATTGGTTTTTGAATTTTCCGAAGGAGTTTTAATTAAAGAAATTGCACAGTGAAAGTATATAGGTTAGTGAGGCTATTTAGCGCTATGCTAAATTATAAGCTTTTGATTCTGCTAACTCGACGTTTTTTATTCCCCCTCTTTCTCATCGTTGGCTTTAGTCGCGTTCCTCTTTTTTTTTTCATCGAGGTATTATTTTACATCCACTTTTTTTTTAGGGTGACAGGAGATTAATTTTCGTCTGAACTTCAAGCACGTGGGATGATTATTAAGAAGATTGTGCTATAAATTATTGCATTATTTATATATTTTTGTCATTGTTATTCTTTATCTCTATTATCGTATTTAAACTTGTTCATTGACCCAAGAAATGGAAATACG
This sequence comes from Calameuta pygmaea, assembly GCA_031762395.1. Taxonomy (NCBI): domain Eukaryota; kingdom Metazoa; phylum Arthropoda; class Insecta; order Hymenoptera; family Cephidae; genus Calameuta; species Calameuta pygmaea. The sequence continues at coordinate 943,536 of JASANN010000413.1, forward strand.
CTTACGGTGATATACGAAAATAACTATATAGGAATGTAATAGCCAATAAGCATTGGCGTAGCACGTGGGAATTTACGTGACGTAGAAATGCACATGGAATTTGTTTTTCAAGCACATCACAAATTTATGTTAATTTAGGACAATTTTTTTTCCTTACCGAAAACTCGTATAAAGATCAGTAAAAAGTGACTGGTTAGATCCCACCTGACGAATGTCTGGTTTGTTAAGTAAGTGGCTCGTAACCAAGTCCAGAAGCCTTAACGCCAGAAAATTTGCATGTCGTTATTTTATCCGCGTCGTTATTTATCTCACACTTAAAAACATTAGCTAATCTCATTCACTGCTTTTTTTTTAAAAAGAGGTTTTTAAGATTTTTTTGAAATTTTTTTTATATTACTTGAATCATCAGTCCCGTTAGTATATAATATATATATATAGTCTTATGCCGAATAGAATATTCTATCCAGGTGACTCTCTTACCTTAAAAATCATAAGAAGATGGCCCCTCCGTATTACCTTGTAAGTTTAACTTCTCATATACGCAATTAGCATCTTCTTATCGTCACCCTTAATAATATGTCTTCTACATTACACCCAAATTCAAAATAAACTTCGCCCTTCTATCGGTAATTGCAACAATTGCAATATCAAAGGACTTCACAGTTTGCACGACAATTAATATTCCTATTTGGCTAGATTAATTTACCACGGTGTCGTCAAGTCGGCAGCCCTACAGAAATTCAATTAAAGCCAATCATTTTACACGGGCGTAATAGCCAGCTAGATAGGTAGGTAGGTAGGTAGGTACGTAGTCAACCAGAGGATGGAAAGCTGAAAAGGAAGGTAGGTACAATCAGTGCACGTCTTTGACGTAACGTCGATTTGCCAAGCAATTATTTCAAAAGCATCCAGCATCCCGTGACTTCATTTTAGTACATTAATAGTAGTAGATGTACATATATATGTATAAGCGTGAAGTAAACAATAAATAAAGAAATTCCATTACCCAAAGTATTCAGCGAAGCTTCACGCTGTTTGCGAAAATGTTAGTAAATATAAACGGCATGGCTGAGATTCTATTTGAGACATGACGTAACTTCCTCTTCCGTGGAAAATTATTTATCGTGAAAATCATTCACGAAGATTGGCCTTCTCTTTACTCTTTTAAGGCTTTCAACGTTCGATCCTGTTACTATCAAGCAGCCTGATTTGTATGTATATATATATATACACATATATATATATACATACATATGATACCTTATCTAGAACGTAACTCACTGTCACTGGTCTGCCGTTTCTCTCCACTAATATTTCCTTCCTCCCCTCCCACCCCCCCCCCCCGTCCCTACCTAACTTATTCCTGAATTTCCAATTTTACCCGCAAAAACTGTTTCAACGACTTTTGCTCCACCTATCTACTCCTCCTATCTACTAACCCAGGTCTTGGGTAACGTGCTATTGTCGTTAAGCTTTTATGTTGCAACGCCTGTTAATAAAAAATTTTCATTTTTTTTTCTGTAAAACAATGACATTTTTTTAACAAAAGAACTTTTAATATTTTATATTGATATTTTTTTGCGGCCAAAATTTTGTTTTTTTACCTCAAAATCCAAAATTGTGTCAAAGACAAATATTAAGATTTGTAAGTTTTTTTTCTAAAAATAAAACAAGTTTGTATAATCGTACGAGTACGTCAATGAGTATTTTTAAATTATCCAAATTTTCTTCTAGGGTATTAAGATTTTCGAAAAAAAGTCTACGACTGGGTATTAAGATAGTTATATCAAGCTTGTAAATACTAATCTCCCTTTTTAGACAAGCTGACGCAAAAGAGTTTTTACGTCAAGCATGGGGCTTCCCCTCCTTATCACATTTTCTTTTCTAGATAAGAAAAATACTCATAACTCACGTCCCAGAGACACATACCATTCAGACAATGTACGACCATTGTGCAATATCCATGGATAAATATACCAGAAGCTATGAAATTTTCCATGGACCATAGATGCTGTAGATAGGTTCAGGAGAAAATGATATATAAACTCGAGGACAAAGAAGAAATCTCAGTTGGCAACAAAAAGAAAGAGATAGAGAGATACCAAAATTCGTTCAGTGAAATTTCATTTTTATCGATTTCTAAGTAAAATTTGTTTACCAGAATTTGGAAATACGTTTCCCAATAACAAAGCATACCTATATGTATACACGTACCAACTGCATATACATATATGTATATAAAATTCAATTTTTTCTCTTATCGATTTTCAACTGGTACCAACCGTGCTAAATGTGAATTTTAACTTCCTCACATTTTATCCAACTACGATAAGTCTTTAAAGACTCCAGGATCGAGTAAATTACGATTGGTCTCTGTTAAATTAGGTGGGATAGCTATACTCTGCCATATTGATCGTAGAAAGATCGTTAAACGTATGAAGCATGTAATTGAAGGAGCATATGGATAAGATACCATACCACAAGCTTTATCTTAGGATCAATATAGAAAAAGTATGAAGGAAGGATTTTTATATATTTTTCAGAACGGTTGGTACCGCTTGTACGTATACGTAACATATGCATGACATATGTGCGGGTGACGTTACTCGCGGAAGCTCTTAGAGCTTCGAGGAGTTTCAGTGTCCTGTAGGAATTACGTGTACAATTTTAATTCCCTGGTGACAGTGTCAGCGGTATACACATATATATCGCCATTCTGAATTTGAAAAGAAAATCATTCTTGATTGAATCGAAAGATTTGATCTCGTCGTGATATTATATAACACGTCCACGTAGCAGTTTCTCTATTTAATCTCTGACCACGTATGGTATCGGGAAGTCAGGCGAAGACAGTCGCCATTGGTGCGAAGATAACGACGTAACCGAACGCTTGGAAGTGATTTGAGGTTTCTTATCGGTTCGATAGGATACGAATCAATCGTATTGATTGCGATTGATTTTATCGTCTTAGTCCCGATTGATTAGGAGCTAGGAGGGATAGTAATTTTTGAATTTTCAAATTTCCCGCCACACAACTGGTTGTTCCTTACGTGTGGCCTACATTATATTTTTGCTTGACTGTAGAATTTTGAAATTTAGGAATAGCAAATGGAGGAATTAAGTAAAAGGCTGGAGAAAGATTTTTGGATGTAACAGTAGTGGGGGAATACAGTAAGGGGAGGGAGGGAGGGGGGGGGGGTCAACAAAAATGGCCACGTAGACATTACAAAATTTACATAAAGAGACAGAAAGTAGAGAGAAAAAGAAAAGACGCGTTAAGACTCGGTAAAAGTAGGTTACAGAAACACGTGACGTCTAGTGCCAGGTAGACTAAACACCTGGCGTCCCGACGTCCTGTCGTCACGGGTAAAGGGCATCACGACGATACATACGTCACGCGAAAGTATCGAAGCTACAGATATTAGCAACGTGCACAATAAGCAGTGATGAGGTCGATATATATTTTTTCTGAATCTTTTGATAGCTTAGGAAGAAGAATATGTGGACGAAGAGGAAAAAGAAGAAGAAGATGACGAAAATACGTACAAATAAATAATATGATGAAGAAATTAAAAAAAAAATGGACAAGCATTAGAGAGCCTACGTAAGCTTAGAACCTCGAGGCACGGTGTCGTAACGCTTCAGCTGGCTATCAGACGTGTATTAGAATAACATTACAAGGAAGACTCAAAAGCATAGCGTTTAATGCACGTGGCGCGCGTACGAGAGAAATAGATAACCATTTCACTGGACAAGTTAATGAACGCGTTCTGGTATAACTTAACGATGAACTTTGTCCAAAAGTCTAATAGGCGAAGCACTGTCTATTACGAGCCAGGTATACGGGTATGTCTAAGCTAGCTAAGGAGAGTGACCATACGCATCCCGTGGCGACCGGGAGCGGCGACGAGAACCGTGCTTCGAGGATTCGACGAGCGGGACGATGGACTCACCCGCCAGCAACCAGGATCATCTGCATGGTGCATGGGGGCGGCTGCTTTGGTGCTTTCACAGAGGAGATCCGACGTGTGTTGGGATCGTTCTATCGTGTTACGGGGTAATAAATGGCACAGGGTTTTGAGGATGATCGGGAGAGACTGATTGTTGGTGAGAGAAGTAGAGAGGTCAGGGGAGATATTAGGGGGGACAGAGAGAGAGAGAGGGAGAGGGAGAGAAAAGGAGAGAGAGAGAGGAGAAGGGTTGAAAGAAAGAGAGCGAGTGAACGTTGTGTGAGGCAAGATTGTGAGCGTCCGGTTGAGTAGAATTTTCGAGGTCGAGGGAGAAAATGAGGGAGGGAGGAAGGGGGGAGGGAGAGAGCGAGAGAGAGGGAGAGAGAAAAAGAGAGTAAAGAGAGAAGGAATAGGAGCAAAGAAGAAAAAGCGAGTAGCTAGGCTAGCTGACTGGCCAGCTCGCTCTGCCCAGTGTACCTTCTCTCATATCGCACCCTCTGGCACGGAGCACTTACTATACCCTGGGTACAGTCACCGCACTGTCACTGTCATCCGCTACCGCTACCGCTACTGGCCGTCTCGGTCGTCGCCGCCGCCGCCACCACCACGGTCGCCGCCACCGCCACCTCTACCAATGACTCCGCCGCCGTCGACGCCGTCGACGCCGACGCCGCTACTGGCGTGGCGCGACTGTCGACACCGAAGGCTTCCCCGTGCACTTGGCGTTAACCCCGTAGCCAGTGAGTGTGTATTTTCGGCAAGCGTCCCTCGGACCGTCTTGCGGCTCTTCCGGCGCGTTTTCTCCGATGCAGACCGGTTGCCCTCTAAGTGTTGCGATACTCGGAGCGATACTGCCTACCTCACTCGGAGCGAAGGAGGCCTCCCGCTAAGTAGGTTTATGTCGAATAGGTTGGACCTGGCTGAAGGTAGGTAGGATAGAGGATGGTTAATGCTGCGCGGCGCCGTATCGTTCGCTGGTGGCGCCACTCGCGCGGGAAAACCTCGACGCACGAGTCTGCGAGACGAAAGAGGAACTATGGGGGACCTGGGGGACTGGCTGACGGGTGGGTTTTGTGGACGGGCGAGGACGAAGAGGAGGAGGAGGCTGAAAGGGACCAGAGGGCGTCAGGGAACAGAGCAGAACCGAGTGGGGAGTTCAGGCTAGCCGTGCGGATGCCGTGCTGGAGGCCGTCGAGGCGTCCCGTCTCCAGTCGATATCTACTACCCCAGCCCACTCTCATCCCTTTTCGCCCTACCTACCCCTAGAATTACCCCACCGTGAGCCAGCAGCCAGCAGCCACCAGCCACCAGCCTCGAACCAGCACCAAACAGCCCGTTTCTACCCTTCGGCCGCCGGCACCGCCGCCTACTGAACTCATCGCTCCCCCAAAGCTTCCTCGCGCATTGTCACCGACTAACCCTGAACCCTGCGTCCCAACGATACCAGCTTCCCTCTTCGCTGGTACACACTATCTACCCTCTGGTGAATCTCCACACTACACCCTCTCCTAGATGCCTCGTGTCCTACGCGATAATATCAATGGCAGCGTCGCCGCCACCCCCTAAAATATGTCTCAGGGTCCTTGCCCCTTCGCATCCCAAACCCGATCAAATGATCCCAACACTCTTCGACGTTCTCCACTCCTTACTCCGGATTCACTCTCAATCCCCCTCCCTTCTTTAAATTTGCATTTCCGTAGACGATCAACCCTCAACGCCTACCTACTCCATGGGATTAATTTCATCCACAGTCTCAAGTCACCTACTAAACTAGACGTTTCTTCACTCCATATTCGTACAGTTCCTATATCCCATCCTGACCTCTATGTCGCAATGCTGATCTCGTGATCCTTTATCTCAGGACGATGACCGATCACCAAGTCTATACGCCACGACGGCTCGTTCATCCGGATAGGACGTTATACGTCACAGCTGGCTTGTATTCCGCTACGTCAAGGACATATCGACGTTAAGGAAGTTCCGGCGGTGATAATAATAATAATAATAGGGAATCACGGGTCAAAGAGGAAGTAAAAAAAAATTTCAAAAATTTTTGTTTCATAAATAAATTAATTATGATTATAAATTAGTTTATGAATACATTAATTAAATAAATATAAACTTGAAGTTGGAGTCTAAAATCACAAAATTTTACCGCACGAAATGGAGATATTAAATTTTGACGTTATTCATTTTTGATATTGACACTTTTACATTTTTTATATCTCAAAGAAATATATAGTAAATTACATTCGAATTTTGCGTCAATCAAGATTTGGTTATTGTCCAACATATTACAACAATTAGAAAATTCTATCTCGGATTATGTGTTATCACCGAACACCCACCTTAATCCGTTTTGTGTTGTTCGGCACAGCTGGAGAAATCCTTAATTATCCCCTACCAACACGAGTATCATATCGCCTGGGGCCGAATTCCACCCTAGGACCAAGGTTACGAATTCTTTTCTTCTTTTACCTCTTCTTTTTTTCTATTTTCTCCCCCAAATTCTTTATATAGCGCCCTTACCAAGCAAAATCATTCGCAACGAATTCGTTGCTGATACCACACGCGACGTTACGGATCCGGACGTCGTCGAACGAAACAAACGGCACATCGTCTACAGCGTCTCGACGCTTCTTACCGCTATAATATTTGTATAGTTCCACTTTACCTAATAAACATTAATCGATAAATTTCTTCTTCGGGATAACTTTGGACATTCGTAGCCCTGTGTACTGTTGTATACAGGGAGAGAATTTTTCGATTCACGGTAAAATTTATCGTAGAAACCAATAACCGTGGGACATCGTTACCATTTCATTACTTATTGCTTATAACATACGATATTTTGAGTGGCTACAAATAAATTCTACAGTGCACACGGTAAATATTTTTACTTGCAATTTTTACTGCATTTCACAATGTCAATGTTTGTTTTGTGGTTGACTTCAAAGATATGAAAAGTACAGTGCACTCCACGTTAAAATTGAATGTAGCGCACGAGATAATTCGGCTGTTTTAGATGACTTTTTAAATTCTACAAGGTAAAAGCTATACTCTTACACTAAATATTTTGAAGTTTGAAAAATTTTACCGTACGCTTCAGTAAAAGCTGACGTACCATGCTTACTTTTTAAGATGTTTTCGTGAATGTTCTTAAATAACAATAGGTAATATGTCATGAAATGCCATGATATTCCGTGGTTACCGCGAATTCTACGGTCATTTTTAATGAAAAATTCACTCCGTGTACGTATTCGTGTATTTATATATGGGATATCGTAAGCAGTATGAACTAGGCTTAGGAAACTTGAAGTTTTTAGACCCGGTATCTCCGAAACATATGAAAGTGGAATTTCATGTTCCAGCTGCTTCTCATTAACCTTTGGCTCTAATTATCCACTGAATCATCGGACTGCGCACGAACTTCCTTCTTCTGGGATAAAACTCGTCAGGGGTGTCACTGGAGTTAAGGCTTGTTTACCCTCGTGGAAAAATTCGCAACTTGGCTAGGGGATAATGCATCTGAAAAGAGCAGACAAAATCTGACAGTACAATTCCCCAACCTCTGTGGTTTGTAGACCTGCCAAAAATAAAGTCGACCTCGGCTGGATTTTCGGCTTCCCTATTTCACCCGATTACCCAAATCTTGTACCAGGAGGGAAGCTGATTTCAATCCGGAAGACGGAAGGAAGAATGGTTTACAAGCAATTTTCGTCAATCTGTTCATCCCTCGTTTGGTTTTTGTAAAATTAAAGGAACAAACAGAACGCGAGACTCCGAAAAGCCTTTAATCGAATGTGTAAAAATTTTTTGTCAAAAATATTTTTTGATATCTCAAAAGTTTACATATCTTAATTACTTTTCTTTTTTACTATTATTTGTCCCAAAGGGTTGCTTAATTCTATAGCCGAATACTACATGTATATTTTTATCTCTATTATTCATATGTAATTCCTAGGGTCTTTAATTACATAAAAAACCGCCGTAAGGTCTTCTTGATCACAAAAACACTGCTCAAGGCCTAATCCATAAGTCGAAGTAACGATTTGCTCGTTTTCATGAGACGACGCGTTACGTAATTCCGTTCGTCATTTGCGCCACGTAATGACCCGTACTGTCTCACTAGGAGTCGCTGGACTGACCCAGGAGCTTTGAATTACAATTTTCCAGGGTCATTGAAAAGTGCATGGTTCAGTAAATCCATGTAGAACATAAAGCATTGGAATCTGGAAGTATTTTACCATTTTAACCCAATGTAAACTGAAGTGACGAAAATCGAACGAGGCCAAGAAGAAGACCTATCCCTCGTGCAGTGACACTGGATTAACTATGAAAAAGTCTGTGTAAGCCGATTTCGTAATTCAAAATTTGAATTGAGATATGAATAAAAAAAATTCTCAATTACATTATTTCTTCTTCGATTGACATTCATTTTTATCAATATCACAGTGACAGGAAAAATATGCGTGGAAATATTCGTAGGAAGAATGAATCGAAAATTCAAGAATTTCGTGACCTACATTACTTTTCTTAAATTATGATAAGAGCCAGCAGAGAATCGATCCACGAATCAATCAGATTAAAGAGAATAAAGGTACGAGATATACTATATTTGGGAGGGTCTGCACCTGTATTATATATATATATATATATATTTAGCATATACATATATTTCCGGATTTTCATGTCAATAATTGATAGCAAAGGAGTGTGTGTGTAAGCGCGCGCGTGTGTGTGTGTGTGTGTGTGTGTGTGTGCCAAACCCAGTTGCGTCACTGTAATAGCGAAAATTCTCATCGCACGGCTTATAAATACACGGTAGACGCTATTAAAAGAATATCAAAGGAAAGCAGAAAGAAATCGAGCTGCAGCCTCGAAACCAACTTGGTCGTCCCTTTTTTCCGTTTTCTTTCTTTCTTTTTTTTTTTCCATAGAATCGCTCAAAGCGGGGAGCGCTCTACGCCCGGTTGCCGGTGACGTTTTCGAATTTACACAGTAGACACAGTAGTGTAAAACCAAGCAAAAGTGTACTCGATGACGTTTGGTTCAAATAATAGGGGCTATATAGATTTTCGTTTGAATTTCCCGCTAAAAAAAGTAAGGAGAACGAATATAAGACGCACATGAAAATGGGTCTCTACGTCGGCTCTTCGAAGATTGTCATTTTTGTGAATTATTTATTGATCTCTGCATTAAATACGAGAACTTCAGCCTACACAATAATTCCAGCAATATTTAAATCCGCCATTTGCAAATTCAGCGTTATTCAATAAACTCAAGGATTTCGCAAATCTAGTATCGCCCAAACGAGGTCTCTTGTACACGTAGCTGGTACTCAATAAGTAGACGATAACCATCGTTTCTGTTATCAGTGAATAAATTCGTTTGAAATATATATATATAAGCATAAATAAAAGGATAAATATAATCGCGTCAAAGGTTACCGTCGACTGCCCAGCCCTTAACATTTTTCCATTCACAAGTGACTGATCGCATGAAAAAGTTCGACTTTAAATCCACGCATAGTCACAATTCACATTGTTGATTTCCTGTTTTATATATTTCCGACATTGATATCTCAGTCGATATCAGTTACTCATACTTAAAAATATTTCTGCACTATAATTACCGACAGTCACATACACTAAGTCCAGGCGACTCCGTTGTGTTGAAACTCATAGAAAGATACAAATTTAAAATTGCACAAGAGTAAGAGATAAATATCACAATACTCAATGCTTACTTTATGATGTTAAACGAAATAGTAACTTTTTTCTTTTCTAAAAATATCAGAAAATCCTATCGGCGTTCGAATCAGGCATTACGGAAGTGGGCACTTTAGTCAAAGCGAAAGGAGAAGTGCGAGAGACTAAGGGTGAGGCGTCGGTGAGATCAGTTTTCCTGACTAGGGGTGTCAGCCTACAAAATCATATTATCAGATCGTCCTCTCGCACGCTTTACGCAAATTGTCGTTTAGACTCTTATAGGTTAAAGAGATCATGATAATAGAGATAAGACATTGAAAATTGATTTGGATTTGAAATGAGTGAAAAAAAAATTAAAAAATCATCAATAGTCGTTTATAATGATATACGAACACATACGTGTATTGATAACAAGATGAATAAAACAAGTAAAAAAAAATATATCGCTCAGTTTTGAAAATTTGACAAAAATATTTTTTGTTCACGCATTCACGTCAATTGCATATTTTCAGCTACTACGTCAACACTGGCTGATATACTGGGTGATGTCGTTGTAATATCGATTAGCAGACACAAGAATATATGACGACTCTATTGCACTAGGTACTTTTGTTTTTGCTGTATAGGAAAAATTAGACAGACTCTTTCCTGTACATGAAAAGCCTAGGCAGACTTTCGAAACAGTCGGTACAAAAAGTTTGACGTTCTTCGATATCCAGTAGTACCTCGATACGCCACTAGGAGCGTATACTGCTTTTTGACTAAAATACTATAAGAGTGTCTAGTAGCACGATGAAAGCAGTACGAATGCTAAAGGAACGATTCAGATAAACCATACATATATAATTAATAGTAAAAATCGTCTGAATCATTAATGACTTCGTTTGAAAGTAATTATTGAATCAGCCCGTAATAAGGTATATGATTATAAGTATTATAGTAGACAGTTAATGACATATAGTCAGTGGCTAATAGAGGTCCCGCACGCAATTTATACGATGTGCATTTTTTTAATGATGGAAAATCGATCGAAGCATACATGGGGATATGCCTATCAGGGCATATAGGGATATGCTTATTGGGCATATAGGGATATTCGCTTGGATCTACATACGGGTATGTATTATTCGATGGGGACCGTCTAGAGGACCGAATGCGATAATCTATTTGACTGGACGCTATAGATAGCTACTTGACATAGTTAGTTCAGGGTAGCTGGTATGAGAACGTGCCCTAATGAATATTCCTGTTAATTGAAAGGAGGATTGCACGTAAGTAAGGTCAGTCTTTATGCTAATATAACGTCGGGGAAAGACGTTTCGGAATAAGCCAGAGGCATGAGTAGAATGTGATATGGGAGTAGAATTAAAAAAAGATGTAGAATCATCAGAGAAAATTGTGAATAAATAAATTTCGAAAATTTAATTTTAAAAAGTTCGACAGTGCATATATAAATGAATTAAAGATTGTGAATGATCGATAAAAAAGAAAATTTATGGCCGTGAATTTAAATATTTTAAGGAGCCTTAAATGATCCGCTCCTGGATCGAGGTTTCAGTCGGGAGTTGATGGCGGCCAAGATATATTTCGGGCACCCTAAATACTTTAGGGTAATTGAAAACTGTATGGCAAGAGATATAGTCCAGTATAAGAGGTTGCTGGTATTTTTATGGCGAAGAAGAAAACGAGGAGAAAGCAGACAACTAAGAGGGAGGAAATAGCAGACTGGACTGGACGACATTGAAGATGCTCAAGACTGAGCAGACAGTCGGGCGCCAATGCCAACACCGAAGCTGGCTTGACGTGCGGCAGTATAGTATACCGTGGGAATTTGTGGGGGATCTCTTTTAACTTGTTACGGCCCTGACCGGAATAACATTCCTTCCTCTTGCTGCCGTCGAAATTTGCTACATCACCGAATCGAAGTTTAGCCTCAGTTTCACTAACCTATATTCACTTTACGCCTAACGTAACCTATGTGATCGTCTAGTTCTATCAATAGACCAATAATTATTGATCAGCTCTAATGGATCGTTAATCGATTTTCAAAATTCCCTTAGTCATCAAATTACCAATTACTGCATTATCTGTCATGAAGTTTACGAAGCATGGTGTTTGAAATTTTTTTTATATTAACAATTCCAATATCGCATTTCGTTATTGCACCAGATATAGTTTGGTCTTATGAAAAAGAGAACGGAGGACGTAAACAGATAATTGAGATTCTAGATAATTATTTGATCTGCCTTATTTGCCGTTCGATTGGTTAACGATTCTTAGAATTCTGTTCGACACAACAAAAAAGATTCTTATATACGGTGGATCGGTATTATTGTCAGTGGACGTGGAATCTTCCTTTATTCAGCTATACGATAAGTATCTTATTTCGTACTTTAATCTTGTTTTATATTTATTTTCCAACAAGATTAGAATCTCTGACGATTCTTGGTACTTGGATGATTCTATTGGATTGTAAAGGAATATTGGTAGTTTGCAAGAACCAAGAAGATATTTGGGCATGATTAGATATTCGAAAAATTTCAAGACATTTCATTGCCATGGACAATGAGTGTTATTAATGTATTATAAATCGCGATAGGATCAAGCAGATTTTTGTATTTTATCCAGAGGTTATGAAGCAGCCTTGCACGAGTGGATTCTCGAGAAAGACTATTAAGCATAAAGAACCCGACATTTTCTACATGAGCGACTGAGTCACTTAATTAGCAGCTCCTTCCGTAAAACTGCTCGCAAGATTCAAGTAGATATGACCATTCAAGGGCAGACGAAACAGAAGTAGTAAAGTGCATGGGTAAGTCAGACATCAATTGGACGAATTTAAAAGAAGCGAAAAATGATGATTTTTTGTGACAAGTAATATATATAATATAAGTAATATGAAGATTTTGTTTTTTAATTCAGGAAAATAGTAGCGTAGGCCATTTATTAAGGGGTGTATCAAGGGGGTGACAGTACTGGCGTCTCTAATCCTGAGAGTTACTGGGATTATCATTGCGCAAGATTAACCTGCCATTTTGTTTGATCGGACAAGCGTTCACAACTCTTACACCTTTTATTTTAACAATTTCCCATGCTTCTGTACCATCCCTGATAGTCTCTCTGTCTCTCTCTCTCTCTCTCTCTCTCTCTCTCTCTCTCTCTCTCTCTCTCTCTCTCTCTCTCTCTCTCTC
>JASANN010000413.1:966497-1002483 GCA_031762395.1 Calameuta pygmaea
TCTCTCTCTCTCTCTCTCTCTCTCTCTCTCTCTCTCTCTCTCTCTCTCTCTCTCTCTCTCTCTCTCTCTTTCTTTCACTCACTAACTCACTCACTCACTCACTCACTCGTTGAGAGACATGGCTCGCGTGTGCACGTGTCATGTGCCCTAACTATTCCATCCGTGTTCCAGTACCTACACGCTACGGCTGTAGCTGCAGCAGATAAAAGCCAGCAGCAACAACCTGGCTGCGCGCAAGTAAAAGCGCCAACCACCTTCTCGAAACTCTTTTCATTGTGTTGGCATCATGACGGGACATCGCGACGGCCGCAAATGTAGGCAACCGAGTCGCCGACCCTTATTACAGTCCGTCCTACTATTCTCAATCTGCGACAACGTCTGCATGGCTATCGACGTACGCTGTCTCATGTCGATACATTGAAAGTAAGCGTTACCAAGCGTAATCGAGCCTTCTGCTTAATATACTATAGTATAGTACAGGATAGCACACTGTAGTATAGTAAGATACTTTTTTTAAATGTCATGACGTAATTTTCTTGTCATCTTTCACTTTTACTTGATTTATGTGGTTACTTGGGTACAGATGCTTGTTCACCGCAAGCGGATTTATTGATGTACTCGAAACTATTATTTACCGTGGAAGAGTGAACGGATTGAAGTGGGTGAGGTTAGTAAACTGTTCAATTTTTTTAACGGCTTTTATCAAGCTTCCTTGCTAACCTTCAAAAAAGTTTGGAGATGCTCGGATATTATGCAATCGACGTATCATGGTTCGTGGACCGACGTTGTTATTTTTCACTGAAATTCGTATCTCTATGGGTTTATCGATTCGTCTTGAAAAATACAAATCTTAGAATGTTGCGTCAAACAATACGGCAAGAAGGTTGACGTATTTCGTGTGGAAATGGCGGCACGCTGCTAGTTATTCTTGCGTCCCATGGCAAACTGCTCTATCGGAAGTAAAAGGTGGCGATTAACTGCAGGCAATCTCTTTAAAACAGCTGTATAGTCAGGTTGGCAACTATTGAATTTGCCAATTTGTTTTTTCGCTTCTGAAGGAAAGAGACAGAGTTAGTATTTTTTTTTTCATTTACAGTTTTGCCAACCGGATAAGCATTGAGCGAATTTGCAAAACTGCTTTCTGGAAATAATATTACTTTTTATTTCTGGCTGCAACGACTGCACGCTGTATCTACGATTATATTTTGATGTAAATTCTGCGAATATAGAAACTTGCATCGTGTATGGATGGATGACATTTTCTCTGTTTATTATTTAAAAAAAATATTTCATCTCATACAAAGTGAATAACGCGTGTAATCCGGTACGTCGCGATGCACACGTATGTTTACGTATATGCGTGATAAATTTGAGAGGACGATTACGTAGGTTGATACGAAACGCATTATTACTACATCATTCTTCTACATCAGCACGTTTTCAGGAAACCGCGAGGAAAACACGGCAATGCGGATTTACAAGAATAAATTGCAATATCCTGTCGGAATGACAAATGGCTAATTATCTACAACGAGAATTAGTGCATTGCTGCTCGCTGGCAACCATTGACAAACAAGTTATTGACACAAGCAGTAATGCTCATTTTGTGCCCGACGTATGTATTACCTATAGAGAGTCTCTGTGAGACTCTTCTACGAGTGAAATAGAATGTGGAAATAAAAATAAGGACTAATACGATCCCTACGAAACGCATTACCTGTGGATAGACTGTCCAGTCGATCTACGCGTCAAAGACGAAATTTAGAGTACTCACTTGTATCGAAAGTCCTATAGAGATGGCGGATCCAAAATACACATCACTCCTGGACTAGCCGTATATAATTCTCCTTACGTAACGTAATAATGAAAGCCGTACTTTATTCTCACGTTAAAACTTTGTACCAACGACATTCTTGTTTATGAAGTCTTACAAGCTCTTCTCGAATGCTGAACCTCGACTGGTTTCAGCCAGAGCTCGCTAGATGGCGGTAGTGTCGCGTCTTTACATTCCCAACGGTAGATACGAATAGCAGTGACTTATTTAAAAAATACATTTTTGGCAGTACCAACGACAGGGCAAAGGTCAAGTTTGAGTAATTGGTATGAACTTTTATAGAAAAAAAAAAAAAACGAAACCTTCCTCTTCTCACAGTTGACCTAACTGGTTCGTTTTAAATTCAATGACATCCTGTGTGATATTTGGTTATAATTCATTCATGGACAATTATCACTCTCAAAGGTTACAGGTTAAAAACTATTTGAGCATAAAAGGTCATTACCTGCTCGTACCTTCGGAAGTTTGTCACTGGGGTCATTATCGATGACCCCAAAAATGTGCTTCTCATACCAGCATGCATCCCGAAGAATTCTGACAGGCTGTTCCAGGAGTCACGAAAATAATTCTGCTGTAGACGACGTGGACGATAATCTTGATGATGCTGTCGCTCAGGGCCATATCCACGCGGAAAATCTATCCCATCGTTCCTACCACTGTGTCCAATCACAGGAATTATTATGTCGTGAATTTTTGAAGTCTCCTTTGTAAGTTTAGAAAAAAAATGTCCACTGGTACAATAACTCGATAAATAAATTACACGATTTATGCAATTATTTATCTTTCTTTCTTAATACAAAATTTCAATAATATATTTCGAATGTATTTAACCTCCTTATTTTTAAATTATTGCGTAATGCGTCGAATCGAACACAAACTTGGAATGTATATTTACTACTCACACAAAAGCCCGTACAGTCGGTACAACGATTCAAAGCACTGTCAACAGCAAACGTTTTGATGCACTAATGATCAAAGCGGGTATCCAATTACCTTTTCGGTTGGTACCGACTAATTAACTAAACTCCCTCTATAACATTCCTTAGCACCAGTTAACACTGACCTGAACTTAATGAATCACGACCTTGCTTATTCACCTTAATTAATTTTCAAGGAGTCTGTAGGATTTGAATATTCATGACCGAATTTCATAGAAAACATAAGACCAGTATATACTTTTATATAAATATATATAAAGGCTGAGACACTTATCACATTGATATCACCTTCAATTAGGATAATCCGTATATTGTTAGTAGACAATTGAGAACATTAATTAATCAGTTAAAAATTATCGAGCAACCTCACTGACCTCTGATTACTGTTTAATTACACCACACTACACTGACTAATTTCTAATCGCGTTTCCTTCTTTGACTTGTTGAAATGAAAAGGATACTAAAAGATGAGGACCTACACGCCATTCAACTTTACGATTGGCCACGATGTCGCTTTAAGAACAAAGAATTCGATTTTAAGTGTGAAGAACAGATTTAACACTGGACCTAGGCTACAACCGCTGCTCCGTTAAACATATAAGAGGAAGCACAGATGCCATCAATGTGTCTAGGCTGATCAGTGCCCTGAGCCATCGCTCATGTTGTTACTTAAACAATTATTTCGTAACAGCCTTTGGAATCGAGACGAGCTTTAAAGACCATTTAAAAAAATATATCTATAGAGCGTCACATAAATGATTATAGAGATAACGAGGAGGTAGAAAAGAGAATAAAAAAGACATTAAAAATAATCTGAGACAAATAACAGATTTTTTTTCATGAATAATCCGGACAAAATAAAATTTTTTTCACTGTTAAAAAATGTTTTGAGCCACGTACCGATACTATGAATTCAACTACCTGTTTGCAGCATCTAGTGTAAAAAAAAGAAAGAATATCAGTAGACTTATTCATAAGCAAACATTTTTTGAAAAATAAATTGTGATATTCATAACCGTATCTAACTATGTAGTTCTGTTGAATTCGTGCAAAATGGTAATTATTCCCTGAATATGTTATGGAAGGTGGTAATAGACGTGTCTGATCACATACAGTCCATATCCACTGTAGGTTCAGTAGTTACAAAATGCCTTGGTTAGCCGTAGCAGTAAAATATGGAAATACAGTGGTATCTGGCAGTATAGTCGAGAGTAATAATTTTTCCCCTTTCAGCTGACATCACCCAATTCTGAGTTACGTGGAAATTTCGGTAGAAATTTCCTAGCGAAGGTGAGAAACATCGGGTCCACCCTGGAGCACTGCACGGCCCTGGATTATTCAAATGTGTGCGGTGGACAGACTCAGAGTATATTTTGGAAACAGAGGTAATGGTCGATCTGGGAATAGCAAGCGCCACGGGCGGATGGACAGAAACATCACGTTCTGCAGGTTTTACGTTTTATGTTTGTGTATATATAAAGAGTGTACGAGATAAGATGCACGTTTATGATTTGCAGTGAAACGATGCACGATTTCGAAAATCTGATCTGACAGCCATTGAATATTTTTCGATTGGACATGGTCATACTATTTCGAATGGTCATACTATTTCGAATGGTCATACTATTATTGTTCGTTTAACTTTCGTAGAGGAAGAAAAAAATAGTGATGAAAAAAACGTTTCTACGTATAGTATAGATAATGAGAGAGATATTTGAAATTTTTTAATTTTCGACAGAATTCCTTTACTGACTTCGCGCAGCAGAAGAATTTTGGATTCTACGTGTTCTTCGCTATAAATTTTTAACATTTCATATCCCAAAGACTCCCGTAGATTGCAAAATCTATAGGAAGAAAAACGTGGAATCTAAGATGGAATATGTAGATTTTCAACTTGTACTTAAAAAAATAGCATTTCAATATGTTTTAGCGACCATAAGTAGGCAGTTTAGAAGATTCAATAATGTTGGGCAAATTTGTATATATATATATATATATATATATAAATCCATGCAGAGCTTAAAAAACATTTTCCAAAGCAATCCCTTGATATCCCTGGACAAACAGGAATATTGAATAGAGTGACTGACCTACCGCAAACTGACGGTTTATCGTGAAGGACGCCTTTGAAGTTACCGCCGATTCGCGTCGCGTTGCTATGACTTTCAATCATTTCCCTACTTACCCCTGCTTTCGACCCCGCGGCCCTTTTCTATCGTCACCTTCACTCTCTCTATCTCTCTCTCACTCACCGTATATCCAGCATCCATTACCTTCAAGTGAACTTTACACGCTATCGCTTTAGCCCGATATTGGAAAAGTTAGAGCTTGATCGTTTACCACCTGAAATTTACCCCAGAGGCTATAGAAAATATTGTTGTGACTTCCCTCTCAGTCTCGACAGTTCTCCCAACCCCGTACGAGAAAGCAGCTCCAGACAGACTATAATATTAGCATGCACCAGTTCTGATTTTATGAGCGTTATAAATTGCATGTTAACAACAAGACAGGAAGCAGCCATGTAAAATTCTCTTACCTAACCTTGACACTGTTACTTTACTGGCAGCCATTCGGTATATAATATACATGCACCTATATACCAAGAAGGAAATACGCGTGTCGTTCGATAAGGATCGTGCCTTAATCTTACGAGAGGGTCAAGGAAAGCACTTCGAAAGGATATCCAATAGCCGTGAAGTAAATTCCTAGTGGAAATCAGTCGGTAAGGAAGAGTGGGTCTGTATCGACAGAGCAGTGACGGTCTTCGGTAAAGAGTAATCGCGTTCGGAGTGAACGATCATTCGAAGCAGGCAATAAGAAGTTAAGTCTTCTGGTAAATGCTCCAAAGGCAGGATAACAACCGAATAAACAAAGAAGAAGAAAGTCTTGGATAAACCAGCACGTTATTTCCGGTTCGCACGAGGCCCTTTCTCCTTTCAGTATAAAAACCCCATCCTGCCGTTTCTGCACGACCAGAAATCTTAGCGTTGACTTCTTGTCTCCATCTATTGGAAACCTAACCTAACTTAACCGCCTACATTCTCGTACAAACAGCTACGTTCATGCCGCTAAGAGAACTCGGCAATTTCACTCGACACACCGTACGTGCTCACTCCTCGATCCTGACCTAACCTTCCACAACTGATTTATCGGCCAACTTCACGTATATGCAGGTACGGTGAAATATGCTGGGAGTGTCTAATTGCCGCTAAACTGTATTTTGAAATTATCCTTGGAAACCCTCTGTCGCTCTGCACTACCTGGAGGATATCTGGTTAATTCGAACAAGGATGGCTTAGACGGCACCGAAACACGTCCAAGGGCGATTTAGAAGATTTGTGTGCAATAAATCGTCTCACCATGCTTGTCACGTTACTACAGTACAGACGGCGTTTATTATTCGAGAAGTAAAAATAAACGGGAGCGTCTCACCGTGCGGAATAATATCCGCATGCGGGACGTTCAGTGTGTTTATAGACGAACGATCGTGTCTGGTCAAGAGTAAACAGAAGTTCTGTAAAGTTCAAGTGGCGTTGTATATAATGGAGTGACGAGATTTGGCTTCTGGCTGAATAAAGGTGAGAGAGAGATAGAGATAGATGATATTTATTCAGTGAATTGCGTGAGAATGGAGATTTAGACTAACGATGTAATAATAGAAGAGGTCTGCCAGGCGTCTGACTCTCATGTTCTGTTACTACTATTAATAACCGCCACCTGCGCATTTGAAATTGTTAGCTATGTACTGCGTGGGTCGATATCACCGCTAATTTCAGTTTGTTCGAATAATTAAAGGTCACCACCAAATTCTACGGCGTCAATCAATCAAATTTGTCTATTAAATATATATATATGGGAAAATTATGAAAATTTATTTAGACTTTAATACAAGTTGAGTAAAATTCATTCGATCGATACAACTGTCAAGCGAAGGGCTGTTAAATTCTTGGTCGGTTCATTTGAACGACTAGTGACTATGAAAATTATCTTTTTGACTAGTTTATAATAAAAAAAATTAATTGATTAATACGCAATAACAATTTTATGTGCTTTTTCAGCAAACATCTCGACTATAGCATTTTTTCACGTCTCGCATGTTCTACACGTGAAAAGCTGGACGCTCATTTATTTCAGTAGTTCAACCAAGGGATCGATTGTGCGAAAGTTTCACGTCCGAATGACGATTCCGGTGGGATAGTCTTGCTGCCAGGGAAATCTGGTGTTTCTGTGCCTTTTTCCTATTATGCAGAGTAACAAAAAAAGTAGAGAAAATGTTCATTCAACGAGATCCATTTTAATTGGCAGTGAGAAGTGGAATTCTGTAGTCTTTGTTCGTCACTACCAGCCATGACGTGACAAGTAGATATGACGGAAAATTTTTTTTTTATTCAAACAAAATTACTTATGCTTCTCCTTGGTCCTGAAACAGTCGACCTACTGTCTAAGATGCAAATTAAATCGTCGTCTCTCTACGGCCCTGAAGAAAAAGATTAAGGAAACGATGGACTGTATGTACAAAGGATACATATTTACATACACGTATGTAACAATGCCAAGTGGGCACTTTCATTAAACCATTCCGTAATTAGGCAAGTAGCTAAGCTTTTTAGTAACGCAAATAGAATGAGAGAAGGAGAGGTGGGAGAGAGAGAAGAAAAATAAAAATTTTTCCTCATAAACGAATCAAACTACAAATCTCGTTTACTGGAGTCCCTTTAATTTACAGAGATCATACAGTCATGAACACTGAAGTCATGACAGTCGGCTTAGTCGGAAATAATTTTTATTTTTTTTATAATCTCCCTTTTTATAAAATTTCCTGAAAATGAATACCAAAGGCGAAAAATAATCTTTCAAAGGATTACAAACTTTGTCGACGAATCGATAATCCGCATTGAATTATTTATTGACTTTTTTTACAGCAAATGCTATTTTTACATAGGACTTATCTTGACTCTCAATTCCAATTAAGATTGCACCACGCGTGCATCTTCTCGCACGATTATATTTTTCATATGGAAATCGCAAGCACATAGTTGTAACGTTTTTCAGCCCTAATAGAAATGATCACGCTATCTGATAAATATATACACACACACAAATACCATAAGGGGGATCGTCTGTCACGTATATAGATACAATCACGAAATCCTTCATTTTCGTATAAAATTGCGAATTTCCACTCCCATGTGTTATTAAGCCAGTGATATATGTATGTAATGAATGATACTTATAGACTGACAACTGGCAGTTCTGACAGTCGTATGATTCTTATCAGATGCGAGAAATAAGCTAATCCACAACTTTGAAGCGATATTTTTGCACCCGGTTACCAATGCCTGACTGTGAATCAGCCTTTAATGACAAGGTAGTAAAATATTTGATCGTATTACGTTGCTTAAACAAAAAATGATTTTCAATTATTTCCCACATCTTAAATTTACAAATACCTGATGCAAGAATTTAAGGCTACACGAAGTTCTTTGCTCAAATATTATTTTCATGCAACGTAAATATCCATGTACAGTTATTCAGTAGAAACGCATAAACTGATGCTAGCTGTGCTATAGAAATCAAACGGACAGGCTAACTTCAGTTGATGCATTTGGTGTGAATAACCTTATATATATAGTGATACAATATATACATAACCTGAAAGTTGCCTTTAACTAACTCAGTGTGAACTACTCTTTACGGGTTTATATCTTATATTTACAACAAAAAATTTGCGATTTAAGTAAAAATACAAATTTTCAGTTTACTGACCCGGAACTGTAGTTCACGGGTTATAAAAGGTGATCAATGAGATACACGTGGAGGTGAATCCACTCGTAACCCTTGCAAATCCTAGAAACTGATCAAGGAACAATGTAAATCAAGGTGAGTCCAAGAGAATCACATTTCGCAAATTAAATTCTATCTTATTAATATTACAGATGAGGTTAGGTTAGGTACGAAATCTTTCCAATGCAATCTCCCAGATAAGCGGACATCAATACTATTCACGGGGACATAAGAATTATTCAACTAATATCGGCCAGTCGTAAATCTTTACTTTAAAATCCTTTTATTCTCTTGGCGACAATTTTGCCTTTCTTTTTTTCTTCAAGTATCTCTTCATGGATATCGACAGTAATTTATTCCGGCATTTGTACCTTATTTTCCTTCTATTTCTCTGTCTTCCTTTCTCCTATCGATATATGACATATCCAACGATAATTCATTTGGACTTATCCGAGTAGAAATCTAATTATTCTCGGGGAGTTTCGATCACTTTTCTGAACGCTGGATTTATGGTAGGTTCGCATTGACGGCGGTCCTTCGCTGTGCTGCTGGGTCGGTAAGTCAGAGAGGTATAAGTATACGATACTGGAAAAGTGAAGAGGATTGAATTTAGATTGCAAATGATTTGTGTTCAATTGAAGACGAAGGATTTACGTCATTTCGTTACGTGATAATTATTTGATAAAAAGTGTGGTGAGGTGGGAGATAAATAGATATACGTAAGACAGATAGATAGGCTAGACTTAGAATTTTTTTTGATAAAAATGAAATTTCATAATGGAGGTAACAAAAGATAAATCGTTTCGTAATGATAACCCAATTGTGACGTTCAGCAGTGATAATAAATGAGCTGTTTTGTAAGTAGAATCGGACGCGAAATTTGAAAAATGTATATCTCGTACATAAGTACACGTTCTGGGAAAACATGTAAATTCAGTGGAAAGTTTCAAACTTTGCATAATACTCGGAGGAAACTTTTCGGTTATCTTGAATATCGAGCGCGTCTCTGTGATTAGTATTATTAATATAAAAAAATGACCGATATGGGTCCAAGTGAATTTTATGAATTTTGCAACAAAGTGCCTCCCTTAACGGTACTCCCACATTGTTTTCAGTTTTGCTAAGTACGTATGTGCGGCTGTCAAAAACTTGTCCTCCCTTTCACTTTGTAAGATAATGAATCATAAAAATTGACGTTATAACTATAGTCAAATCAAGTGGCGCACAGCGCCGCGGCGATCCAGCATTATTGATGTCTGCAGATATGCACCGTGCAGACTTTCCCAGAAGAAAATTGAAAACATATTTAACAGAGTAAACGAACGTGTTATGCAGAGTCGTATGAAGAATGGCATCCAGATCTTTTTCCCCCTTCTGTGCAACTAGAACGCTCATACACATACATTGGGTAAAGAGAGAGAAAGAGAGAGAGAGAGAGAGAGAGAGAGAGAGAGAGAGAGAGAGAGAGAGAGAGAAGCAGAAAGAAAAATGCAGTTAGAAAGATTGCGATAATAAAAAGGAGGTTAAAAGAGAAAAAAATGTTCAACCTAAGACGTTCCATTAGACAATAATTCAAAATGGCATTTCGCAAACTGGCGTAGCGCTAATAACTAATAACGTTACGCCAGCGCAATGGCAGTGTCGTAAATTTAAGAGGTTACCGTTTCCGCCTTATCGACCTCTCCTCCTAAAACGCACGTTTAACCCCCCTTCAAGGGTGTTCCGCAGTGAAAGAGGGAGAAGAGCAGATGGTGCAGAAAGAATGGGAAAAAAAATTCGAAAAAAAACGTGAAACTCAAAGTTATATAAGGTAAAAAAACTATAATTTTCCTCGTTATACAATAGGAAAAATAGAAAAAAAATTTGCAGTATTTCAGTGCTTTCAATTTTGAGGGTAGCCGCCACTGTGCGACACGCGCTTCCCGCATTGGTAGTTTCAATGGGTTGGTCGCAGTGACGTGCTCCACAAGGGGTAGCGATACGAGCCGAGGGTACAAGCTAGAGGGTATGTCGCAATGCGTCTTGACGTCACGGACAGGGGTTGGTGGGATTCAGGGGCGGACTGGTGGGGGCGCAGAAAGGATAGGAGGGAGCGAGCGAGCAAAGCTCAGGAAGTACAAGAGGCCACCGCTAGGCGCCGCCACCATTCAACCCAAGCGACTACTTCAACCCTCTCTCTTCCACGTTTTCATCTCTAACGGACGGGTCTTTACCTACTTACTACCCCTCTCCCTGCCACACTCATTCTCTTATACAGATTCACAACACTGAGGATTTTCGTTATATAATTATTTCTTTGGTTATATCGTAAAATGAATTCGACGCCATCTTGCGTCCTACTCATTTCTCCTCATTCGTGCTTTAATTCAATGCCTTTTCTCTTTAGCTGCACTTTTCCAATGTTCCTCTGTACTTGACACCTGCGCGCGTGTCTTCTTCGTCAGCATGTTGTGTCCAGCGTGGACCGTCGATGATGACGGAGTTTGGCCGGTCGAATGTAGGTGATGATAGGAGGGACGTGCCAGTACGGAAATGGAAGCAGATGGTACTGGCCTGTGCTCGGAATAATATAACGAATCTGTGAAAATGGAAGTTACAGATGGAAGAGTCCAATTAATTTATTAATTTTTCAAAGGGAGGTAAAGCACAGAGCCTCTCGTGGCGCCATCCCCATTACAAAATCCCAATCTTTTTTATTTTCCCTCCCTCTCTAACTTTATTCTTCCATCTTTCTCTCTAGCTTCATATCTCTGAATAATTCTCCATCCAGGCCTCGTGTCTCTGTCTCTTCAAGATCCGACGTCCAAGGATCCTCTCCCACAGGAAGTAACCTCCTGGTACCTAAGCGCCAGTAGACGCCCCGAACGTCCCGATGCTTCCGATTACTTGTTTACAGCGTCGAATGCGTCTCGCGGGAATTTAGCCTGTGAGGCGTCGCGGTTACCGTAGTTTGAAAACTTTCTTGCTGAATCGCACCGTTGAACAATGCGAAAGAAGATTAATGACCGTCATTCTCAAATGGATCGCAATAGCGTCCGTCGGAATCCTCAACGACGCCTGTTATAGGGTTCCTCGTCGGTCCTACATTATATACTGATGGTGAGGGAGTAAGGTCGTTAGAGAACCACGGTTGGTACAAAACTTGCGAAAGTTACCATTAATACGAATTCATGGCGCACGATCCATTTACCCGAAAGCTAAGTGCTTCGAGTGCGCCGGTAGAATCAAGGTAAAATAATAAGGGTGCTATACTCTGTAAGTACATTCAAAACTGGAAGTGCCGATCTATCCGTTGCCACCTTCAAAAATCTTCAATAGGAATCCTCAAGGAACGACAATATATCCTCGTTACTCCTATGCTGCTGCCCATGTGGTAGTACGACGCCATTTTTCCTTTTCTCGGTCTTTTATTCTCCCAAGACTCGTTATCACGCATACACACAGTAGCGAAATAAATGCAGTGCAATTCGCACGTTGCGGATGAAGCTGATACCGCAGTAAGATAACTACCTCTATACAAAGGTATTACTTCCTGTATTTGAATACCAGCCTCTTCTCGTATCAAAGTGCCAGATGCCTAGCAGCACACGTTTGAAATCGTGGCGTCTTATCAAGATTCGAAAAACGTATTCCGTCTATTGCGCCATCTTTTTTTCTCTACGTACGTTTCCTCTTATATCCAATCTTTATTAGTTTCATTATGGAGGGTGTATGTATCTGTATGCTGGAGGACTCAGTTTGCAGCAAAGCCCAGGCTTTGGAAATAGCCTAGAAAGAATGAGGAGAACGTATATAGGTTAGGATAGCCATGTGTCTCCCTTATGGAAGGTTAGAGGTAGCTAGCAAAAGCTTTACGATGAATTACCATCCCTTAGCGAAAAGAACTAAGGGTGCCTCCGGTCTTCGAAAACTTGCAGGCTGCATTCTCGAACGTATAGAGTAGAAGCCACCATTGTGGCTGCTCGGTTGTATATTACTACGTGACGCTAGTTGGCGATGCTCCCAGTAGATGGCAGCACCCACTGAATAGTTTTAGCTCCCAAGCGAAGCAACCGTCTATACATTTTAACGTGGTTTGGCTAGGTTATCGATTCATTTGTGAAATCATGAATGAACGTGCTGATGTTAACCCTCTGCCTTCCGATAGACCAATTTTAGGGATTTTGTGTTTATTGCTCGATCAACTTTACGATCCCGATGAAATTAACCAGCATCCACTGACGTCCTTTGTTCTCTGCGGTTTACGATGTTAGTCTATTGTGTACAGTGTTGTTTCGTTTGGTTTAACTTGTACAGAACCAAATTTCAATATTCAATCAATATATATACATATATATACAACATTATTAAAAAATTTCGACCCTAAAACTAATCTGACGAATTCCAGGAAAGTGACCTCGATAACGAGCGCTTTAAAAGCTCTTTAGTAATTTACAGTCGTTTACAGTCTCGGTCAGATAACGATGAGATACAGTGCAGGCATCAATGGTGGATTAAAAAGTAACAAGATAATCTCTTGCTTGATAAGACACTAGTGGTAGAGACAAATTCAAAGACAAAGAACCCAAAGACGAAATAATTCAAGGGTCTAACAGTGCAGTTAAATTTGTAGAAAAAAAAATGTTTATCAATGCCAAAAAGCATGTTTGAGAATTCCTGAAGTCCGTTAATTTTTTGTACATCCTCTGGGATAGACGAGAGCCATTAAAACGTCCCGTTCACACTCTTACTTTCGATTACCCCAGCAAAAGAGAATCATCGAAGTGAGCCAATTGGCAGACATCTTCGAAAAATTCCTAACCTAACCTCTCATTCTCAATCATGTATATCCCTATGATATATTCCACGTATAACCTACTAGTACCTATTATAACCCAGAATACGCAATATAATAACCAAAAGCTTGGCCAGGATGACTCCTGTCGAATTGACTGATGGCCAAGAAAATTTTGTCTAACTGTGGTCGCACGAACCGATCGTTAACTAGACCGAAAATGGATCCGCAACTGCAATAGCACTTGGACGTAATTGGGCCTGCACTCTACCGTCCGTATTTACCCACCAATTCTCACGCTCATTTCAGTCAGTTGGTTCTACAGCCGCAGCTGGTTGCTACAGCTGACCGCACTAATTCGCATTTCGCACTTTGTATTTCTACTCACGTGCTTCTGGTGTGATATATCTATGGCTATAGTATAGCATATATCACGTGTTTCTCGTACCGTACCATTATAATGATTTTGACTGACTCCGTTAGATCTTCCTTGACTGAAGCGCCAAGTCAGACGAGAAGGTTATCTATATATATCCCGGTGCGATAAGATAGGTAACAGTCGGAGGTAGGACCGAGTGACTCCATTATTGTCGAAATTAGTACGGGACGACTTACTCGAACATATCTGCCTGGTTCTATCTCAGTGTAATAGGATGGCACCAAAATCCATTCAACTCTAAGCAGAGATTGCCATACCATTCTTCCTGTCAGTTGAAAAGCAAGAAGCGTCTACCTGTCTGGTAGGTAAAGTCATTGCGCGACTAACCATATTTGAATTTCCCGCGTTAACGGTTGAGGTTAGTAATGCCCTGTGCTATATTGAAATCAATACAAAAATATTACTGGATATAATGACAAAATATATCATTGTATATCATTTAGTATATCAGAATATATCGTTTAGACTCTATAATATTTAAATTATTTCTATAAGAGTCGGTTTCACAAACACGGCTTATTGTTCAAACTTGTTTTATATCTGAGAATGTATTTGATTGATTAATCTAGCAGTTAAACCGAGGTTAAGCAATAAACCTTGTTAATTAATAATCAAACCTTACTTGCACTCCAACGCAGCGAAGTTTTGGTTATCGAAATCGACTTAGTTGTTCGATTACTTAATCTATTATCCATTTACGGTTGACATCAAAGATTCATTGTTAAGAAAATATATGCAAAATAGCATCTACTAGGATGTTCTAGAAAGCGATCACGCACGTGATTTTCTGTCATGGCTGACACGCATTTCTAAGTAGGAAGAAGCCTCCGTCGGTAAGTCTCAATTTTCAGTATGGTAAAGAAGAGAATCGTTTACAGCGCGTGATTTATGATTGGTTGAAAGTCGCGTGCGAATGACGTGCAAGGATTCAAGTCGACGCGTCACGGCACTTTTATTATTTCGATTATTAATAACTGGCTAATATCAAAACAGCGACTCTCATTATCATACATTAACATACACACGGTTTTAATGAATTCCGCTCAAGACTGTTATTATCACATACATATAAGACCAAGACGTTATTTTCCAAGTTTGCTTTTATTTCCTTGATTTTATTATTATTATTATTCCCATATGCAATAAGGTACAAGGTACCTACCGTCTTTTATTGCACCCTTAAACTATTTTTAACAATAATACAATTTCTACCTATTTCCTATTACATTATTTATACCCAGTAATATATACAGACAACAATGACCGAAACGATAGAGAAATTTCAACGAGACCAGCATAGAGAATTTATATACCCCAGCAATTTCTGATTTGCGATTCCATTTACGTACGAGCGTTTAAGCGGCAGTTGAAACGTCGCGGGTTAATGGCGTACCATAAAGCCTCCCCGAAGTACATTTGGCAAAGACTTAAAGATCGACCCGCCAACATTTTCCACTTTATTTCTATTTCAAGCTCGTAATCCGCGAAGAGTCACCCTGGAATCCACAGGTTTACATAAGTCAGGTTGTGGCATCTTCGTTTATCCGTTTTGTCATAAGGACGAATGAGATTTCTTTACCGGATGTGGTCTCTCGATTTCCGGAAGCTTTGGGGAAAGATAATGCCAAGAGCTTCTCGCAAGTTCCGCTTGAGGGAGCCACTGACGAGTAACAAAGAAAGAAGATAAAGACTGAAGAAAGAAACAAAATGAAATGAGTGCCTTGCGGATGTCTTTGACGATCGATCTTTGACGTCGCAGCTGCAGCCTGGTAAAAATATCCAACTGCCCAGACATTGTAGCTGCAGGCTCGCCGTATTATCTTATGTGTATCAGCCTTTAGCACTCGAACACACTTGACCGATTAAAACTCGCAAATAAACTAATCGCAACTTAATCACGAAGCTTTTTTAGCTTTTTTCTCATATTCGCTTGGGGCTTATCGCTTTGATTTCTAGAAATTTTAATATTTGCTTGCTCTTTTATCACCGAGATGCTAGATCCTTTTATCAGTGAATTAACATCCCATTAGTAATTGCAAAACGTACAACCATAAAACTTTTCCTTTAAAATTTTATTACACGTTAATTTATTTTACGCATCTTTAAAATCATCGATCGGCTCTGTATTAAATCGTGATTCCATAAAACGCATAATTTCTTTAAATATCAAAATCCCCAAAAAACGAATAAATTACTCGAACGTATATATATACATATGCACTGATGTTTTGTATTATTTCGTAATTCCGTAAAACGTATCACCGCGTCTTTTTGGATATTAAATTTTAAAAATTTTGCCAATTTTCTTCACGTTTTATTATTCTTCTTATTATTATTAAAATACACTTTACCC
The DNA here is from genome assembly GCA_031762395.1 of Calameuta pygmaea. Classification (NCBI taxonomy): domain Eukaryota; kingdom Metazoa; phylum Arthropoda; class Insecta; order Hymenoptera; family Cephidae; genus Calameuta; species Calameuta pygmaea. Next base: position 982,620 of record JASANN010000413.1, read on the forward strand.
AGTCGCGTGCAGCTGACGAAGCTCTTCGGGGTAGGTAATTCCTTTTCGCTCTGACCCTCATGACGGTGCCACCACCTTGCATAGTTGTTATTATTTTCGCCACTACTCGCCCTTCCATTATTTTTTATATCTACATTTCCCTTTTTTCATCCCCCTAACTCCCACCACCCTACAGTTACTAGTACTCGAAGCACGCGACCACGAGCGCCATTGCGAATTCATTTCCCTGCAGAAATCAAAGGTGCTTCTCGTGCCTCTCGCCCTCACGAAGTATATATATATATATATACAGATATACATAGTATAGTATACTAAACAGATAAATGAGCACCTATATAAATACATAGGGATGTATAGCCATGAACACAAGTATGTCGCAAAGTCAACGAGAAACAAGTTGGAACTTTTTTATTGGTCGTCAGAGTGTCCCGAAGCTCGGGACGCTCCGTATTATCCGAGAAAGAATGTGCTTATCCATGTGTCCTTGTTTCTTTCTGTTTCACTTCCTACCCTTGTTTTACAGTTTTACAATCCCAGAAAAAAAATACTAACTACATTTCCGTAGACAATGGGACGAAAATGAAAATTAACAAAGAGAAAAAACAAAATGGCGACGTAGTTAAAAAAAGAATCACGTCACGAAATTTTCAGTACAATATGCCTAGAAGTCTAAAAAAAAGAACTTTAAGCAAATGCACGGGATCTTGTTACAAGTATATACAGTAGTTTCGAAAAGTTTGTCTTTCTCAAAGTTCTATGGAGATGGGATACATTGTATGGTAACGTATGAGTCACGTATGAGAAACAGATGTATCAGAAACAGTACCGACTAGAGACATGCACCGGGGATCTTATATCTGTCCAATTCCCAATGTATCCCAATTCCTACGCTCCAAGTACATGAACTACTACTTGTACGTAGACGGCCTACTTTGGGCGCATCCTCAATTCGGTATTTGTCCACCATTACGGGGAACAGGTATGCCCCACTCGTTCGCTGTGGAAATTTACTTAGCTATTTCAGTAAATTGTAATTGTTATATTTAGTCAAGAGGTAAAAACCCAGTGACTTTTCTAGGGGGGAAAAAATAAAGGGAGTTCAATCGTATACGGTGCCAAAACTTAGCTTGAGGTAAACGAGCGTAATTAAATGGGACGCAAAAAGGTGACACGTTGAATTCGAGGAAATAAGTCTTCCTGGCAATTGCGAAGAGACCTGAGGAGGGTGGTCGGTCTCACCCTGTGAAGGCTTAGGAATCAGGGTGAAAGAGGGATGGTGGTGGGTAAAGAAAAAGGTTGACAAGTTCAAAGACGTCGGATGATCTTTTGGTCCCCTGGGATTAAATTGGTGGGTATTTTATAAGGACGTCTAATTGAGGGATTTTGTTGTTGGTTTTAGAAGGGGTTGGTTAGGAGTGTTCTTTCGTTCTATAATGTAACGTATTTTCTCAACCCGAAACCTATAATGAAAAACCGAGAACTAACCCACTTCACCTACGGCCGTAGGTGCGAGAGCTCTGACGGAATCTGTCAGGAAAAACGGTAGCTTAACGGATCGTGTCGATTTTTGGGGACGCGTAAAAGCGAGAAATGCAACAGTAGGTTCTGAAATTCCTCCACTATTTAATAAATTTGGAGTACTCTCCAGAGCTGGTTCAACTGATCCGTGAAGGCCGAGAACTGTATCCAGGAGACACTCAGCTGGGCACTACACTATTGCACAGCACTGCACCTCCGAAACGCACGCACAAAATCGATAGGATTTTCTGGATATTGCGAGAACAACACAAGCGAGAACTTTCTATACCGTATCGGAAACACGGCTAGAAAAACTAGCAACAGATGGCGCGAGAGTGCGACCCAATTGGAAGCACCTTGATCGGTATCACCAGACTGCTTTAAAGCAGTCAATTGAGAACAGGCAAATTCGGGAAATAATCATTCTGATTGGTCAAAATCCTTATAGTCGGTAACTCTTATCCTTTCTTTAAACTAATTCGAGAGTGCTCCTTAGCAAATCCGTACGTAACTCTTGGAGATCCTCCCACGGACGCTTCCCCAGGGCATCGGATCACAGCTGGGCACCACATCATCAACTTGGGTCAGGAGATTCCTTGCCTGCCCTTAACCGTAAGAAAACCTTATCTCCACTCGCTCTACAGCCCTTTGCCTATCTCCAGCGGGACGGCGATATTTCACCCGGACCCCTGCCGGTCCGTGGAGACGTCTCCGTCGCGTAACTGTACGAATCAATCCAAGAGCGTAGCTTCTGAGCAGGATGGCGACTCGAAGGGAGCCAAAAAACGAGAACGTTATCTGAATCGGTAGTTGGGGTCGCCTTGTGACCGTGAGTCGAAAAATCACGTCCCAATATAAAATGTTAAATAATCATGGGACTACTTCGTACCATGAACAATCATGGCTGCTTGTAATCACTCACCGGAAATGCTTTAAAGTTAGAGGTTGTCGTTAGGTTAGTTTGAATTTTGTATATGAGCTACGCGCCATTCGTTTTATTTCTTAACAAAGTTTCCATTAGCATTTACGACCGCTCGACACGATATTTGCTTTCTCTGAAGGAAACAACGAAAAAATGTAGACAGGGTACGTTTTTAAATTTTTGATGCAAAAATACAAATTATCGACTATTTAGCACGAAGCACGGCCAACTTCAAGTGACGAAAATAAATATTAGTTTTATAGTGTGCTTCGATGGGTTGCCGTCATTTTTCAAAAATAATACGTATGTATATTATCGTTACAAACGATTCTTGATATAATAAACATTTAATTCTCGCTGGTGCATGGTCACGTAGTAAATACCAAGACCGTCCAGCAGTTTATGTAGTTACTGAAAAATTTACTTTTCTGCAACGCGGCCTCTTTAGCACTTTTTTTCCCGCACGCGATCCCAATGCAGACAAAGTATACGGTACACGATTCATAAAATGTCTACAATAAAATCCTTATGGAAATGTTTTGATATGTTTCTCTATTGAACACATGTATATCTCTATTTTTAACTGTCACATTTGAAATTCAGTGTCGCCATCTGTGTAGAGAATATCGTACCAACGGAAATATAGCATAACCTTACCAAAAGATTCAACCGAGCATGATCGGTAGCCATGTTCGAATTTAAAAATTTTTTTTATCTTCCCGATTCAATAAACGTTCGATCATAGAGAACTTAGAGGTGAGTGAACTCTAGCTAAAAGAACACAGATATTGGCTGACACCTAGAATGACAAACGAGTCACAAGCTCGTAAACGGTGCAAATCAATATTTGAATATGTGTGTCGTGGTTGGTATAAACCCTTAACAGGTGTCGTGTAGGTTGGCAACAAGTGACCTTACGATCCAATATAAGCATAACTAGTTCTGGTACGAATACAATTATTGGGTCTAAAAACGAATTAACGTTTAATTAATTATAAATATTTTGAAATAATTTTAGAAAAAAATTTAATTATTTTTTGGGAAAAAGAGGATAATCAAAATTATACAGGTATGTCTGTGTGAGACAGAAAAGTGACTGGGGTATTGATAGTATGAATTTGGTACTACTGATTGCAAACGAGTAACAATGTTAATTAATCGTTAACGAATTTGTCAATTATTTTATCTAATTATGAAAATCTACATGCACTGCTTCTACCGTATAAATAATTATTGATTCCTGACTGAATTTGGAAAAACTCCAGTCTCTGTTATATGCAAGAGCATACACATATGTATTATATTGAGCGTCAAGTGTGTTATTTTCGGCGAGATCGTTTCTGGGTAATAAAATAGGATAAAATTACGTGAAACGTATCGGCATTTAATGGGGATGATTGTAACGTGGCTTGTTTGGTCCATCGGCCACAAATTCTTTCGAAGACGAAGAAAAGACATAGAGAGAATTTCATACAAAGAATGGAATATTATTATTATTTCTAATTAAGAAATTTCCAGGGTTGGCTTTAAATTTTGAAAGACAATCAGTTATTTACTCACTTATTTACAGTACGATATCTGATAACACTTTTTGTATTTTTTGGTTCACGTCAACCTCCACATCTAAGTTGGAGATTTGATAATACAATTAATATCGATAAAAAAAGACCAGCCAAGATACATTCAAGAGGCATATCTTTCACTGCTATTTGTCGCATAAGAAAACCGGCTGACAATCTTCTTACGTTTCATGTTGTAAGGGATAATTTTTCTTCCATATATTCTCATCTTTTTATCTCCCAAAAAAAAAACCACTTAACGAAACTACCCCTTCAGAACGTAAACCACACTCTCTCTTAGGATGATAATTTCTGGTTTTTCCGCGTCCTCTTTGCAAAGGGAAGCTCGACTTTCCTACTCTGATAAATACCGACGATGAAACCCCAAATTTACAATATGCTAAATTGCACCCTGGCGCTTCGACGCGATAGCGTCGCGACGGTGTATCGGAAAAGTCGGAGCTTTCCATATAATTATTCAAAAGAACGTCGCCGCGACGATTGGTATTCTGCTCTTCCATTTCTTGAAAATTTCTTGACCCTTGTTAAATAATAAATTCCACGTTCAACCGCTAGAATTATAGGTGTAAAAAGTTTTCCAAAACTGATCCCAAATAAAAAAAAATTTCCGTTAATACGTCTAGCAGAAAAGTCAAATGGGTCACATTGAGCCCTGCAACCCCCAAGCTGAGTGAAAAAAAGAAAGTAAAACATAACATACAGAAGGAATAATGAAAAGGAAGAAGTGTAGAAGAAATGAGTACAAGAAAAAAAAGCCCAAGTGGTTAGTACAAGAAAAGAAGTTCGATTCGGTTTGCGATTGGACAATTTATAGAGAGTGGTTTGGACCGCCAGAGGGTGGTGAGTTGGCAACCGTGTCACTCGTTATCTCGGGGGTTGAAAGTTGGCACCATTTTGAACCCGCTTGGCTCAACACTCGTGCGGCTCGTAAAAGAGTACAACAACGTGCTTTGAAGCCACTGTCTGTATGTATCCCGCTGCTGGATCAACTATGCATACATACATGCATACATATATACATCTGCGTGATAAAATGCCCATCGGGGCAGAAACGAGTTAATCCCTTACTCTCCCTCCGCAGGATTCTCCAGCATCACCGTCTTTTCTCTCATCTGCTCTTCCCCCATAGCAGCCAACTCTCGAGGCTCGTAGCAGCCCTTGGAAAAACCACCCCTACAAACAGCTCCCACTTCACCACGGCATAGTAATGCCAAACCGTCATCCTTTGCACCTCTGGTCCAGCCTAGTGAGAGTGAAAACGCTACAGAGCATCGCTGGCATCTCCAGGGCTGGTTGCGCCACTTTCGGCACACTGTTAAAAATTAATCTCGTATCTTACCTCCGGAGCCTTGACCGCAGCTTAAAGTTTTATTAATTATTAAATGACCATTAAATCATAATTAAGTATGAGAAGCAGTAGCAATGTAAAGGAGTAGCACAGACGTTATAGGAAGTTTTGAAAATACAATTAAAATGGTGGGCTAATGCTAGATCGCATAATAAACAAATACCTAGTGACTTGTGAACTTGGCGTAGGTTTTTACACGTATTTTTTGGGGGCTTTAATTTCAGTAGTGTAATACTTTGGAGTTTCTGACTGTTAGGTGAAATTACTGGTAGCTACCGGAGTAGGATTTGCCTTTATGTATATAGTATATTGTACATATCACAACCGCGCGGCCCAGATTATAAGGGCATTTCTAATTTACATCGTTTCAATACTTTTCCCCTAGAGGAATTTGCAGCACTCCTGTACTTGACATAATTTTTTACACGTACCTTTTGGGGGAGTAAGAGTTGACTCGGGTAAAGAGTCTCGGCGGTCCGTCCCCTGTACAGCTAGTTGCCTTTAGCTGGCGCCAGACCCGACCGAGTCTCTAGATTTAAGTAGTAGCAGGTGTCGTTAGTCAGACTTGAGCTGTTACAGATTGGGGTAGATTACGCACGGTAGTACCTACTTGAGTAAGATCGATGAAAGGGCCGTTTGGTAGTAATAACCTTGATTCCCCCTGGCCCCCTGACCCTTCCATTCTCATTCAGCTCTGATAACTTTATAACCCATAACGAGGAGGAGCCACTGATCGCATTAGCAGACGAGCCAAACTAAGACGTCGTTTCGCTATGAAATCTATAAGGGATTCACTAAGAGGATGTAGGTCAGTGGATTATTGTCCTCTTTAATATTTGGGGGTCATGGATCACTGTGGAGTAGCTGGGAAGATCTTATCCTTTGGGTCAATGAACGCGTCCAATCTATCGTTAAGATCAAGTATGATAACAGTGCTGATACAATTGACCTGAAATATTGAAATTATCTGATGCCAATTACAGATTTAAATATAGATTTAAAATGAAATTCACTTTTTTTTAAAAGTCTGAGTCAGATGCTGTGTCAAAGGTTAACATGGTTCAATGGTACGCGAGTATGTATCTACTTGTGCATATACGTGCTGTTGTGCAACGTGTGAAGGGAATTTGGTAGCAACATGTGGCACGTTACCAGGTCTACTTCGAGTATCATTTCTGGTCTACGACTTCCGGTCTGACCATTGAACTCCTTATTGGTCTTACGTTAACGAGGGAAGTCTTGAATTGTATTTAGAGTCTTATATGCTGGTTCGATATACATATATTATATACGCTATTTGTACGGTATATGTAAAATGATATAATAATTATTTCACGGTTATCCTCTTCAGAAGCAATTACTGCTCTATGTTTTTATATATTTTTTTATGTAAATAACGTAAAAGGCCTGTGTTGGGTTTTCATTAAAAATTATATTACAATTTGAATATAACGAAGCCGAGGAACAAGTGAAGATTTTAAGCCTAGGGGGTTAGATTTAATCTGTCTCAGATCTTAAGAAGATTCAGTCTTATGGCTTGTCGGATATGCTTTGGTTTTACCCTCTTTCTTCTTTCCTCCATAGGCTTATCCGTTAAGTTAAAAGTACCAGGATACGCTTTATGCCATTATAGCTTCGTGTTTGCATTGCTAAGCTTTTTGTATTTTTTTAGCCAGCTTTTTGCATCGCTTCACTATATATCAATCATTACTAATTATGGTTTAGGTAGAGGTTAGTTATTGTGCTGAAGTACCTTGACATCCGGTTTTCATTATAGAGCAAAATAACTGTGTCAAATTATGAAGCATCAGGCATCATTGGATAATCGGCAGACGGGAATGATAAGTGAACTTTTCATAAGTTTACAAATTTTTGAAAATTTTCACTGCTTTTATTCCCTTTTATTGTTAGAGTTGATTTATATTTAGAATTGAAAAAATATATTTTACAATTCAATATCACAAGTGCACGTGGGTTTGCAGTCTACTTAGAGCAATAAGGTATATCTGATCGCCATAAAAAAAATACTTATGCCGAATATCCATGAAAGGGATAAAGTGCCAGCAGCGACGACACATAAAGTTTATATTTGTGGTGGAAATAAATACGTGCCAGCCCGCAGAATAACAGTTTCATTGAATTAAATTTTTGGCACGTTCGAACTGCGAAAATTCACTCGTACGATGTTCACGGTATACATGAACCTCAGTGCTGTCGAAATTCGCGAAACTACAGTGCGATTAAAGTTCTCTAAAGGTTGGTCGCGCGAAACACTGACTATCTCCAACGAAACATTGTCTCTATGCAAATTTCGTAAATCAGTGTCCAGAGGTTGAAAGCATTATTTTTCAAACTGAATAATCGCAGCGCGTTTCCACGACTGAACAACTCGCGAATTCTTTTGAGAGGCTAGTACGCCATTTGAGTCTCTTGAGCTTTGCCAAATCGGTTCTTTTTTTTCGCCAACATTCGAAAACGGTCATACTTTTTAAACGAGAGAGAAAGAAACAAAAATGTCGAAAGCCTATCTACCTGTCCTCTGATGCACCAGGTACGTGTGTAAAAGTATGTATATACATATATATGTATATGTACTTTATACCTAACCTATACATAAACCTTTGAACTGCACAGTATTTAGCGAAAGGGTCGATAGAAATTCGCAAAACTCAAAAAGCATTCCTGCCAATTTTATATCCCAGTTCTGGCTAATATTCTGACTTTTCATATATTCTAATACATACGGCTATAAAGCACAAAAAGATTGGCGCCCATGTTATGGACACGCTCATACGCTAAATGCTCATAAACCTAACCTAACCTAACAACATAACATGTATTTATGTACACACATCGGATATTACCTCCCGGGATCGTGTCGAGGAGTTCTTATCGAGTTAAGGGAAGTAAGTACGAGTCACGAAACGTCCTGCGTTGTGACGCCCTGGGACGCCACTTCGAGAAGCTATGTTACCGTTCCCCCGCGAGACATGACCGACGCTCACCCTGAGGATCACGTTACTACGATTAGAAAACAAATAGACCCGAAATTATTTACAAAGCGTAAAGTAAAGGTACCAACGATATAAAAATGAAAAAAAATTGATATCCAGGGCGAAGATAATTCAATGGAATCCAATGACGAATGTAGTAAAAGTGCAGTGGAGTAAATAATCCAGAATGCATCAGTGTCGTGTAATAAAGATGGCGTCTATAGTGAGGTCCGAAAAAAATCCAAAAGCGGCCTTAATCCTGAAACAGTAAAGTCCTGTGAATGGAGTCTATCGAGTATCCTGGGGTGATTGAAAGTATCGATGGGTATCGATCGATGGGATTGAGCTCAAAGTGCATTAAGAAAGTCACGCTCTGGTGTATACATATGTAGTCTGCTAAACATAGATAGAGTTACCGCAGCATAGGAAAACTCGCGTGTAAGCCAAGTCTAGAGGATGTTAAGGCGATGCTAGGCTAAGTGTATCGCAACGTCGTAACTTAGCGTCATGTGTATCTTTAGCTTGGTATGTATATAAATGTATATATATGTATAGAAGTACGAGGGTAGCAAGGTGACGGCATTACGGTAAAGTGCATGACGGGAGCCACGCTCTACCGTCTATGCAGTCTATTAAACATAGATAGGAGTACCGCATTGCCGTGAATTCGACGTGGGGAAGTGTTAGGAGCAGCAGCAACAGCAGCAGCAGCCGACGCCGGCGTCGGTAGGAAGTAGCAGAAGCGTCAGTTACTACCATGGCTGCAGTCAAATCCATTGCCCCTTTGGCTTTCGCCCTTGTCCCACAGACCCACCCAGTGACTACAGAGGTCATCCCAGCGACCACCACAAACAACCCTTCACTCCACCGTGATGACCCGTTGCTTAAAGCATCTACCACGTTGCAGTGCGCCTGGAACTCACTGTTACAATGAAATGTTTCTTTTCAAATTTTTAAAAATCGTTGAATTTACAACAACCTGAAAAAAATTATTGAAAAATACGGGGTTTTTAATACTCGGGTTGTGAAATGGTTGTTTTTCGTCGAAAAGACGCTTCTGATGGAGAATGAATTAGGAAAAAAAATTATTTGCAGGGATTTTTCTTTTAGGGGTTTGATACCTCGAAATTCCTGTTCTGACGCTGGCATTTACGAATGCAATGGAGAGGCTAACCTGATTGCCGAATGACGACGGTGGTGAAGGGAAGAATAAAAATGGGGAATTATTTGGAAGTCATCGTGAGAATGGAACAGGATGTCGAAGATGAGAGAAACCATAATGACTTTCAATATCAGATGTGAGGTTGAGTTGTTGCCAGCTGCTGAAGATCATTGTTTTTATCAGGATTCAGTAAGAACTTGGATCGTGGATGATTTATGGAGCAGATCAGAAACACATTGTGTTGTGGTAGGAAGGGTTCGTCCTGAGCCGTTTAATGGAACATTGCATACACGCTGGCTGTGGTTAATTTCGTCTAACACAGGGAAGAGGTACCTAGTGATCTTTAATGTATGTTCATAGAATCCTTACTGATAAGCGTGTATCCCTATGACATGGAAATGGAAAGGCCGAACATCCAGTAAATTGATATCACAACCCTAGAATTTTTAAAGCACAACTCCAAGAAGCTAAGGGACGAGGACTAAGGGTGGCTGTGTGGTCACAATTGAGGTTGGATGTAAATCAAGGCATAAGGACTATGATCTGCAAAACTGAAGAGTAAATTGGATACTAGGTACGATTTACGACGATGTCCTCCTTCTTGAGGTTCCAAGGAGATGTGAGGTCTAGGAATAAAAGTGAGTACCAGAGAAGGGACCTACGAGTAGGGAGATCAAGAGAACAAGATTCTTGGCTTTGTGGATTAGGTTGAGAGATATGACGAAGATGAGACGAAAGGAAAGTGGCAGAGGTAGGAAAACCCAAGTCAGGATGGCAGGTGGAGATCTAACGTAACGTATAAGGGTTCGGAACGGAGGGCGGGTCGCAAACAAGGGGGTCGTATTCATGGCCGGAACGTGACTGAATCCCGCATCAAATTATCCAGCAGACGGAACGAGGGTCAGAACATAGCGCAAAAACCTGTACCCGGCTTACAAGCAAAAAAAGTTCGGAATACCTAGTGAGCTATCTATAGATACAAACGTATTGAGATATATTATTACCGATTTTAATATTTGTTATTAGACAGAATTACTCATTTTGAGCTGTCATGCTTTCTCTGACGCTTAATGATTCTTGGAGAATTTTTATTTATTCCGTGAAATCCTGGCACACTTCGTCGCCATTGTGTCTTCGGCTATTCGAGAATGTACAGAAGTGATATGCTTACTATACGTATATACATATATGTATACCTATATACTCAGATACGATTCGTGTCAACCTAGAAATTCATCTTCCAGGACGACTTTCTGGAGGCTTGCTAAACCATTCCGAAGGCATCTTGGCTCCGCCTTCATCCTGGCTAGACGTGAAATGGCCCCTTATTACCTTACTACAGGCGAGTATGCATGTGTCTGGTGAAACGGGGAAGAGAAACACGTATAACTTGAGAACCTCTACTACAAGGAATTTAACAAGACGTACTCTAACCTCCAAGATGAAATTATACCAGGCTAACGAAAGTTCATCGCTACAAGGACGAAATCTTTCTTGATGCTCTATATTGTAAGTTGTTACCCAAAAGTCTAATTACCTTGGAGAAAACTCGGTATACCCTGGAGGATGGTCGAGCATGCGTAAATAATTAATGGAAAATTCTGTCAACCATTTTGCGAAATAAAGTCACGTTATTCAGAACAAGTTAAGTTAGATATAATAGAATAAACCCAGAAATGAATGTTGTATCTATACCTAAACGATACGATATAGAGCAATGCTCCAATTTTCTTGGTTACCAAGCTGTTTCGATCAGAGGAAAATCCCCTTAGTATTAAGATCCACGTCAGAGTTAATTTGTCACATATCCAAAATATCTCAAAAATTTGTCGCCACTTTTCGCTATGCCGATTGGTCGTCGCTATCATTGTTCAATGCAAGTTCATTTGCCATGTGCCGTCCTCGTTCACTGGATGCAGTCAATTTGACAGATTGCAGTTACTTTAGAAATTTAAGTATATGAAATAATGTATTAATCGTTCATGAGATGGCGCTACGGTCCTCGAGCAGTTAGCCTATGGTAAATAGGTGGAAAAAAAGCGTCCATAAAATTTTTCAAAATAACCGGTCATGAATAAATCTCATCAAATACCTATGGAGAAAACCATACCTATACAGAATCCAAAGTATCTACAGGGTTCTTTAAAGTCAACCCAAGACCACCTAAACCCAATAAGGTACAGAGTTTAGGAGACCCTGAATCACCGATCATCCGAAGTTGTACATGATATATTCAGGGGTACCAACACTAACGGAGAAACTGGATTCTTAGAGTTCTACAAGTTGGAATCGTGCAATCCGCCGACAGGAATCCAGATAATCCATTATGGCGAATGAGAAATTAATTACGCTCACCAGCACTCACGTGACTCTGAACTCACGTACGACGGATGGATGGTGGAATTACTGAGGAGAAGAAAAGGGTGATTAGAAGAAGAAAAACATAAAGTATGAAAAAGAAAGAAATAGAAAGAAAACAAAAAGGAAGAAAAAGAAGGAAAAGATCAGCAAAAGCTTTTGGCCGAGCTGGATTCTCCTACGTAGGAAAGTCTATCCTGCTTCCGGTAGTGCCCTTTAACCCGGAAGTGTAAATCGAACGAACGTGACGATCCAAGAGGAAATCGAAGTGCAAGCAATTCCATTCTCGCACTTTTCCTACTAGAATGTTGCAAGCCGTTCAATTCGTCTATATCGACGTCAGTCAAAGGATTCCTCCATCTATAGACTAGGTCCTGGCGAATCAATGACGACCCTGATAACTTCCTGGGAATGGAAATCCTCCAGGAATAGTACAGTCTAAGGTTGTTTCTTGAAATACAGTACAGGATACAGTACAATACAGGACGATTCAGAAGATACAATAACCAATTTGGTTAAAGGTTTCGACATTATTCTGAGCTACGTCTATGTCGGTTTCTGTCTTACGCACGCAAGCACACATACGTTTGTCTCTCTCTCACTCGTTGAAGGGAATTGGAAACGCGAAAAATCTAACGGCGAGACCTTCCTCCGATCGGTCAATGAAATTGGCGACTTGCCAATGAACATTGAAATATCTGATTTTTACTTTTTATTGTAAAATCTTGCCAAAACGATGCTTGACCAAAGTGATCGTATGACAGCTGTCAAGTACGGTATTTGCGAGCTTCGGACTATAAATACAATATGTATAAGTACGCTGTATAGGACAGGGAAATTTACTGCTCTGACTATACTTCCAGGGTAAAGAAGGTTGATGAAGCATCCAGCTATTCCGAATTTACGAGAGAAGCAAGGAAAGTTCCTGATCCTTGAGAAAATATGAAAATCCATAAGTACGCGGTATTGCACTATACCTAAGGTATACATATATAGGTATATATGAGCTAGAAATTCTTGACGTAATCTTTCCCGGAGGAAACGTATAAGTCGCTCGCCCGTTTCTGAAAAATAGATTTTCTCTCAGTAGGGACTGGATTATTGAAGGATACGAGTGGAATCAGCAAGGAACATCCTGAGCCAGTAACTGAGGGGAATTGATAAAACTCAACAGATTCCATAGTGTTTAGTTAGCGAAAATTGTACGTGGCAGTTAGACTAAAGAATTCTCGTTACACTTACGATCGGGTCTTTCAAATGGAGGTAGTACGTGATAGTAGGGCCCAAAACTTGTTATCAAGTACCTGACCCGAATAATCTTGACGCAGTGAGGGGTGAAGTCCTGTCCCGTTATAAAGTCTCGCTGTAGGTGTGGAAAATCAATGGGCTGTGCTATTTCCGGTTCAAATTGAAATAAACCTAGCGGGCACGGTTATCTTTGACCGTCCATAACCTAGAACATAGTCTGTGTTAAATGAACTAAAAATGAAATAAAATGTGAATGGATTATTCGTAAAATGCCGATCAAGGTGAAACCTCAAAGATCGTATGGATACGACGTAATATTAGAATCTATGTGTCATATATTAGCTTCTTCGATTCTGCTATCTTCGCACTGGGATATGAAGGAAAACGCAAGATTCTTGGCTATGACCTGATTTTCTCTATTGGTGATAAAATAACTATTGGCAAGTACCGAATTTCGATTTACGGTAAGAATTCAGATTTCCCAGTAAGAAGTCGCGGCGCCGGATTGTCGCCAAATTCAATTCTGATATATATATATGCGCGCGCGCGCGCGTGTGTGTGTGTGTGCGCGCGCGCGCGCGCGTGTGAAGAGTATCTGATACATAGGCACGTACATACATAATGTACATACATTCCAGGAAAGGCAGAAACCCCCGAATATCTCGAGTAAAATCGTTTTCGAGGCCGTGAAGTCCTGGGTAGGTCTAGCGAAGCATAGAATTAAATTGGTACTATGCCCCAGAGTAACATTTTCATGGACCGCAACGTTTTAACGCACCAGACTAACACATGCCTGAGAACGTCCCTGGATGTACCGTAAACTCGCTGAAGGAATTTCAGGTTGACAGGGACTTTTCCTGAGGACGTCGTTACGTCGAGTGATCCTTTCGATGATGGTCTTCTCATTTAGGATATTAGCTAGACGACGGGTGGCGTCTTTCAATGGAGGGATGAAACCTTAGTCCATTACCCTTAACCTAAGAGATAAGAGAGAAATGAAAGCGTCAGGAGTTAGTTGAACAAGGAAAAGGTGAACGGTTGAGGATGCAGGAATGGCGAAGATGGATAGACTAAAAGAAAGTAAAAAGAGATAAATAGAGAGAGAGAGAGAAAGAGACAATAAAAGAATGAAAGTGAACGAGAGGTCGTTGATAAGGACTGACGAGGTGCGCGAACGGGGAAAATGATTCCCAGGTGGGTATAAAATCACGTCACACCCCGACCGCACGCGCTTCCACAGGAATGAAAGCTTTGTCCCTTTATTCTCCCTAACCTCACTTAGCAGACAAAAGAAAGGGCAGGGTCATCTCTCGTCCTCCTTTATTCGGCCTCTACCCCCAGGGTCCAAAAGACGCTCTGTCCTTCTGACCTTATCCTCCGTTTTTCAATGGTTAGGTAAACTCGGAAACCACCCAGCGTGCAAGGTTGTTAACAGCCCAGACGTACCCAGTAATTTGGTGTCTCACATAACATATATGAATTTTGATATCCGGTTTTCAAGTTTTGAAATTAAAATATCAAATATACTAAAATATTAATCAACGTGTTTTCTCTTGCAATTAACCTCATTTACTCCAATTCTTAATCTCTTTTTGTATAGTGACTTGAGCTTCCTCAAGCTCTGCTTGACCACTGATCATCGAAAATAAACACAAAGAAAAGTTTATAGGACGGTCTTCGTCGCAGTAGCTGAAATCTCTCCCCTTGAGGCCATGAAATTGTCATTTTCCGCCCTTAAGGGGTCACCACGTCTAAGTTTCTGAGGCTAAGGGTATATAGGAGGATATGCCGGGTTCACTCACAGTCTCCGTTACTTAGAAAAGCGCTGAATGGAAACAAATCGACGTTGGGTCAAAGTTCAGTGGTAGAAAAAAAACTTATTGTCACTTTAGCTTCTGGGAATTGAAATAAGAAAAAATGTAGTATACAGAATCAATGATTTTTTTACATCCCATAACAAGCTACAGCACTACCCACCATTTTTATTGGATACAACCTAACCTATAACCAGTCAATTAATTACCTTCAATAATTGGTATCAATGTCCAATCGTGATGCGAATATCATCTCTATTCCAAAAGTATGGCTTCTAGGATCGAATTAGAGATTTTGATTCGTCAATAATGGAAATTATTCAGCGCGCTCATGACCACTCTAGATCTAAGATACACAGTCCCTATTATGCATACGTATTAGCAATAGTTTTCAAAGCCTTCTTTGGTCTCGTTTGGTTGCGGTCATTAATCGGATTGAATTTTATCCCGTTGTAAATGGCGGCTTCACCTCAGTGCCAATCGACACTGGGCGTCCGTTAGCATAAGCAATTTCACGTCGCGTTAATCCCCTCGTAAAACATCCAGGAGAGCGACAGGAAACGTGACACGTAAAAATAGAAGGGTCGCCAGCAACCACTTTGCTGCAGACTTTGAAAAAGACTTAACAATTCCTTACAAGAGAAATAGCATGTAATTACGTGGTACCGTGTATACGTACCAATCTTTTCAGGTTCTCTATTAAGAAATCTAACCTGCCATGCAACTTTGGTATTTAATAAAAAACTAACTTTGAAATTGGCAGCACATAAAGCGAATCAACATCATTCGAAATACGAAACGAAATAAAAAATGTTTCGTTGAATAGCAAATTTACCAAGTATCCTGTGCGTGTGATAAAACCAAACAATTGATGGATATTTCCATCCCCCAAAAAGGGACCGTGTCAAAGGGCTCTTCTGTAAACATCAAGGATTCGGACTTCTATTCTATCCTATGTATACCTTCATATATCTGTAGATACATGCGAGTGTACGTAACACCGTGTATCCTTGTAATCGAGCGACTCAAGTGTGAGTATCGGATAGCAGCCCGCAGGTAGAAAAAATCTGAATGTGTCATTCTGAAAGAATTTGGAATATATAATCACGTCGCTATTTGCTCACGTAACAAAAAATCAGTAACATTTAAATAAAAAGCTTAAGCCCTTTGCTCGAAGACATCAAGTCAATTCTCCTTTAGATTTTATTTCCTCTTTTCGTAGAGCTTCACCGTCGTAGAGGGTCATCGAGCTGGTCGTAGTTTCCAAATTTATGGAAGTTCTCAACAAGACGACAATCCAGGGGCTGCCACGTTCACCGAAAACGGAATCAAATTATTGATCTCGAGCGAATGTGAACTGATAGAATTAGAAGATCTCGTGTCCTATTAAAATGTATGTGCCGAAGAGATTGGATCTCTTGGTAGAGTGTGGACTGGAAAGAGGATTCAACTACTCAACATGGTCGACACGATTCGGTCATTGCTAAAACGACACAAGTGATATTTTACTAACGTAAGCCTGATTCCTGAAGTCATCATATGATTTTACCTTAATCGATCGCTTCATCAAGCACATAAAGAATTCCCATTAAAATAAAAAATAGATATAAGAATCTGAGAGCGGAGACAAAAAATATGATGACAGGAAATAATTCTCGTTGATGACAAAAAATGAATAAACGTCACCTGAGAATGATTCGCGTGGATTCTTATCTTGGCGCGTGCAGTTTTTTCGATCATGTCTACCACCCATCCCCACTAGGTACAAAAAACCTGCCGACTGATCCCACCGTTACTTTTATGAGACGTATTTATCAGTTTCGGGTATCCAATGAGTATATTATACAGAATAATCCTGAAGTACCAAGAGCATTCAAGGTCTGGTCTAAATATTTCATGTAAAAAACATTAAATTTATTTTGCCCAAGATTCTTCCGCTCACCCTCCGACTTCCTATAACCCCTAGGGACTTTGGTCCGACGCGGGCTTCACCCTAGGGATTTATTAGAATTACAATAACCACACCGAGAATCAGATAGGTTTCTTATTCAAATGTCCTTTGCCCGCAGGAGTTTCCCTATAGGTATAGGTACAAGGCTACAATCCTATAGACCTATCAGTCTGATAAAAGTTCTGTACACAAGAAAAGCCATCTCCGTCCGACTAGCATTAAGAGCGATTAACTTAACGAAATTCCCTAGAAAAACTCATCCAACCGAATTGCCGTCTACGATCCAGTTGATGTATCAAAGATTCCACTTGGGTGCCTTGATCTTTTAAACCTATTATCTATTCGTACGTGAATCAAAATCGTTTCCACTTTACAAAAGTATACGAGTATTGCCAACAGAAATATATTAAATTACTTCAATCTCTTTGAGCAACCTTCTCCATTCTGATCGTCAGGCACGACACGACATATCTTGGAAGAACTTCGAGACGATAGTTCCCTGAATAATCGACGGTCTATGCAAACAGCCTGAGATCATCCATTAAACACTTCCCTGAAGTCTAGATACTGCATGGGGTATAGAGCAAGACTACCAACAATGACTGTCCATTGTCTAGAGTCCGGATCAAGGAAAGTTTCTGATTTAGTGTAGACTAAAATCATTTGGCTTAAGGGTGGCTAATTAGCTATACAAGGATATGTCTATAGGCCGTACAGATATGTACTGTAACATTTGTTCTCGTTACGTTAACTCGACTCCACCCATTATCTATGTCATGGGCTTCAGCTATATATCCATCGATAGTAGGTGATCTTACGAACAAGGTAGGAGCTAGAGAAGTTTTTACGCTTGGTTGACCATCAAAAAATTCAAAGGGTTATCCAACCTCTATCTACTTTTATCCACTCCGCGGAACATTAAGGAGCCAGAATATCATTCAACCGGTATAATGGACATATATACAGATATGCAGCCCCTTGCCAAAATATCGAGTACCATCCAATGAAATATATGCTCAAGCGATATCGTCATCTCAAGGGGGGAGGGGGGAGAGCTCCTTCTTTACTCTTCGCTCCTTGTATCCTTGTTCCTCCATTTCATTTTTCCTCACGCTACCTCTTGTGTCTACTGTCGAGAGGCGTCCTGAAAAATTGCAGTACTTAAACTCTGGATGGGTTACAGACTTTGTTTATCTCCTTTTTATTTCAGAGGAATGCATAAAATTCTTTCGCTGCAACGAGCTTTGAATATTTTAACGGTTTTCCGAAATACTTGTGATGCGTCGGTTATGCTTTTTTATGTTTCTGAAGTTTCCACAGTCAAAGTTGACAATGGATTTTAAACGGGATACAATATAAGAGACAGAAGTGTGTCAGGATCAAAGCGGTAAACGACGTAGATGAATTGTCCTGCTCATTCGTTTGCCTAAGAAATATTTTATTCACTGGATATATCTTAGAAGGCCGTTTCGTTAACCAAGAGATATTCTGAGGATTCTCAGGGATGCAAAAAGTTACCAAGCACCCGGAAACAAGCGGATCGTCAAATTACTAGAGTCCTTGATTAAATAATACGCGAAGGTACATACCTTACACTATGCACGATACGCACAAGCGTGACCATGTAGTGCATACTTCCCCGGAAGTACAACCCTCCTATATTCTACCGAAGAGTTAAATCTCTCTGATCTCTCTCTACATATATAAGCAGGTCACTCTTATCTCCATGTTCTTAAAAGGTAAAATTACGTATGCATCTCTATACAGGATACATCAAATCGGCTGGCTATATCATCCTGTAGATTAATCGCAATAAGCCAAGAGATCAAAGTCACTCCGAACATTGAAGGCTGGGTTATAAAAGGTACTATGAAAAAAAAAGTGCAGATAGCATAATCAGTTGGGAGAACTCTGCGAAAGATCCAAGAGTCCTAATAATCCTGTATCAATTATAAAAGCTAGTTTTGTCACTCACTGATTGAGGGTGCGATCGTTGCTCCCCGTAGTCGCGGAACCCTGACCTCCTGAGGCGCCTCCACCGGAGTCGTGATGTCTCCGTTCCTTGTGAACAATCCCCATAAGTTTGACCCAGGGGTTGTTGGCCGTATGGGCGCCCATGCCCCCGCTGTGCCACATTGCGCTCGCCAGCCTCGCTCGTTCTCACGGGGCCCCAGATGGGAGCCCACTTGTTCCTTTCTAGAAACTGGCAAGGCCCCGCGATAAAGGGTGCCCACAGGAGGAGCCTTAAAACTAGTGGCCTACAGGGCAGGCTTGGGGAGGTGCGAGGTGCCCTGCACGGCCCCGTAGGCTCCCAAGGCCGCCAATCAAGCACCTCGACCATCTAATCTATCTGACCAATCTACCGTGACTCCTCCAGCCCCTCCTGCTGCTGCTGACTTCTTCTGTGTCTTCTTCCTCTTCTATTTGATTCCTCACTTCCTTCTGCTCGCGCCTTATCACTCACCACGTATCACCCTTTTTCTTTTCATTCACGATGACACTATCACTCACTGTGATAAAGTGAATCACGGATTAGGGATTTTTATAATGAATCGCCCTATAAGATCATGAAGGGGGATCCTTGCTCGAACCTGATCCACAGCTTGGACCCGAAATCACTCTTGGCAATGCAGGATTTTGATGCTTGATTATTGAGTCCTTCTGATATCGTCACCAGTGGCAGACTCGAACTCCCTTCCTTGAAATATGAGGATTCTATTATCTTGACTGAGAATATCGGTAAGGTTGAAGAAACTGTGTGGAAGCAGCTAACTGCTGAGAGAGAGGGAGAGAGAGGGAGAGAGGGAGAGGGGGAGGGGAGGGGTGAGAGGGGGGAGAGAGAGGGAGGGAGGGAGGGAGGGAGGGAGGGGGGAGAGGGAGAGAGGGAGAGAGGGAGAGAGAGAGAGAGAGAGAGAGAGAGAGAGAGAGAGAGAGGGAGAGAGAGAGAGAGAGAGAGAGAGAGAGAGAGAG
>JASANN010000413.1:1002583-1025974 GCA_031762395.1 Calameuta pygmaea
AGAGAGAGAGAGAGAGAGAGAGAGAGAGAGAGAGAGAGAGAGAGAGAGAGAGAGAGAGAGAGAGAGGGGCAGCAGTCTATCTGGGAATTGTTTTTCACATAGAAAAATGAAGAGAGTCGTTATACGGAGGATGATGAGAAATTTTGATAGTGTTCCCGAAAACTTTCTCCCTCGTTCCACCATGGATCACCGCGATGACAGAATCCGGCGGAATCGGTCCAGGAAGAGAGGACGGATCGCGAGCGCAAAACTTTCTGCGTCCTGAGATACCTTATTCACTCTCAGACCCCACAGAGTGTAAAGTTACCAGATTTCACTAAATAGAAAACTCACACAAATTCCGCACACGATCCTCCTTCTCTCTCGCTTACTCCGGCACGATTCTCATTACGGTTCATACGACATGGAACGGGCCGCAAGATAGCCGCAAAGTTTTCAACCCGATTCCGATAAAAAATAAACGCAATAGAAAACTTTATCCACTTGCAGTGATCCTATTGTGCGCATCGGTCGGCAACCCGATGATGCACTAGGTGGACGATACTATGCGAAACCATAATAGCACGTGGCTTTATGTGCTTAAAATGAAGAAAAGTAAATAATGTAAAAGCTCAAGTGATTGGTCGCAGTTGCTATTAGTGTTTTTTAAAAGAAAACGACGGTATACGTCATGGTTATACGAGTACCATGGGAAGGGTACTTCCTTGCAATTAATAAAGACGATATCCAATTAGCACTTTGAATATGCATAAGAAAGCAGGACAAAAGAGAAGCAGAGAGAAAGAGACCAGGCGAATTCTAGTGACACGGAATAAAATGAAGATCCCACCCAGAAACCACCCGCTTCGAGCGTCCTTAGAAGTTCTACTAAGATTGGGAATAAGTCAAAAGAAAAAAAAAAATAATAATTCAAATATCTTAAGTGTCACCAAGTGCAGTTTTAATTAACTGAAGAAAATCTTTAATTAGGTTTCACGCACCCTCGTTCCACGTGACTAACGAGGTACTTGTATGTGTACGAGCAAAAAAAACGCCGGAACGTTAGTGGAAATTTTGAAAAAATTTTTCCTCGAATATGCCTATAGAGGATCCGTACGTTTTCACAGTGAAGATGAATAGACCCCTTCCATTCACCTTCTTAATCTCTTCGATTCCTCGTAGATCAGCCTCAAGAAATTCGTAGCGTTAACGAGGCTGAATTCAGTAAGCACTACACTTCTTGATCACTGGCTGGCAACGTTGTTCAAGATAAGCCACTGCACAAAAATTGTATGGGGAACCCATCTCGCACTTAATTTCACGAGTTCCCGTCGAGGACCTATGGCGGCCTTGGTTCGCCACCCTTAGAGTCACTCATTCATTGGCCTATATTATGACGAAGCACGCGATACTCGCCGGGCGAAAAGCACGTTCCTCGAGGAGGCGCGCGAGCCTTTCTCGGGCCCACGAAAGCTCAGCATCGTACTCTAAAACGCACCGATTAAGAAACGCGGCCTGTCGCACCTTACGTACTTGCTAAGGGAATCGCACCTCTGTCACTAATAAGAAACTACTAGGGAACAGAGTGGGTTCTAGGAGTTGTCGTGGCAGAGAAATTTTCCTCTATCGATTTATTTATCTACATTGATTTCTGAATAGATCACTGAACTAGCTACAGGTCCAGCTCTTGTGCGATCAATGGTCCCTACGTTTTGGTTTGAAACAATTGTATGAATTTAATGGTATAATTATTTATCGATAGAGTGTAGCCCTAATGATTACCAATTGATTGTTACGAAGGAATATTCTCCATTATGGAAAACATTCAATTTGATGGGAGTGACAGTAATCTAATGGCATCGAATACCGATAGCCGTGTAACACCGTCCGTAGCACTTTTCGCATGAAAGCCGTTTCGAGAACCGATTGTGATAAGCGGTACGAATACGTTCGAGTAGTTTCGACGTGTTGAAAACTCTATCGTTTGCGCGTTATGATAAAATAAAGCAAAAAATTCCTGGGTTATTGGATACCAAGAGTCGTGGGACTTATAATGAAATCAATGTGTTCTACAGGGAAAAACGCGAGAAACGCGTTTGGCAATTGAACAAAAAGAGGGAACGTGGTTTGGCGAATTTTGGCAAGGTTCACCGAATCGGAAGATAGAATGGGCTCTCGCCCTGGAGCGATATCTCGAGGCTCACCACGATCTCCGGGACACTTGGTGAATTCTATCCTCTCGTGAAATTGCCACATTCTCGATCCACTGGCCAGCTGTGATCGGTACCCCAGGTTCGGACCAAGGGAAACGACGTATCTTATTCAGATCCCTTCAGTGTCTTCCTCTCTTGGAACGGATCCAAGATGAGGTCCCACCCTCATAGACGACCGTAACTTTATATAGTCAAAGCGATCGTGAAGGCCACGACAAGCTCATCCTCGCACTCCCATTCGCGATATCCGCGCAAGGACCTGGTACGAATGAATTTCCACGAGAGCGCAAAGATTATTTCGTCAAGCACGATGGGTCCGAGATCGGGCACCGGGACCCGATCGTTTTCACTGTTCTTTCGTCAGGATGCTATATAGATAGCGAGGCCGGATGATCGGTAACTCGCGTTGCTAACGATGCGACAGATATATGCATATAGCGTATAAGAGGCGCGATTAGGCGGTTTATGGTGCAACTTTTGGATTTCGAACTGAGCTCTCACTTGGCCCGAAGACGGATGGCAGAGTAAGTACAGGGTAAGTAGTAGAGGGTAGTCGCGTGTCGGCCGAGGTAGCCGCCAAAGGAAACGGCACACGAGACTCCCGCGCGGAGCCCAACGTTTCACCTCACTGCCGGGCTCACTGCAGGCACTGACGCACCGTCCCTCCTCTCGCTCTCTCCTCTCTCACTCCTGCTCCTCCGTGAACCTCCTTCACCACCTCCGTCTCGTCCACCTCCCGCCGCCAATCTACCACCTAGTGTCTCTCCTCTCTCTCACTCTCTCTTCGACTCGCAGCGTACCGACATCCTTCCACCCCTGAAGTACACAAGGCGTACGGGACGGCAGCGGCCGGGCCAGCGGCGCACACCTGCGCCCTACCTACTCCCGAAAGCACAGTACCTATATCAGCATTCTAGCAGCAGCAGCACCACCACCCCTACCACCACCACCACCACCACCATCACCGCCAGCAGCGCCAGGATCCCTCAACCTCTGTCTCATCTTCTCTTTCTCCTGTGCTCTGGTATCCCCATAGCCTTCTCCTCTTCTCATACAGCTATCACGTATACCGATCCTAAACCCAGAAACGTTAATAATTAAACACAGCGGCAACTTAACACTGCGGAACTTCTGTTTATCAATTATCATACTTGATATCTATGCCTGCTGTTATTAATACAAGAACTTAACGATATAACGAGAGAAGATCGTCGCAAGAAATGTCCCAAGCTAATCTCACAGCTTGCGTGTTTCTCATCAGCTTGTAAGTATCGACGTTCTCTACACGCAACTAACTAATATACGCAACTTAGGTATACATATCTTGAACGTCAATATATTCAACTGTCTATCCAATACAGTCCCACATACCGTACGAGATTCTTCCCAATTTTGTTTTTCGAGTGCTTAATAGCGGTATAGATATTTTTGTGAACTCGTCGCAAAGGGATGACAATATAGTCCCTCATACGGTCCTAGACCTCTTATTCGTTCTCGCAATAAAAGAAGTTCATTCGCATTAGGAGAAAGCATCGTGGATTGGCGTTGATCGACTTGGTGAAAAAAGCCTGCGTTAGGTCTGGCATTTTGTATACGAATACTCCCAAGAGTACGCGTGAGCTTGCACGAAATTCCTCTGCGCAACGTTGCGCATATCGGCTGCCGTCCGATTCAGAAAAAACCAGCATGAATACGAGTCTCCACAGTCTCATAAGCATTCCATATTCCTCTTTCAAATCTACCGGAAATGTTCTGCCATATTTCGATGATCATTCCACGTCATCTTCTTGTTCTTTACTTTATTCCACAAGACTTATTCCACCTTCCATATACTGGCTGAACACACATTCCTCACGTGTAGGTATCTCTCCTTTATCTCCGTCCATGGTTTAAGGACTGAAACATGGATAGCCACGAATATTCGATGGTACCGCATTGCTACCAGGGTATAACGTGATAATGCAATGCTCTATATCTATAGACATACCTAAACGTACCTAGCTTCAGGTACACCGGGGTTAGTACATACTTGGTGAAACCATGGAAACGGAAGTGCCAGGATGATCGCGACTTCCTCCGCAAGAGGTAGGCAGATCCAGATAAAAAGAGAGGGCTTCTACGTGCTGCACCTAGAGGTATGCAAGAAAGGGGTTAACACATTGCATTTTACGAAACGGTCCGCCTAGTAAATGAAACCTGGAATGTAGAGCAATGATAGAAAATTCTAATAGGTATCTTTTGTAACAAAGTTAACGGGAGAGCTCGTTATTGGCAAGCCTCTAGTAATGGACACTTCAAAGTGAAACAACTTTCTCATCTCGTTACTGACTAGAACCTAGTCCTACTTCCATCCTATTGAAATACAAAGCATATGGTGGTGTTACGTGTAAATATTCTGTCTTGAAGTATCCTGAACTCGTATAGCCTTTGTATTCATATAAATTTAATAATTGTAGATAATCAGCATACGTATCTTCCGTTTTCTTCTGTTTTGCATCTTAATGTTTGAACCCAAGCTTTGATTTATAAATGGGAGGCACAGCAGAGATTTTCAGAACATTTCGAAAAAGCTGTTTTTCATTCTAGTTGAGATTGTTTTGTCCCTTGTATATTCTGCTGGAATGGAAAATCGATAAGTGAGGTATTACAGAAGCTGTTCTTATAGTCTTTTTAGATAGAGAAAAATTCGAAAAATTTCTCTATAAATTACAGACATTTTGAATACATTTGTAGGCGAAGGAGAATGAGCACACAGAGTGCATTTTACATCCGGTATATCCCGTAGGTAAAATGCTAGTTTAATAACGAAGAAAACAAAGTTTTCGCATGGAAAGAAAAGTCCTAGCTTCAAGGAAAAGGGTCAACTCAATGTGAAAGCGTAAAGGTGCATTTCTAAAATGAAAGCTCCTAAAGCTTTACAAGAGAATCGCTTGATACTGGGAAAAAAGCTTGCTTAAGGTTTCTCCAGTATATCCTAGTTGGCCGCCGTTCAGCTCTTCGTATACGTGTCACAGAGAATTCGCGTTTCTTCAGGACGTTTAGCAATTGCCAAAAAAAAGGCAGCGACACGGCAAAAATAAATAATACAGATAATTAAGTTCAAAGTATTTGGAGCGAACAGCAAGGCTGGTACGGATGGTAGATTTTTGTTGAAAAAGATTAAGGTTCAGCGACGATATCTAAGAATTTGAATAGCCACGTGTCTCCTGCATGCCTCCGCAAAGCCGTAATGCGCACTTCGGGTTGCAACGTAATTAAACGCGAGCAATTTATAATGCGGCAGAGTCACGAATAAGCTGCGGAAATGCCTCCCTGCTCTTGCCATTCTTGATTCTTCCTCGCTCTTACCCTCCATTGCTTTTTACATCTCTCTTTCTCTCTTTTTCTTTCACAGCTTCATCTGTACTAGCATAGCGGGTAACGTTTCTACCCGATATTCTCTTACTCGTTGCCATTATGCGGAACTGTTTTTCCTACGGTACATGCTCTCGCGAATTTAGACGGATATTAAGACTGCCATTTGTATTATCTATCTGTATCGTTCATGCGCATTCTAGCAGTCGTATACTTTCTGTCTCCGCTGACACTTTCGACTTCACGAGATATCTCCTGAAACATATTTTACGTGAGTGATGGGAATCATTTTAAAAAAATACAACTTTGTTGTATACAATACATCTACCTGTATTAGCATTCTTGGCAGCTGGCACGATCAATTTCGTCACTCGAGATGATTGCCAATGATATTCCAACGAGAACGCATTAATCCACTGTACAATTGCAAAAGGAGGGTTTCAGGACGCTGCGACCCGTCACAATATATAAGATTATTCGGTACAAATGTTAAATTTGACAGCTGTCACGTTAGTTAAGTATCGTTCAACACTGTTTGCGTTAAAAAACAAATCAAATATTTCCCTGCTCCAAACTGTTCGTACTAGCACGCCAATCTCAACATTTTGCCCAAGCTACCGTTGTTCCTATTTTATGTAACCATAAATTTTGAACTATTCAAGGTATCGAATAAGGCGAGGAAAACTTTGCTTCCCATAGACTATAAAATATTACCAAATAAACCAGCTCAACCAATCACAAGGCAACTGTCAAATTTGACAAATTCGTTTCAAGTGAACAACCCTGTATATTTCCAATGTTCATCTTTCGAACAATGTAATCACGTTTCTACATATCTATATATCTACATGGTGATCAAGCAATCCAGCGAATAGACAGTCCGCGTGTGATCGATTGAATGAATTTTCGAGTGGATTGTGCCAAAAGCAATTTCGAGTAACGAGCTATGCAGCGATTTCCTCAGCATCCTGTTATACAATGCCCTGGTCATTGTTGCTCGAGTTTCGAAGAACAATAAAAAAAAATGGATGTCAAGCAAAGATAAAAAAGAGAACGAGTGCCGTACAAAAATTCCAATAATAAACGAATAACAAAAAAGACGATTCAACGTGGCAGCACGCACGAGATACACACGTGTAAATAAAAGATACCATCAGGAAGTCAATCCAATTGTACCAGCTGTTAATTACCACTAGAGAAACCAAAATCGAGAAAAGCCCATTGGACACAAAAGGGCATCCCGAAGACGACTGGCAGCAGACGATCAATCGGCAAGTGGGATTAGGAAATGTTCTTCCCAGGAACGTTCTCAAAAAGTAAGAAGCAGGCCTTGAGGAATAATTATCACGTTGACAGGACGGTCATCAATCTTCTCCCAAATCTTCGCGTTTATCTTCGGAATCCACAAAACACTCGAGGCCTCTCCAGATTCTCTCCAACGATC
The DNA here is from genome assembly GCA_031762395.1 of Calameuta pygmaea. NCBI lineage: Eukaryota > Metazoa > Arthropoda > Insecta > Hymenoptera > Cephidae > Calameuta > Calameuta pygmaea. The sequence continues at coordinate 1,009,574 of JASANN010000413.1, forward strand.
CTCCTAACTTCGATAACGGCTTCATCACTGTAGACTCCGTTTTGTTGCAGAGTGCAGGTAAACAAAGCGACCTGATTAAAATCTTCCTGAAGAAGGAGGAAGAACAGTAGAGCAAGAGGGGTCCATCCTCATTTTCATTCAGTCGCTTATTCTAACGCTCTAAATAGACAAAGAAAAAATAAAGCCAGTTATCATTAGAACACGTAGAAGATGATGAGACAGACATTGAGGAAAAATTTTTCTCTATCCCCCATGTTGGCTCTCTCTCTCCCTCTCTCCGCCCCCCCCCCCCCCCCCCCGAGTATATATATATATATTTATATTATATATATATATTTACATTACTCCGTAGTTGTCCCAGCAGAATTATCTTCGACATGTTCCCAGAACACCTATGCATATTATGCAGATATAATGCATTTGCGCTAACTACACCATCACTTATGCAATACTTATACGCGTTACGCTTCCCAACGTATTTCCACCTACACCCTACAAACTCACTCCCTTGAACGCTTCCAGCATACTTTATGTCTGCCACGCACATGTAAATACAGTCCTTCTTCAGAATTCATGGTAAGGAAAGAAATAGGAGCTTCATGATTCAAACCACAGAAGGCTCCACGAAGTCATCAAGCATTCCCACAGGGAAACTCAGTGACTCCCATGAAGAGGACAGCTTTTCTTGAAAATTACGTTACTCCGATTGGCCGCAACCTTTGACGAGCAAATATTTGCTCTCTAAGCTTCCGCCTTTATACAGTTCGTCTGTTCACATATGTACTTCTTTCTCCTGCTCTTCAAACATGTATCTGCGTATACACTTGACACCCCATAGTCCTATATACTTGAATACGTAAAAATGGTATTTCATATTTCTCAACTATATTTGGAACGGGATAATGTTGCGATAAATAAAAAAAGAAAATAAAAGCATTGTCCTCTACCTGTATTTCCTACATGCATTTAGGATACGTCCCAGTTTTTCCAGGTTTTTATCGGCTCATCCTCGCTTGCACGTAGACGCGCAAGTTCGTACGAATAATTCCAAGTGTCAGGTCGTTCGTGGATAAAAATAGCGCTGGATAATTTGCCAGGTGACTCGATTTGAGTAATGGAGGTGTTGGCCGTAGGATCCTGGAGATTTAGAGTGCCAAAACGATAGAGGGGCTTTCGAATCACGCTTCAGGCCTGGATCGTCCATGGATAGAGAAGCTATTGGTAAGGGCAGGAGGGGGGGGGGGGGGGGTTGTAATTTCCGGGGAGCAATAATGCAGGCCCGGTTGTTCGTGTCATGTGACGTCACGAGCGTTCAATAAGAAACATACGTATCGATACGAAATTTCCTATCGTCTCGTTTAAGCCATCCTGAACGTTGTAAATGAATATATTGACCCATTGTTTTCATCCTTGAAGAAATTCTAATATAGACACGTCACTTTATAAAAAGAATATATATATGCCTGGAAACAATTAATATTTCATTATTCATACATATATTTGGAACCTGTATCCAACTATTGGGATACTTCATTTTAACTTCCCGATATTGTCCTCTGGTGCTAAATAAAATGGACGCTGATTTACGATATCTCATACTATTTTGTTTGACATAGGACAAGCGTCTCCGGTTATTATTTCCAATAGAGATTTATAGCATAGCATTGGCTGTGCCGGATAATTATTAAAGCTGCCTATCATGAGCGGAATTGATTTCACGCTCCCATTTGTTTACGTCTCAGAACTAACTAATGAAACGTCGTCCCTTTCCATTATACCATGCTAGATATGCATATAAACGCCCAGCACATAGACCTCTAACGTACGTCGGTTATTCTAGCGAAATAAATTGGCCAGATTACGCGGATGGTAATCTTCCTCGAACTACTATTATCGACTGTTGGTATTCGTGTAGAAATTGAGGGTGAAACCACTACCTTTTATTTAAGTATACGCGTGGATATATGCACCCCTGAGTTCGATTGTTTTATAAATTCCGGACATTTTTGCTATACTTTATACATATGCCATAAATGATTGGTGTTGTAGCAATGGAAATAAGGAAAATCACTCACCGAAACAAAGGGTTGAACTGATATGTGCTGATTTTGACGCAACCAGCATATTAATTCGTATTAATTCGTATCTGAAATATGAAACATTGTTGATTCTGATTAACGGTAATGACAGCATAGGATTATCTGACGCATTCTCCGAGGTTATAAAAAAAGTTACAATTAGACTATACCATCTATGTATCGATCTGCGGAAATACAGTATAAATAATAAAATGAAATTATTGCAATAGAAGAATCATTGTGTATCGATGTCAAAGGAACAACGTACTTCTTTTTTGTACTTCGATCAAATAACCATTACATCAATATGTTTTATGTAATTCCTGAATTATTTTAATTCCAATCTACAATGGGCAAAAACTAGTTACCTAAACTTATCAGAGTAATCCAATTTTATTTTATGAGATTTAACGATGAAGTGCAAATCGCCGTTAAATGCACTTTGCAGATTTGAGTTAGCTCAAAGAATGACGGAGTTATCCTCTTGGCGAATTTTGAAAATCCTCTGTGTTTCCGTACCTCTTGGGGTACAAACGAAATGAAGAGTAGTTCAAACGGGTCCAAGCGGGTATAAACGAGTCTGAATAAGTTCCCCACTGCAGATTTGTGCTAGTTCAAGAAATTACAGAGTTATTCTCTTGGCGAATTCTGAAAAAAATCCTGTATCTCCATACCTTTTGAAGTACAAAAAAAATATAAAGTGGTACAAACGGGTACAAACGATTCTGAATACATCCCTCGAAACAAAATTCAATTTACTCAAAGTCAGGTGCTACTGGCTTTTTACCCCCCCCCCCCTCCCTATTTCCGAACTGTTTGAGGTACAAACGAAAATCAAAGTGGTACAAAGAAGTACAAAAGGGTAAAAAATCGTTTTGAAGATTAAAATATTTTTAAGTCGGGTGTCAGGTTTATATAGGTATTACTACCGTGTAGCATTAGTCGACGCATCCTCGTAATTGGAAGAACAATGCGATCACTCGTTTGGCTAGTGATATTTCCATTGGAAAGCACCCATTGGTTATATGGCCCTCGTAGATGGACGCTCTCACATCAATGGGCGGCAATATCGGACAACTTGTCCGAAATGATGGAAACGACCTTTAAAGTACACGCTACATGGCGTGGTGGATTTTGAATGTTTCTAGGAACGCTTTCAGTTACTAGTCTAATAAGAAGATGCAAGTCTGGCACTTGGCCCTCTATGAGGGCATAAAGCCATAAGGAATAAGAAGAAGAAGAAGAAGAGCAAGTATTTGAATGCATTCAGCTATTAAAAGACTATGTGTAAAAAAGTATTATTAGGTCCAAATCACCTGTTTCTTCTTCATGCTCAAACAAATGTATAAGCGCATTCCTAACTCTAGAACTTGGAAGTGGAACGGAGTAGCACAAAAATCTAAAACTCGTCCAAACCTGAATGAACGCCATTTTCTAAGTTGGTCTTCATTCGACCATGAAAATAATTTGTATAGAAAAATGGACGTGCTCTGATGCATGTATTCCGGAGAGTGTGATTGTTTTATCAACGCGAAACTTATGAACACCTGTGACCAAAAGTGGTATGCGGCATATGGTTTCGTATCCAATTTACGACGACATCTTTGAGGCGCCTTACCAAGTGAGCCGGATTGGTCATATTTATCGGAAAGCTCGACTCGTAATTGGTCAAAACTTTTTTGATGTAGAATTTTAGCCAATCAGCGATCTGTATTTTCAGTCGCATTGCTGACCAGGTAGGAACTTGCAGACCAATCATTTCTATACTATTAAGTCAAGATGGAATTGGTAACACTGCCTCCGTTCGTGTTCAACCCCCACTTTTTTTGCGTGGAACAGTCACACAAATTTTTAGAGCCACGAAAGTTATTTGCGTTTGTACAGTGTTTTTAGCGTGAGCCACGCTCGAGGAGCGTTTTGTGTGAATAGCCACAGCGAAAAACATGACACAGTTTTTACCGCCGAACTTGTTAGCACTATTCGCTCCACGCGAACCTATACCGTATCTACCACCAGCCAGCAAACTACCACACGAGAAGAAGAATGGCGGGTACACCGGCGTTGGGGAATTCCTTAAATTCTTCGAAGTGAGTATAAAGACTCTATGATGTTTACTGAAAGAGAATTGTGTAGATGGATTAGGCTTTATTATCCATTGTGAGAAAGGGACTTCTATATATATATATATTAACTAGCAGTAATAAATTCAATTAATTGCTATACTATTTGATTGTCTTAATAATATTATAATTATTGTGTCTTATGAAAAAGTAATGGGAATGTTATTTATAACAACCAAAAACGCCTTTGGTGTACAAAAACTATGTTAAGTGGAGAAAGAGGATATCTGTGTCAAGAGTATAGCATTGGCAATGTATAATTGTTTCATATGTTAAATTAGTGACATCATAACATGTGGCCAAATACATAAATATTGTATTCTGTTTAGTATTATACATATACCTATTGTCATATGCACATATTGATATTATTATATGTCCGTAGAGTCAAAACATCTACCTGTTACCCACTTTTAGAATATAGATATGTTCGTTGAACAGTATTTCTTGTATACAAATGATTACGGTGAATGGTAGTTGATACTATGCCTATATATTTGATTTCACATGATTAATCAATTGATATTTAAAAATTGTTAATGTTGAGTAATTTCTTATTAAATACTACTATGTGGGTTCGGTACGGAAGGGTGTAATTGGGAATGAGACTACAGTTTTTTTTGTTATGCAAGTATGTGATATTCAATATAGAATTTTTGTTGAATTGTGATAACCTGGCTTTATAATTGTTATGCAGAAAGTCATATTTATTCTTTGTTTGTTTTTAGCAATGTTTTTAGTATGATACAATAAGGAATTATGTTTTATTCTTCTGCAGGATCCAAAAGATACACCACCACCAGTAAGAGTGGAAACCCGTGAAGAACGTCTTGAGAGACGTAGGCGTGAACGTGCTGAACAGGTGGCATATAAACTTGAACAAGAAATAGCAGTGTGGGATCCTGCTGGCATTCCGAATGTCACAGCAGATCCTTTTAAAACTCTTTTTGTAGCTCGCATAGTAAGTATACTTTTTATTCTTAGTTTCATGAATAGGTTGCAAAAAAAGCAAAATGATATGCTGCTGTATTACAGAACTATGACACTTCGGAATCAAAATTACGGAGAGAATTTGAAGTATATGGACCTGTTAAAAAGGTAAGTTTCTAAAATACAATAAAGTAGTGTAAAATTATGTAGACTCTATCATATTAAAACATTGATTTATCTCATTTATAGATTGTGGTTATCCATAACACGATCAATGGCAAGCCTAGGGGTTATGCATTCATTGAGTATGAGCACGAGAGAGATATGCACTGTAAGTAAAAGCACTAAAAAGTGAAATTTCTTAAAGTATCCCCACCGACCCATAGTTTGAAACTCCATCTTACTTAGCGTCACGTCCAGATAGATATAGTGGGGCTGGGTTATAGTTAGTCTACCTATTTTCATTGGTACTAAACCAGAGGTATCTGGGGAGGGGGGGTCCCAACATACACCCATGCAGGAATACCATACTGTAAATGCATATGTGGTAAACGAATCAAACAAAAAAGAGAATATTGGCTATCTTGATTAATGCAGTTTTTATCTTGTTCTTGGTACAGCGTGGTGGCCGCTGCCGGCAACTAGTGCCGTTCACTATTCCATGCAAAATCCCTGAACCTGCCTGATATGATAGGTTTGTATGTGTGGTAAGATCCAACATACAACGACGTTTGTTAGAGTCTATGCTTACCCTGTTTACCCTCTCCGGTTCTGTTCTCACTTATGATCCGAATAAGCCAATTGGGGATATACAAATATTTGGCGATGCTCTTATAAATCGTTGGGACTTAGGTACAATCACTTTTCGGTTGAGGCTTCTATTTTCGTCGAAAAAATTGGTTCACGAAAGTTAGCATTCTACATTGAAATTGATTTGAGGGCCTTGAGGAGAGAAAAGGTTCAGGGACGACGTTCTTGGAAAATACGTATTTCATTAGCTCGTATCACACGTTAATGAGTCGAAGCAATTAAAAGAAATACTGTAGGGCATAAAATATTAATCTGCACGCTCTTTACTATTCGAAAATACGTTGCTTTAAATTTTATGCATTGCGCGAGCGCACAATTATCCACACAGGTTCTGAAACTGCCACCCGCATTATGATTACGATTCTCATTTGAATTGTGTTCGGCTAAATTGAGGCACTCTAATCTCTTATTACCTATTTGCTGATCGTGTATGAATGATAATGTAGTGTGGTCTCCTTAAGCACAAGGGAAAAGAAGTAACGCTATTCTCAATCCAGTTCTCTGGCATCATTCATAATCATATCGTACATCCACCTCTTATCTAACCAAAATATTTAGACCATTGTACAGCCTTTCAACGCATCTCGCAACTAATCTCGATCACTCACGTCATTGAGACATATTATGAATAAGAACAAATTCATTTCACTCACGCGTCCTTGAACGTATCAATTTCGATATAGAATACTAATTTATTCCATGCCAGATTTTCTTCAATAAAAACATTACTTTTGTCCGAGTGTGTTCGAAAGGCGGACGTATGTACGATCGAATCATGAATTTTTCAAAAACAAGTATAATTTCTCTTGAGAAAGAACGAAAAAGATTAATTTAGAAAGAGAGACGGCGGAACATTATTTGTATCATATACATACATACACATATATATATTTTATTTATATTTATATATATGTATATATCAGAATCGATTTTAAAGTAAATAATGAAACATACTTTTAAAAAGTACTATAAATTGCGCACGGTCTGGTCGTAAGTAATAAAAAAAAGTGAATTAAGAAAATAAGCGCACCAGGTAAATGCAATGTAATATTTCATCGGAGATTGAACGAACATACGAAGACTGGGCACCTTCCAAATGAATAGCGTACGCGCTGGCCTACTACTCTATCCCCGCGTGTCAATTACGAGTTCGTTTCACGATTAAAAGTACCTCTAAGCTTTGTGTTAACTTCCGTACGTAAGTAGCCGCGGTAGGTATTTTTTGTATCTGCTATACTTTTTCAACATTAAAATATTAGAATTAAGGTACTGCGATGATCTGTGCATTTGATTGTCGTATGACTTGTACGGATTATAACGTTGACTTATAATTTTATAGAGCAAAAATCAAACGGGCAGCAGTCTTCGCACGTTATATGTGTCATCTACTCGTGACTCCAGCTGAAACGAAAAAGAAAAGGGAAATCAGCACATGGTCGTACTAGGCTCCTTGTTTTCTGCTTGTCGATGTTCCTAATCTCGACGTGAATTTCAAGTTTATTCAAGAAACTCTGATTGTTTTCAATGCGTAATAACTTATCTGGTATATATACTGGTAATTAATTATTGGGTGAAATGACTTTGTGGATATTTAAAATTGATCTCCTTTACCAATTTCTGCTTAGGATAATAGGGTGTCGTGTATTAAGATCCGCAAAGTTTTCTTGACTTTCATAATTTCCTCTGGAGAAATTTGTATTAGCTTCTTAATCTCGTTGCGTCTAGGCTTGCGTTTCTCATAACTTCCTTTAGCCTTTTTGTGTCTATGTATATATATATATATTATGTGGATGTGGCGAAGAGTCGATAGTTGTAACGATGTCTCATTTTGCTTTATAATATTATAAGAGTTATAAATCTACTACACGTGTTGTCAACGGTCAAATGTTCAGGCGTCTTGCCACCGTAAATATTGATGAGCGTTCATGAGAATAGTCATTGGGTAAGATGACTGAATTGCAAAGAGATATCGATTTATATATATATATAGAGAGAGAGAGAGAGAGACAGAATCAAAAACGATATATAGTGGAGAAAATGTATATATTTCCAGCACCCCATTTCTACGTAGGTATTTCGCGAACGTACAATTATTATTACCTGAGTCGGGACACGATATCATTAGTAAAAAAAAAAATGATATAACCTATAATATACTCCCATCTTCTCTAATTGAAATGTTTCAAGCATAATTCAATTGCAGCGTTCCAATAGACTATAATCTTACTTTTTTCTATTTTTGTAGTACTAACAATCTTAGTGGCACCTATCAATGTCGCATCAGTACTTAAAGTCACTCCTGTAGTTTTTTCTTGTAAATTTTGATTTTATGTAAACTTGTCCCCACTCAGGTACGTGGCCCGGTTCAAAACCAAAATTCTAATTGAACACTGGTCATTTTAGCTGCGTATAAGCATGCAGATGGTAAGAAAATAGATGGTCGGAGAGTATTGGTTGATGTGGAACGTGCCCGAACGGTAAAAGGATGGCTTCCTCGAAGACTCGGTGGCGGTCTAGGCGGTACGCGACGAGGAGGACCTGACGTCAACATAAAACACTCCGGCAGGGAAGACAACGAACGCGAACGCGAACGATATCGTCTGGAGCGTGAAAGGGAAGCCTGCGGTCGGGGTCTTGATAGAGACAGGTCAGTAGAAAAACTCTTTTATCGACATCATCCACAGGAAGTGCGACTTCTGTAATTTGTAAAACGTTCCCATTACCGTCTTCAGCTTAATCTCACCTTATATAATTTTTTTTTCATAATCAGGGATCGTGATCGGATGGACCGTGAGCGCAGAAGATCTCGAGATCGCAAGAGACGCTCGAGAAGCCGATCACGTGATCGTAAGCGTAGACGCAGTCGCGAGCGTCTTCCGGATCCTGATATAGAAGAGATCGAACGAGAGGAGAGACCTCGTGAAAGGCGGGACCGTGATCGTGATCGTGAGCGCGATCGTAAGCGCAGACGCTCCAGGAGTAAAGAGCGCGAACGCGACAGGGGGGAACGTAAGCGTGATCGACGCGATCGTGATCGTGAACGACGAGACCGAAAGGATCGTGGTGATCGAGAGGAGGAAGACGTCAAGGAGGTTCGCATTAAGGAGGAACCTCTTGATGGTGAGTGGTCATAATTGGTGATCGTAAATGAATAAATTCAAAGTGTGTCCAGGTCCTTTGAATCCTTAAGTATTAATGGCGACACTAAAGATTGCTATGGTCCGTGAGTTTCTAATATTATTCTGTCGCTTTTATTTCTACAGATTATCCCGACTACAGCAACACATTCTCTGCTTCAACTTCGTACTTCACTTCCGTGAAGTATGAGGACGACAACGAGCACGAAGTCGAAGAGAAGTACAGAATTCCTGACGGCGACAGCAATGGTCGTCCTGATCAACCACCGTACAATAATTATGATTCTGTCCCGGATTACTGAAAGACCCATTTATCAATGGCTTATTTCCTTTATCTTTCCCCGCACGGCGAGTTCATACAATAATTAGAAAACAGTGTTGTATTTCATAATGTTTACTAGTATAACTGAAATCATGTTGCAACCTTGAGCATTGGGTTATATCACAATGCGTCCATTGCGACAGGCTTATCGCGCTACTCGGGCTACATTATCCCGCATGGGAACGAGACACGATGTTTTAAGGAACTGTCATGCAATTAAGTCCATGTGCCAGAATCGTTAACATGCGTGGTAACGCACACCAGGAAGATGCGCACGAGTCTGTTGCTTTCATAGCGAATACTTGACAAAAAATTAATACAATTAAAGTTATAATTACAGCAGTCTTATCAAGGAATCCATCCTATATAACCCTTAGGAAGCAAATTGACAGAGCTTACGATGTAACAAACAATTCTGTACATAGAAGTACGTTCATTCTGCACAGAACATTGACTGCTGTATGTATATTTATACATATAGAAAATAAATGATGTGATTGGTAACAGTTTTTCCACTCGTAGTCTAATCACCTGATATCCACTCATAACTGTCTTTCTGCCTTTCATCTTCACTGCATTAAACACCAAGGATGGATTCTATTAGTCTTACTAATCAAATACATTGATCACGCACCTATTTTCCTAACTCGGTACTAATAAATGGAAGCTACACAGCTGCATTCAAATGCCGGAATTGGAAAGAGGTGTGTCGAGATTCGAAAGTAAGGGCGAAGTATCGACGTTAGAGGGCATCTCAGTCGGGCGGCCGGGTGTCCGCGTGTTGCCACATCAGCACCACCATCACCCGTTGCCGCCACCGCTGCTGTAAATGAAAGTTCAGTAATCTCCGTGTGTAGATCGCGCTCGCGCCGACTCCAATATACGTGGTAGACGCGAATCACTACTAGAAACGGTGCAATATGCCAAATTATTCTTGAATTCATCGCGTTAGTACCCTGTGGAGGTTCTACGCACAAAGAAAGATTTGGCGCTGTGTAAATCATACATTGAATTTGTTATCGTCGAACCACTTGCTGATTGAAGGAACATCACTATGAGTGCTCCTCCACAAGTACAAAAGAAGTGTGGGACCGTCAAGGAGGTAAGTCTATCGATTCTTAATGGGATAATTCATTATGAATTATTCTGTTATTCTTTTATTGTTATTTATTTATCTGGCTATTCGACGCACGATATGCTTCTTATGGGTAGACTCATGAAATTCGCCGGCCAGCTGATAAACTGAACACGCCGCAATCTTACGGACATATGGTCAATCGATCTGGAGTTTCACCTTCCACGTTGTAACTTCGGATTAACTGTACTTCTCTTGTATATTATGAATTTGAACACATGAGGAAGCTCCTGATTGATTTTGAAGGACTTCCTTCGACATCAAATGAAGTTTTATGCCAGATTATCTTCGAGTTTGGTGTTAGGAATGAATATCTCTTGTTGTTTTCATAATAGACCAATTATCTTTAAGTTGAAATGCATCGCGAATAAAAAATTTATCAGAAGATTTTGAATTTTCTTAGTTTATTTCAAAACTCTTCATATCTTGAACTTTACCCTTGGTCATATTGTTGATAAGAAGAATTTTCTATGCTTTCCTATTTTCAGGTCAAGTCTGGTGATACCATTATTATCAGGGGTCCAGTCATTGATGGTCCACCACCTGAGATTCAACTTAAACTGTCTAACATTACTGCTCCGAAAGTAGCTCGTGCTGGTACTAAAAATAAAAAGTAAATAATTCTGCTATTCTAAATATATTGTGTTATTTTTAAATGTATGTTATTCAAGTATGTCATGTTATTTTTCATTTTCAGTATTCCTGAAACTAAAGATGAACCATATGGTTGGGAAGCTAGGGAATTCCTCCGTAAGAAACTCATTGGGCAAAATGTGTTTTTTACACATGAAAACCCTCCAAAGTCTACTGTAAACTATGGAACAGTTTGGCTGGCAAAAGGTACGTTAAAAAACCAAACAAAAATATTCCTTAATATTAATGATGCACATAAGAAATATGTATTTATGTCTCTATACAGGTAACACAGCTGGCGAGAATATTACTGAATCATTAGTGTCTGAAGGTCTAGTGTTTGTAAGAGGAGATGTTCGCAATGTTACTCCAGAATTGGCTCGTTTGCAAGAATTAGAAGAAATGGCCAAAGCCGCTGGCAAGGGCAGATTCTCATCTGACCCACCATCCAATCACGTACGTGATGTAAAATGGGTTGTGGATGATCAACGTGCCCTGTTTGACAAGTTTGGCGGAAAACCCATTAAAGCAATCATTGAGAAAGTCCGAGACGGCTCATCCGTATACGCATTCCTTTTACCCGATTTCTACAACATCACTTTAATGATTTCTGGCATCCGATGTCCTGAATTCAAGCAAAACAAAGATGAAATCATTGATGAGCCTTATGGTCGAGAAGCACAGTTCTTTGTCGAGTTTCGCCTCCTGCAGAGAGACGTGGAAATAGTACTAGAGTCTGTCGAGAACAATGCCTTCATTGGCAGTATCCTCCACCCTAGAGGTAAATGAAAGCTTGCAAAAATACCTAACCGGAATTCTAAATTCTGCTTACGCATTGCACTTTCGTAAATACCGTTATTCATTCACGCATTATTTGTTACTTTTTATGTGCAACAAAATATGTATGAAATTCTTCTTACCAGGTAACATCGCCGAACAACTTCTGGAGCAAGGTTTTGCAAAATGCGTCGATTGGTCTATGAATAATTGTACAAAGTCCGTCGTGGAGAAGATGCATCTTGCGGAAAAACGTGCAAAAGAGCAGCGATTACGTAGATGGAAGGACAACTATGTACCATCCGGCCCACAAATATCGAATAAAGATCGGGAGTTTACTGGTATTGTCACTGAAATTGCTAATAACGCAGAATCGCTTATAGTGAAGCTGCCAAATGGCGATACCAAGAAGATATTTTTGAGCAGTATTCGACCACCAAGAGAAAAGAAGCCACCAGGCGAAGAGGGTAAAAATACTCCGAGATCAAAGGACTTCCGTCCTCTCTACGACATCCCGTGGATGCTTGAGGCGCGCGAATTTTTGCGCAAAAAACTCGTCAGAAAACCTGTCAAAGTTGTCGTTGATTATATTCAGCCAGCTAAGGATAAAATGCCTGAGAAAGTTTGCTGTACCGTTACCATTGGCAAAGTGTAAGTCAAGTTTGACATTTTCTCTACTTAAATTTTAAAATGAACTCCTTATTCATTCCCTATGCTGACACATTTAAAATTGTCAGTCTTGTAGATTGATATTTCCGGTGCTGTATTTCAATTTTCTGAAATTGTTTTTTACAGTAACATTGCAGAAGCTATGGTGTCCAAGGGCCTTGCTACTGTCGTCAAGTATAAACAGAATAACGATCAGCGTTCTTCGCATTACAATGATCTTCTCGCTGCTGAAAGCAAAGCTGAAAAATCTCAATATGGCGTACACGCAAAGAAGGATAATCCAATCCATCGTGTAACAGATCTCTCTGGAAATCCCACCAAAGCCAAATCCCACTTGGCTTCTTTGAAACGTGCACGTGGCACGAAAGCCGTTGTGGAATTCGTGACGAGCGGGTCCCGTGTGAAACTTTATCTCTACAAGGAATCTCTTCTCATCACATTCTTACTGGCTGGTGTTAAAGCACCAAGAGGACCCCGACCATCCCCAGGAGGCGGTGGTATCATCCCTGGAGAACCCTACAGCGAGGAAGCTCTATTATTCACTACGGAGCATTGCCTACAACGTGAAGTAGAAATTAACGTCGAAGGCATGGACTCCAAAGGAAGTAACTTTATCGGATGGTTATTCGTTGATGGAGTAAACTTGTCCGTTGCCCTCGTCGAGGAAGGTCTTGCCGAGGTACCTAGTTTCGGAGCTCTTGGTGAACACATTAATACTCTTAAAGCAGCTGAGGAGCGTGCTAAGTCTAAGAATCTTAACGTAAGTGTTAATAATGATATTTAAATCTATTTCTTACATTGCTAATCGTGCGGTCTACCTATTACAGATTTGGAAAGACCGCATCGATGTTGAAGAGGAAACCAAGAAGGTCGACGAAGAGCGCGAGGTCGTTAAAAGAAAGATCGATTACCGTGAAGTCAGAATCTCTGAAGTCACGGAAGAGCTCCACTTCTATGCTCAGAATGTAGACCAAGGCGATCAATTGGAAGAACTTTTGTCACGGCTACGCCAAGAACTGACAGCCAACCCTCCACTACCTGGTGCATACAATCCTAAGAGAGGCGAATTAGCCGCTGCGAAATTTACCTGCGATGACCAGTGGTATCGTGTCAAAATTGAGAAGGTCACTGGCACGAAGATCAGCGTCTTCTATATCGATTACGGTAACCGAGAGACGCTTGACGTCACGAGGGTCGCATCCCTGCCTGCTGAATTCGCATCCGCTGGTTCTTTCGCAACGGAATATGCTCTCGCGTGCGTCGCCTTGCCTCCTGACGTAAGTGATTCTCATCTTGATCCACTGATTCTTATATAGTACTCCCTCAATGTCGGCCTAATATTCTAAATATTTTTACTCTGCTAACAGAACGATGATAAAAAAGCAGCTTACGAAGCACTTCTTCAAGACATAGTGGATAGAACTCTAAAATTGAATGTCGAATACAAAGTAGCTGGCTTGCCACACGCTACTCTAGTGGATCCAGAAACCAACGATGACATCGGTCTGGCTCTTGTTCAGGATGGCTACGTACTAGTGGCAAACATTCAGGAGAGAAGGCTCGAGGAATTGGTACGTGGTACATTACATTTAAAAATATAAAACAAAAAAGAATATTACACGATAAAAATTACATTCTAGATTAAAGAATACAAGGCAGCAGAAGATAAGGTGAAGGCGGAACACCGTAACATCTGGCAGTACGGTGACATTAGAGAAGATCCTAAAGAATTCAGTGGCACTCGTTAATCGGTATTTCATGTTGCTCAAGAATATAAAACGACACAAGAACAACAACAAACAAAAGGGATATTAAAAGAAAAAGAAATATAAGAAAGCAAGAAAAAGGCATAATATTATAGATTCTATAATAAATACATATTGATTCATAGTAATAGATTTACAAAAGAATGTGTGACAGTATGGAGATTTTGGGTGTTCCATCAGGTTGTGATTCAATTATGTTCGAATAGATACAAAGAAAGAGAAAGAAAGACAAATTATAAATTGTAAATAATATTCTTCATACGACCGAGAAGAACTAATAACATAGAGGTGAACGCAAATTAATGTGAATGGTCCCTTGCCCGTCATCATCATCATTACCTTCCTGTCTAATGAGACTGCTGCCATTGATGTTACGTATACTTACATACAATGTCAGATTCACTTTTTTTTTAAATATATACCCATATCATTTTATCTTATCAATGCTCTCCCAATCCGCCACGACCCACAATGGTGCCAGATATATCAGTAGGCTCAAAACCAATTAAAAATTAATTGTATAAAAGGAAATAATAATTCGCCACTTTATACATGGCTCACGTTCAATTCTATATTCTTTTCTATCAAGATACGATGAACATCACGGAGTCTCGTTCGTCCTTTAGAAGATTAAACTTTATGTCGTATGTTAATAATAACAATGTTAACACAGAACTCAGAATTCATTCAGCACATTTTCAATTGTTCGCGCTATTTGTCTTTACATATCTCTATAAACGATAATCAAGGACGTTAATTAATTTAAATGAAAATCCATTATAGCAATATGTAAACTTTCACGAACGTTATTAGGTGTTGTGTGACGGATCTGTCATAAGTAATTTAGATATATAAATTTCAATAATAACGTTTTTCTCTGTTTCGTATGAGCGAAGGAATGAGACTCCAATAATACATTGCGGCATAGATTATAAGTATTACAGAAAGTGGTTTCACTTGATTATATTTGCAAATGACAAATATTCTTTACTCTTTTACTTCTTTTATTCACTGTTTTGCATGACTCTTATATTAAATCATGTATCACTCTACCAATCACTGGCAAGAATCTACTTTTATAATATACAATAGATTCAAGGTGGTGCAACATCATGAAGATTCTTAATCAAGAGGTCACCCCTTATAACATACAGTCATTCAAGAACAGAAGGAAGGATTTTATTAACGATCTTAATAATAATGTTTGCACGTCTTCTTCACACAATCTTCTTGATACTCTTGCGTTTATTTAATCGTCTGTAAACAAAAACATTCTCCTATAATACTCGAGCAGTTGATGTATTAATTAATTAATTGCGAGATAAGAAATTTTTGAAAAACTTCGGCGAGCCATACGTATTTAAAGAAAGTTACATTCCACGTATTTATATAACAATAAGGGAAGCTCATGACAAATAAAGGTGCGAGATCACAATATATATTGTACAAGTTTAAAACAATTTATACAGAGTGTATCAACTAAGATGCACGTTTGAGATTTGCGGTGAAACTGTACACAATTTCAAAAATCTGATGTAACAACCATTGAATTTTTTTGGATTGCGCATCGAATAGGCATATTATTATTATTTCTTTAACCTTCGTTCGCAAATAAAAAAAACTATCTTTGCCATTTCAAATGATAGTGAAAAAAGTTAAATGCAAAAGTTGTAGAGCAAGAAAAAATAACAGAGATGACAAAAAAGTGATATGGATTGTATACATAATAAGTGAGATATTTGCGTTCGAAATTTTGTCATTTTTTGACAGATTTTCGACACAGTCCAAAAGCCTTAGCTTCGTACAGCAACTTCATGCCGAACTCACGATTCGCGGCGAGGAACACAAGGACTTCAAAACCTACGGCGAAGAACACGAAGACTCCACGATCTACATCCAGGAACACGAAGACTAAAATCTACATCCAAGATCACGAAAATCTACAGTAGGAAAACTTCGACTTCCAACTTGTAATCAAAAATAGCATTGTAATATATTTTAGCCACCGTGTACGGGTTTGTGTC
>JASANN010000413.1:1026074-1074435 GCA_031762395.1 Calameuta pygmaea
CAACTTTTGCATTTAACTTTTTTCACTATCATTTGAAATGGCAAAGATAATTTTTTTATTTGCGAACGGAAGTTAAAGGAATAATAATAATATGCCTATTCAATGCGCAATCAAAAAAAGTTCAATGGTTGTAACATCAGATTTTTGAAATTGTGTACAGTTTCAAGTAATTCAGGAATTTTTCAGAAAGTAATATTTATTGATGAATAATAATGTTGCATGTCAATATTATTATTATTATCATTATCATCATCGAACACCATTCTGACGCAGTATCTATAATAGTGTGTAGCCTTGCTACATATACATGAAACAATCGCGGGATTGAGATTTGCGTATGAACGCAAAGCTTGGATTCAATATTCAGAATTGATCAAATAAAATTGGCGAATAGCAATTTTTTCAAGTAAACATATTGCAGTCTCTTCATCGTTTACTTATTCGTTTTATAACAATTAAAGGAGCTATCGAATATTTGTGACACAATATTATGAAATGGGTAACGATTAATCGTTGAATGATATCCTTTCTTATATGGAATGATATATTTATGTATTTATGTAATACCGCGTGGACTTGCTATTTGTAAAATCTTAGAGTGTAGAAAGGATTCTTTAATCTTCCATACGATATTGTGGCCAATCTTGTTTCTCTGTACTTTGTATAATTATATTGTCTACATGTTAACGCGTGGATAACGAATGGAAGCTGGGTTTATAGTGATCACTATCATATATAGGTATGAAATAAATTTGTTGAATAAACTTTTCCTAAATTTGTTGATTTGTATTATTTTGATATATCCTTTTGGGTTTTGTGAATTAGGAGCAATGGATTAATTTGGATTATAGTATATTGAAGCTATTGAATTGTTTGGTAAAAGTTGAGGACATTTATTAATATCAATTGTATAAATATATTTAAGCAATGATTCAATATAATTTATAAAGTATTTGTACAATTAGTATTGATATAAATATTGAGAGAAACTGAAAGAATAATCTAGTCATTGTAACAAAATTAAAAAGGCACGTGATGACGAAGATTGTTCATCTGTCAAATTACTTTGTATAGTAAGGCATTGTAAGATATGAACATTCAAGAATATTGTATTAAAAAAGTTAAACCAGCTTTAAACATGCATGCCTCTTGGCAGTTTAGTGTTTTCTAATTGATATACTCTTTGATTAGTAAAGTCAATGTTACGTTTATGTAAAGTAACAGTAAGGTTAAACAATTTTAACAACTTCAAAAAATACTAGATATATGTTTTTAAGGCTCATATAGATTGTCTCACTACATACACACTGTAAGACAACCATTATTATAGGCAAGTATGATTTATCTCGACAATTAAAAACGTAATTAATTGATTCCCTTGTACTTAGTAAAGAGATTATATAGAACACGAAGTGTTGATTTGAGATCCAGGTTGACAATATCTGTAAATGTAAGGAATAATTTCCAAGATGTAAAACTCTTATTAGTTTCAGTCTTATAAAACTATTAAGTGAACTTTCAAACGTGTGTAAACTTACCTTCAGGTCTGGCTTTGGGTTTTGGTAGACCGACGTCCTGCATAAGGTCGAATGCAAAAGATACATTGTGCACTTTATGATCATGGGTTTTTGGTGTCAAGTGAAACATGCTTAATGGCACGAAGAAACCTTCAAGTAGGCCCAATAACAGCGTCAAGAAAACACCATCGTGAAATTGACTGTCTAAGTCTGTCACTTCCAAGTGTACTTTGCTCAAGTGCTTATTAACGAAGGATACTAGCGACTATTTAAAACAATGGTAGAAATAAGGAAATGATTCTAAGCTTGTTTTTACTATAACATTAAAAATTAGGAATAGTGTACCTTTTTGACAACAGCAAGCTTATCAGGTGCATGGTCGAACAGAGTGTCAAAAGCATCTCGCTCACAGCGCATTCCTAGATCATCATACGTAGATGTAATTTCTTCTCGTACAGTTCTGTGATTCAATTGACCATCTTTCTTACGTACAATTACTACTTGAATGGCAACTCTTTCAGGTAGTCTGACAGGGGCACGGAATTGACGCGCTAATTCAACAAGCAGATATAGAATTGCTACAATATTTCTGGAATGCACTGATTCTACACTCCACTTATATGGCGGACAACGTCCTAGCACACGATTTGCTGCTGACAGTACTACAGCTAGCTTTTGCTTTTGTCCCTCCTCCGATTGTGTTACTTCAGGCACATCAAGTTTTCCTCCAGTTAACTTCTCTATAATACCATAAAATGAAACATTATTAACCAATCCTATACAGATGCTAAAATTAGCTATATGCAGCTATTAAAACTATAAAACCTACCAAGTAATTTCTGGAGTACTTGTCCATCGTAAAGATCTTCCACAATGTCTTTAACAATAATTCTCTGATCTGCAAGCTCATCATTAATCCATTCAATCAAGACAAAAATAAGCTCCTGCAGTTTTGGATCCTCCAAAGATCTCGGTTCAATCATAGACCGTTCTTCATTCTCATCAAGGGTATACTCCTCCAAAGACATATCAGTGTTTGCTGCATATCCAGGAGAGTCGATGGCATGTTTTCCTTCTTCCTGAACTTCTTGTACTATAAACAACAAAACCTACTCTATAATTTAACTCAAAAAGTACCTGTATCACTTAAAAATGTTGACAAAAATGTTTACTCCAATACAGTGAGTATCCAGTCCTAATAAGGATGTCATTTCACGCAACACCCACGAGAACAAAATTTCACTGCATCATAGTAATTAAACAAGTGAAACACTTCCTACCTTCCTTTATACGTTTCTTACGACCAAGCGTTCCAATTTTATCCCAAAAACTTTCTTCCTTCTCGTCTTTCTTGCCCGAAATCGGTGGACGTGGTGATTTCGGCCGAGGAGACGCCATAGTTAACGATTCTACGGGACACACCAAGAAACGTCACCATTCAGAATAAAGTGCTCTCCCACGAATACAGGGAAATATCTGTACGCTCACATGATCATTCAGGAACATCAGTGAGTAACTACAGCTGATTTGAAACTCACTAATGTATAATGGATTACAAAACTGATCGTTTTAAAATACGTTCACGAACCGCGAAATTTCGAACACACAGTTATTCTTTTACACGTTACCCCTTTCTTCTTTCTCTCATTATCTTTAAAAAGGCTCACCTGCTTTTAATCCCACAGACTCCTTTAGATCTACGCCTACAACAATTGGTTTTTCAGAAACCGCTGCAGGAAATATAGGTCTAACACTCTCATATAAATCATCATCAGAATCCGAATCCGAGGGTATAGAAGCAACTATATGAGTTTCGATGGATGATTGTCGAAAAAGATTTTTCGCAATGGGATGCTGAACTTCGTCCTCCATTCTTGACCTACAATTGATCCCAAAATTATCCACTCTAATGCAAATTTAGGATCAACCTTACCTTTATCTATTCAACTCTTTAGTTCAAACGTCTATCGGCGAATCAGAATAAATGCTATGTAGTTATAATTGTTGTCTTTTTTTAATTCGACAAATTCTACTGCTCAACAATTGAATACTGTAGCGATGACTAAACGTGTATGTTGAACTAGTTTTTAGAGCCTTTAAAAGCGACATAAATTTCCAGGAGGAAATACAACATCCGCATCAGATAAGAAATGTCGCTAGTACTGTACCTATAATTTCTTATTTTTTAAGAAGTTATTCCTAGTTAAACTGGTCGACGTATATATCATGTTGACTTTATAAATATCGACGGGAAAAATGCACTAACCTTCGACTTCTAGTTGAATTTTAGGAATTTAACGGAAAGTTGAGTTGATCGTAATAGTTCATTTTAGAAAAATTCAATGAGTAATCGACGCAACCAAACCAACGAAAATGAGTAAATTCGTAAGTGAAGCGTCAATCGTCGATAATTTTGCATTATGCCATCATTGACATTTTGCACCTATTCCTGGCATTTAACATAAATTAATATGAATTGCATAGATTTCACTGGATCTTTTATATTATAGTTTATTATTTAAAACATATTCAGAATTTATTATTTAACATAAACATCGATAAAGATTATCTTTGTCCTTTTAAAACATTGCGCCACATTATAGGATAAGTTTAGTAATGTCGTTCATGTGAAAACTCAGTAGATGACTCGTGCGATACTTATAGGAGAATATAGATGACCATAGTGCCGACGGATCAATTCGAAAAACAAGGTTATTATATATTATATAGGGACGTTATTCTACGTGAGAAGAATGTCATTATTTATTAGATTATGTGAGAAAAACTCTCGAATTATTCTTACAAAGATTTCAAATGTTACTGCATCATTTGCGACGGCAGCGAAACCAGAAGATATTGAATCCAGTTAGTTTATTATTTTAACCTATTATAATATTTGTAAGCCTGGCATTCTTATTGTATATAATATTATTGCAGCTGAATTTCGTGTGTTAAATTTTAAGTCAAAGAAAGGAGAAAATACGCGTAAGAAAATAAGAAGAGTTGAGGTACCACCTCCCAGAACAAACCAAATGGCTGTTGATCAGGACTGGCCATCAGTTTGGCCTGGTCCTAAAACTTTTCATCCAGCTGTTGTTCCAATTCCTATACGTCAAGGATATAGTCTGAGAGATCAACCACCTCCAGATAAATATGGCAACACAGAATTAATGAAAATTCCAAATTTTCTGCATCTATCACCTCCTGCTGTCCAAAGGCATTGCGAAGCACTTAAAAAATTTTGTACCGAATGGCCTATAGGGCTAGAGACTGAAGATAAGTGTAGGAAACATTTTCCACTTGAAGTTATTACATCAGATTATTGCTATTCTTCTCCTACAATAAGAGAGCCATTGTCACGTATTGTTACTTTGAGAGTAAAATTATCCTCACTCTCATTGAATGCTCATGCAAAAGATAAAATTCTAAGATTGGTGAAAGATAAATACAATCCCGAAACAGATTTCATAACTATCACAGCAGACAGATGTCCGATAAAGAAACAAAATTTGGAATATGCTGAATATCTCCTCACTGCATTATTCCATGAATCATGGGTAAGTTTATAATTTTCAATCATCCATTTTTTCCCAATATTTAATCACATTACAATCCATACTAATAATTTTTCAGCGAGTAGAAGACTGGGAATCTGAAAAGGCAGAAGCTGACATGGAATATTATGACTGGGATAAGAATAAAAGTCGAACTAATTTAATAACTCTTCACGCTTGGCCAAATCCTCCAACTGACACAGACTGGGAATGCATCCCACATGTTGAAGAATATAAAATCGCTGTTTCAGACTTGTTTAATACCGGCGAGGACCTGCACACAGTGAATAAATATAAGGAAGCCGTGAAAAATGTGCTGAACTTGAAATGCGAGGCATAACAGTGATAATAAAACAATTGTAATATTCACGCATTTGACGAAAATACAAGAAATTCATTTCTTTGCCAAATATTTAGTATCCTTAACACTTAAATATCTCTCACAGTAAAACCATATGCGCATTTAGTCACGCTTCACGCCTTATTCGCGCGTCTCACAAAATATCCCGTACAATTGAGACCTTGTGAAGAGATTGCTGCTACTGCTAGCAGCTAATCAATTGCATATGGTCATCTTAATCATTATTCTGTCATTCTAAGTGAACATTAGCTACAAAATGAGCCTAGAATATTCGTCACAGAGGAAGCACCCAAATTAGAATAAACAGAACTACGATCGAGACTCTGACACCATGACGAAGAAGTGGAGCACGTTAACGATACAAGGCACGCAATACCTATATAAGCAAGAGTAATTTCAAAAATTCTATCGTATTCTAAATCCAAAGAAGAGCGTGAGAGCACGATATTTTATACTATGAAGATTCTCTGTACACTTTTATACGCGTGAATTATATAGTAGCTCTCTTTAAACTATTCTTGGAATAAAATGCTTCGTGCTTTTCTCTTCGCGTCATTACTTTTCCTGATATCAAGTCTGATCCAGGCAGAAGAATCTAATTCCGTAAAGAACACAAAAAGCAGTGACTTGTTCTCAATGTTCTTGGCAGCACTAAATGATCTACCGGTTTGCAAGAGTTTCACTCTCTGTCAGCTGGTAGGACGCTTAGGAACAATCTTAAAAAATACATTGTTTCAATCAACTGATAATACTGTAGAATATCAAGAAAGATCAAGAAAAAGCAGTAGTAGCCAAGCAAGAAGTTACTACAGTGGCTACGGAGCAGCTCCTGCTGCTCCAACATATTATCCGTAAGTATTTATTTCATTAAAATAATAAACCTGTGAATATAAAATATATTTCTGCTTCCTTACCCTTATAGGACATTCGACCCTATTAGTGTCTTAGCTTCTTTGGCTTTTCTTGCATTCCTCTTGCAATCCTTCGCTTCCTTGTTCGATCGCTCAAGATCAATAATTCCTACGATCGTCAGCAGTCGTGGATCCGCGAATTCTCAAGCACCAGACGTTCCTACGCGTATTCTACGTGCTTTGGATGAATATGTATGTATATCAGAATTACCATTCCTACAATTATTACACGAGATAGTTCATGTGGGTAATTGAAACCTGTTCATTTATAGGAAGCAATTAATAAAAATTCAATAACTGATTCCAACGATGATAACGATAGGATTCCTTACTCGTGGAATGCAGAATAAGAAATTATAACTGATAGAAACTTAATATAACATAAATATAATTAAAATACTGTACCTAACAAACGGCCTGAAATCTCATATATATATATATATTTCTTTGCAACGTAATCGATAGTTTTCGTTATACAATTTAAGCGTTACTTAGTGTATACACTGGGTATTTATAAAACGAATATTAATATAAATAATATAGGTTATATTCAATAGTACTAATATCATGTGTGCTTCGCTAAATATCATTATTAGTCTAAGTAGGACTCATGTATCAGTAGATATACATTCTCAAAAGGGTGGTTTTCGAAACAGCAATAGCATAGATAATAGAATGGAGTAATCCGTAAATTAGCTGAATTTACAAAATGTATGGTAAAATATATTTGTTATTCTTCTTATGTTCTTAAACACCTTATTTTTTGTATTTAAGTCTTTATCTAAAATGGTCATTTTTACCACGGAACTCTACTGGAAGGTGGTGCTGCAGGATATCTGTGAATGAAAAATTCAAATGTGTGCTTCAATGAAAATTGATATTTAATCATAGTAACACATGTAAACGTTAATTAAAATAGGATATACGTGCCCCAGGTACAATTATACGCACATGTAAATATGTATAACAATTAGGTGACACGTTTATAGATACAGAAAAAAATAAATTAATGAAACATTTCTTTCACAGAGTTATTTAAAATATAAGTTTAACTCGTCAGAGCACAAAATTTCTCGAGTTATCTCACGCAATTCAATTTTATATATATTTGCCAGTGAAAAATAAACTTACTTTGACTTTGTATTTGGTCTCTGATAAGGATGCGTCGCTACTAATCCTCGTCTTTCCTTATCACGAACTACTTTTAATGTTCCCGCCGATGATTCGATGGGAGCGACGGTCTTCGTAGTTGATAAGGGAAAGCCACTTTGTTTATTTTTTAACTTATTTAATATGGCGATACTCTTGCTACTCATCACCGTCATAGTTTTATTCTCCTTGCCCGTCGAGTTAGTTGCTCTTGGTGAAGACTTTGGTTTTCCATTAGTAGTCAACTTCTTGGCATGCTTGGCAGATGGTTGTTTAACATCTTCCTGGTTTTTCTCAGAGAGCATACGCTTCTTACCCTTGTGATCGTCACAGGAAAACGTATTATTTAATTTCTCAGGATTTATTAAACCTGCTTCCGTTGTTTCATTGTCATCACATTCTGGCATTTCAAGTTTTATTTCATCATCAAATGTTATTGTGAGATTTTGAGGCTCGGAGCCTGTTAAAGATGATTTAGCTTGTTCCGTTAATTTGTTTTCAACGACTTCACTGTTATTTTCATCATCATCGGAAGAAAATGCCGAAAATATTGGAAAATCGTTATTAATAGGATCTGATAAAACGTCAATGCTCAGGCAGGTCATACTATAAAAATCTTCATCCTTGTCCGTAGTATTTGAATCAGCCCATTTGATGTTCCTGACTCCCTCTAAAGATTTAACAAGTTGCTTGAATTCATTCTTCATTTTATCAGTCATCGTACCATAACCATTCATCATATTATAGTAATTTTGTAAAGTAGTACTCATGGTCTTGACCATAGTAGAAAGCGACTGCATCTCGCATTGCTGCAGGCTGCTGATCTTCTTCACGTGATCGTATTGTTGTTGTACAACAGACTGTCTTATCTCTGAAACTTGCAGTGCGACTTTGTCCGCATATTTACTTGCAAAGGTCTTAGAATGAATATGCGAATTCAATTCACGTAATTCTATTTCAAGATTCCTCAATTCGTTCCACGAAGAATCTATTTGATTCCTGATTGCATCTCGTTGTTTCTTAAAATAATGCATTGACTTATTCACACGTAACTTACCACTGGCATTTTGCTCTTCTGGTAGCAAAGCATCAATGGCAGATGTTAAATTACATAATCTTGAGTCTGCTGCTTTTTTATATTGAATCCTACAGCACAAGATTTTGTCACTGCTCTCAAGAGATAAAACTTTTTCATAAAGACACTTCTTTTTCTCAAGAAGATTTAGTAATCGATTCCCCAATTCGGAGATATGCTTATTCTGTTCTTCCTTAACAGTTACAGTCTCTTTCCGCAATGGCGATACTTCCATGGCACCACTTTCATAAGTCAATAATTTTTGTTTTAATAGATCAATCTCTTTCTTCTGCTCTTCAACCATCTTTATATAGCCTGTAACATGCATCTGGCAGGAGACAATATTCTTCTTGATGTTACTCTTAATCTTCTTTGTTCTGTTTGCATATTTCAGAGTGTTGTATGTATCTTCATAGCTAAGACTCGATGGACTGACGTTCGCGATCATTATTGTTTGACAATTACCGCCCAGTGAATCCTTCAGAAGTCGTGTAAGCTTGGAATCTCTGAAAGGTATATGTTTTATACCATCAGCTAAGTTGTTGATGCAGTTACCAAGAGCCAGAAGAGATTTATTAATATTGGCACCTTCCTTAAACCTGGCACCTTTGCAACCGGTTGCCGATGCGCGCTCAGACCCAGCCAAATCAATCATAGACAATTTTACCCGCTTCACTTGACCATCTAGTTTATTAATTATATTAATATAAACTTGAAAGACAGCGTGACTACGACTGCTCTCTTGATTTGCGTCGGTGGGATGTTGCGTACGGCTTTTGTTCCCTTTGGCCAGCAAAGCTAATAACTCATCTGCACTTTGAATGGCCATCACTTTAAGTCCAGCAACGATGATACCAGATCTTCCATCATCTCGTATTTGTAAGGGGTCACCTTTCTGAAGTAAGTCCTGTACATTTTCATTGTATATTTCTAAATAAGACACACCAAGTGTAAAATCACGTTGATCTTTCTGAGCATTTATTTGTATAAATAGTTCAGCCATTGTACGATATGTTATACCAGGATCATCCTGTTTTCCCAGCATTGTATGTGTCTTCCCAGCACCAGTAGCACCATACGCAAACACTGAACAATTATACCCATCAAGTAAACCATTAATAAGCTCTTTAGTGCTACCTTCAAATATATCAGTATTTGAAGCAGTCTCATCAAAAACACGATCAAAAATAAATTGCAGCTCCTTGTTTTGTTTCTTCAACAAGTCCCTTCCTTTCTGTGCAACACCACGATAAAAAAATGGATTCTCCTCTTCTTTCGGATCAAATATCAACATTTTATCATCAATAACTTTGACAACAGTTCTAAAATTGTCTTGCTGCTCGCGTTCATTGTGAGGACGTACACGAACGATTACCCTGACTGTAGTTGGGGATCCAGTTTCAGTATGGACAGCCGGAGTAGTACTTCCACTAGTGCTTGGTCTGGATGAAGCAATTCCTCCAGAATGTCTTCGTCGTCCAAGTTTTTTAACTTTATATGGAGAAAACGTTCTTACCGCATCTTTTTTATTGAAAACCATTTTGCTGGAAGATGTTTGGTCCTGGGTACCAAACAGTAAAAAAAATCTCATATATGACAGGTAAGCGATCATGCAAAGATAAGCATGCAAAATTACATACCAGACTGTTTATCGTCTATTATACTTACAAAATATTTTTAGTCACACCAGGCAATACTTTTGTGCGTTACAAAGAGAGTTTTCTCTATAAAATATCATTCACTTCTCGTCAAATAAACGCCGGGCGAAATGAGCGTTAACTTCACAAACCGTTGGCATTACATTTAACTTGAAATTCAAATTAAAGTTCGATAGATGACCACAAAAAGGCGCTGTAAGCATCCGGTTGTGTTCCATAAAAAGATGAAATTAGGTCAAGGAATGTTAAGAAGTGTTTGATCTATATTTATTGCAACTGGAATTTATATGAGGAAAATAAAATAACAGCACAGTTGTCTATTGCCAATCAATCGTTAACAACATGTTAAAGGCAATAAACAGATATCCTGCTAATAAAATTTTTACATATAATGAGAACTAGCCGTTAGGGTTCTGTCGACCGGTCTGTTGAGGAACGAACGGAGTATCTCCCGAATTAGGCAACAAATCAATGTGGTTTTTTCTTTCCGATTGCGAAAGAGGTAAGATTTGTCAATTTATTAATTATTACTATTCAATAAACGGTTTGATTGATGATTTTTTCATACGTAGTCATAATGACATAAGAGGAGCCAAGCAATATCGTCGCATTGTTGATAAACTAAATAATTGCTGATACTGATATAATTTTTCTAACCTACGGAAAAAGTAAAAATGTGCTGGAAAAGTGGCGGACGATATGAAAAATAATTATTGAAGTTTGACTGCCAAAGTTCAGACTTTTTTGGCAATAGGATGGTCTTACGTGGCGGCACCTGCCGCTTGGTTAGAAGGTGCACTAATGTTGGGATTAGGCATATCAGAACGTTACCACGTTTAACGCCACAAGAGGTAAATTTATATTTAAAAGTAGATCACATAAATTATCAACTTACGCTTTCTTTGAGCCATAACATGAAATAGAATTTCAAATGTTTATTCAAGACTAATATTGAATTATCGAATAAAAATTATATCTGTATGAAATATTTTTTATTCAGATACATCAATTTTTTGTAGGTCACATCAATTTTACAAGCTAACGAATATACCAAAGAATTCGAAGGTCCTGGTTCTATTAAGAGCTATGATTCCAATCAGCTTGCTTCTAATAACCCTATCGAAGATACAAGATCTGAAGCACAATGTCTACTAACTAAAGGTAAACTCAATGTTTGTTGCATGTAAATTTATCTTCAGTTGCAGTGTGTGTCTTAAGTGCATAAAGTAAAATCAATGTATTGTTTAACTGCTCTATGTACAAATTGCAAATATATATGTATCCAAAATAATTAATAGTATTAATTTTATATTGCTCCTCTTATTTTTTATCAGTTATACAAAATATCGCTTCACAGAAACATTCCATGTTGTATCAATTACTTTTGCTAAATAAATAAAATAATTTGCTCATCTATTACATGGGCAATCTGTAAAAACAATTTAAATCAAACTTTCACCTGCACAGGCATGTTATTGGGAGTGTTTGATGGTCATGGAGGTGGTGCCTGTGCTCAAGTCATTTCAAAAAGACTGTTCAACTACATCTCAGCATGTTTACTTCCACCGGAAATACTGCAACAATACTTAGACTCCATAAAAACAAATAGGAATCTAGAGCTGATTGAAACATTCAATGACAAAGTTGAATTTGTCGCTGAAATCAAGGAACTGTACAGGTCCAGCTTCTTAACATTCGTTAAAGATCTTATAAAAAATGGCTCACCAAAAGAATTCCAAATGGAAACAGCACTGGAGAATGCTTTCCTCAGATTAGACAATGACTTATCTACAGAGGCCTTGATAAAGTCAAGCAAAAAAGAAGCAGCCCGAACACTAGCAGTGGCTATGTCTGGTGCTGTAGCAGCTGTAGCTCATATTGACGGTCCTCATTTACACGTAGCTGGTGTCGGAGATTGTCAAGTAGTCCTAGGAGTACTCTCAGGTAAAAATACTAAGTTCCTAACTGTATTCACTCCCCAGATCAAAAATATTCAATGAGCATATGTTCTTCAGAGAGTGATGGGTGGTCCACAAAGATGATGACAGTTGAACACAACAGCGATAACCGTGATGAAGTAAAGAGGATATTATCTGAGCATCCTGCTAACGAGAAGTCCACTGTCATTAAAATGGAGCGTCTTTTGGGTCAATTAGCACCGCTGCGTGCACTCGGAGATTTCCGGTACAAATGGAGCAAAGACATAATGAGGCAGGTGGTGGTACCGTTCCTGGGCGAAACAGCCATACCACCAAATTACTATACTCCGCCTTATTTAACAGCAAAGCCCGAAGTCAAATATCACAGGTTAACTCCTAGAGATAAATTTATAATAATTGGAAGTGACGGTCTTTGGGATTTAATATCGCCATTACAAGCCGTACGATTGGTAGGCGAACACATGAGCGGAAAAGTAACACTTAGTCCGCTCAGGTTACCTCGCAAAAATATGAAACTCTCAGATATTAATGAAATGCTATTACAACGTAAGGAAGGTTTGAAGAAGAAACCTTTGGACGGAAATGCAGCGACTCACTTATTAAGAAATGCACTAGGTGGTACAGAGTATGGGATTGATCACGGAAAGTTATCACAGTTATTAACCTTGCCAAGTGAAGTAGTGCGGGTTTTTCGTGATGACATAACAATAACCGTGGTATATTTTGACTCTGAATTTCTAAGGCACTGCCCTCCTTGATGGAACAAATATCCCTAATGTGATATTTTTACAGTGTGCATACTTTTATTTTGTTTTGGATGTCAATTGTAAATTCTCCAATTTACTACAGTGTATAGCTTGTTATTTATTTAGTTAACAATAAAAACAATTTACATAAGAGCGGTATTGTTATCAATAACATAAACATATACATCACGTAATACATGTTTTCGTAGTTTTATTTACTTCAGTGAAACTCGTAATAAGCCTGCTTATTCGTTATTCATTCCCGGTATTTCTATCTGCGCGCTGGACGTAGATTAAGTATTTTTTTTGGAAGGCTCTTAGAAGATTGAAAGAAATTCGAAAACAGAAATATGCATAAAAATTATACGAGGAGGTTATCCACGATGAAATGCACTCTAGCAGCTACTGGTCGTTTGACAAATTCAGTGAGCTTTGATTGTTTTGTTCAAGTGACACCATCATCTATTAATGAAACGAAACAGAGTAATCCGTACTAGAAAGCTTGGACTCTAAATTTCTTTTTTATCCGAAAATATAGATTTTTCTATGATTTATCTTATAATTCTTGCCAGTATAAAGCAGAAAGCTTATTTAATTAAAGAAAAATATATTGCAAGCGTGCAGCAATTCATCCTTACACGGAATAAATGGAAATTCTGTTTTAAGATACTTTATACAAACACTATAGAGAGTCGTATCCGAGAAAGGAATAAGGCAAGCGTGTATAACTGTGTTTTAGTTTCAGGGTGTGGAAAATTCATTTATTTTTTTCTTCTTCTCTTACTTATTTTTTGCTGTAGAAAGACAAGATCAACCCTCCTGACCGAAATCTTCCTTAAACTTCTCTAACTTTGCCATATCGTCCTCATTTACAGTTGGACGCGTAGTAGCTAGAGACTTCCTCATGTCTTTCTGTAATTAAAAACGGCAATGCGCGGGATTGATAAAAATTCCAATATTACTGCTGATCCAACTTCGATGATCTTTATACAGCATATTTTTGAATTAAGTTAAATACTAAGCTATAGAAAAAGTTTGAGATTATTGAGTTAACTTACCATGGTAACTGGTGGTTCAAAGAGCTTATCCCCGTCAACGTCCATCCAAGTCATCTCGATAGCTCCTGGAGACCCTGGTGAGCATGGGGTAAGTAGATCATCTACGATTACGTTTGGATCCTTCGGTGAGGGTCCTCTCACTTTTTTGAAGTGAGTGGCAGTTTGGACTTGCCTAACTGGCTGCATCAAGGCATCACGTACTATGATACTTATATCAGCCCCAGAATAGCCTTCGGTGGCTGCAGCTAATTCTTTAAAATCGTCCTCTGTCAAGCAATGAGCAGTATTGCCCAAATGAAGCTTGAACATAATTCCACGAGCATGTTCTTCAGGTAGAGGGATGTAGATTCGTTTTTCGAATCTTCTTCTAATGGCAGAATCCAATACCCAGGGGATGTTGGTAGCTCCCAGTACCAGAATACCCTCATTATCAGTACCCACACCTGAAAGTTCATGAAACTATTCTTGCTGATACTATATGTCTTATCATATTCTTCATTACAAACTTATCAGACAGTCTTATTTAATGTAGAATATGTCTCAATTTACGTTACGAGCTCACCTTGCATTTGAACTAAGAATTCTGTTTTTATTCTCCTTGCAGATTCTGATTCATTGTCAGAACGCGATGAGCAAAGAGAATCTACTTCATCAATGAATATTATGCTTGGTTTATGCTGACGAGCTAATTCGAATAAATTCTTCACAAGTTTTTCTGATTCGCCTAGCCACTTGCTTACCAAATCGGACGATGACACTGAGAAAAATGTGGAATTGTTCGCTTCCGTAGCGACTGCCTTTGCTAGGTAAGATTTACCAGTACCTGGTGGCTATAATGTTCATTTTAAAATATCAGCCATTATTGATATTAGAGAAAAATTAATAAATGACTTTGGTATTACATATAATATTTTGAATGACTATTAATAGGAACTTACTCCAAAAAGCAGAATTCCCTTCCAGGGAATACGTTTTCCTGTGAAAAGGTGAGGAAAACGAATAGGCAAGATCACAGCTTCTTTCAATGCTTCCTTAGCTCCATCCAATCCAGCAACATCGCTCCATTTAACTTTTGGTTTCTCAATGACAATAGCTCCTTCTAATTTGCTTTGTAGTTTTTTCTTCTCTGGATCATTGTCACTGTCGCTATCCCCACTATCACTTTTTTTATCATCACTCTTAGATTCACTCTCTCCTGCTTTTACTGGTTTCTTTTTACCCTTCTTTAAGTATTCCTTCAGCTTTTCAGCTCTATCCAAGTACTGCATACATTTTGATCTTATACTTTCCTTTGCTCTCTCTCCTTGGGCCTCATCTAGATTAACGTAACATAAGTCCCAATAGATTTTTAATGAGATGCTAGAAACTTTATATCATCAAATACTCGGATATCGTTATACGCACACTTCATGGAATGCAGGAAGTATTCCACAGCATGTTGATAAAGTTTCAAAGCTTCCTCATAGTTTTTGTTACGGTCTTCTTCAGTCGCTTTAGTTACCAAATCTATAGCTTTCTGTAAATTTTAACATTGTCCTTTTATCAGCTACATTCCTTAATGGATTATCACGTTGGTATAAATTTACCTGCAATGTTGTTAACGCTGCCATCTTATTGTCAAAAGACTCCTCCCTAACCTTCTACTGCTAGTACAGAAGATAGTCTTATAGAAAAATCCTACAACGGTCAAACACTTATAGGTCCATCCGAAGTAATGTTGCAAGTCACACTTTACACAATTATAAAAATACGTTGACAATGTAGAATGATTCGCGTTGGGAACAGCTAATAAACTTTTACTGGCGCTGTCAAATTGTAACCTTCAAAATTTAACTTTTTGACGTCATAGATGACATATTTTTATCCGAAGCTTCGACCAGAGAATGCTGACATAAGTACACGCGATGTGCAATAGGACTAACTAAAGCCTCGTTCACAGGAATGCACAACTACTCATTTCCGGAAAATAATTAAAGAAGGTTCTTTAATAATCTAAGATAAATTATACAATTATTCCATTGATATTTAATCGAATCTATTTATAATTGTATAAGAAAAGTTAGTTTGTAAGAATCCGTTTTGAAATTTAAAAACTAAAAATAAAAGTTTATGTACTCGTATTATGTGGAACAATATGCAGGTTGTTTGTTGCTGTACATGCATTTTTGTTCAATATTTTACAAATTATAATCCTTTAACGCCTGCACTCACAATTATTGCTGATAAAAGTTTGTGCATATCTGCTTACCAAATGAAATTTGTAAAGATAGCCTGAGTTAGCATATACTTCTTGGGGATGCACCTTGTTATCTGGTGAACGCATGTGCACACGAGCTCCCAACAAACCACGGAGTCCGGAGAGAACAAACTCGGGCTGCCGATGGATCTTTTGCTGTGTTTATACTTGTCTCTTGTTTTTGTTTGCCCATTCGTGCAGGCCTAATCTTTTCACGAAATTATCTTTGTCTTACTACAATCAAATTAAAAACACCCACACACGAGAAATGCATGCCACGCGGAGTTGATAGAAAGTTAATTGGTTCTCCGTATAAGCTGGGTCTTTGGGACACTGGATTTACACCAAGGAAGGCAGAGAAGAAAATCATTCGACCAAGTACAAATTCTTTTATACTATTTGTTTTATCTCCTACGAATTTACGTTCCATTATCGTATCGTCTAGTGCATCAGTATGGGGTGTGGCTCACCGGCCCTTTGTTGTACACCTATTATAGGCTATGTCTGAAATAGCAAGTGCAGTCGGTCGATTTTCAAGGTTAGGGTTTCTGTGAAATTCAATTTGTCGTATATAGCATACCCACCTGATCGGGTGTGCTGCGCGATATTATTGCGAATTACGAAATCAAAAGGGTGTGTTTTGTAGGTGCTGTGTTCTCATTATTTAGTATTCTTTTTGAAGCTAATGCACTCGCGACACTGTATGATTGATCGTTTTGTTTGAAATTATTTAATCTTTTTTTAATCCTTAATATTATTTTCATTGGTGCAACTCTTTATCTGTGGCTTTGAATGGGTCTAAGACACAGTAGGATACTATGTTTGCATTTATCACAATTGATTATTAGTTCTATATACTTATTTTAGTACCATTGAGATGTTTTTAACAATCAGACTAACAGGGAGGATCTTGTGTTTATGGAGAAAAATTATTCGCAAGCAGACTTAGTTATTCATTACTTTTCTACAGTTTAGTTATAATACATGGTATTGCTTCTGTAGGTATAAAGTGATCTGATACTGTATATATCTGCAAGTTAATTTCTCTATGTATTATGCATGAAGTTGATAATTTTAATAGAAGTATTGAATAGTTCTGGAAATTCAATTCTTTACATTGTGAAATGTTAAAAAAAAATGCTTCTTTACTTACAAACTTATATTAGTAATGAGTAATGCTCCAATAGAACATAAAAATTAATTGTATTATATAGACAATGAAAAATTTGTCAATGGTGATATTTTAATTTAATAATTTCTATTCAGTATTGTTCCAAAATTCAAATAGACAGATGTAATCACTATTAAATTTTAATAAATAGCCACTATTTCCTTTTTTGCAGATAACATAGGACGTGCAACTTAGGCCAGTAATGTCCGTCCCTTCCTCATCCACTAAAGGGATAAGTGGAGAGAAGCCAGGAGGAACAAGTCCTAGCCCAATTGAAGGTGTAGATGGTGTACCAGGACCAAGTTCATTGGATCCCATGCATTCAGCATTGCCACAAGACGGAGAATCGGAAGATTACGGAGAAGAAGCTGAAGAAGACGAGGATGATAGTAGTGAGGAGGAAAGCGAGGTACATTTAATGTGAACATGATTGCACTATTTAGATAGTTAAATTTGGCGTTTAAACTAATACAAAGGTAACAATGTATTAAGAAGGAGGAAATCCTTGATACAATCTCTACATTATATCGTTTGCTGCTGATAAAATAGGTTAGTGATGCTGGTTTATTCTGTGATGCCGAATGCGGGGAAGAAAATGACGGTAGCGACAGTCACTCCCCAGTGTTAGACCTCCAACCGCCATTACCACAGCGAGTTCAGAGTCCCATTTTACATACTTGTGTTCCCCTGGATGTCGTACAGCCACAGAGGAAACGCAAGAGCGAAACGGAATCCAGTTTACCTTGCAAAAAGCTTAATCCAGAGGGCAAGACGCATACGTAAGTATATTTTAGTTCGCTAGAAATTGACTATAATAAATGTCTAACTAGAAAATTATACGATTTAATCATAACTTGTTTTTGCAATATTTGAAACACATGCATATATATTTTGTTTTATCTCTATGACAGGATTGTTAAAAAATTGGATGATAAGGGAAAGCATGTAAGATGCGTTATACCAACAAGGGATAATCCACCGCCTGAAATGAGTAACTGGTTATTACAATTTCAGGTATGTTCAGTTTTGATGAATAATATTTAAAGAGTCATAAATATTTCATTGTAATTAAACTCCTAGTGTCAAAGTTAATCTACGAATATTTATCCACCTGTTGTAGCGATGGTCAAATGCAGAAAGGATGTTGGCTATAGACGAATTAATAGAACGGTGCGAACCTACGCAAGTGCGCCACATGATGCAAGTGATAGAACCCCAGTTTCAAAGGGACTTCATTTCCTTACTCCCCAAGGAACTTGCCTTATCGGTTTTAGCCTTCCTAGAGCCTCGTGACCTTTTACGCGCGGCACAGACATGTCGGAATTGGCGGTTCCTCGCGGACGACAATTTACTCTGGAAAGAAAAGTGCAGAGCCGCGGGTATAGACGACCTGAAGGACTTGCCATTGTCGAAGCGTAAGAACTGTAGAAATTCCGGTAATTGTTCGTCACCCTGGAAGCAGGCATACATGCGGCAGCATAATATTAAAATGAATTGGAGAACAAAGCCAATTCGACCACCGAAAGTTCTTAAGGGTCACGATGACCACGTTATCACTTGCCTTCAGTTCTCCGGTAACCGGATAGTCAGTGGATCGGATGACAATACTTTAAAAGTATGGTCGGCGGTTACGGGGAAGGTAAATACAAAAAAAAGGATGCTCTATCCTGTTACATGCTACTGACAGACTTTCAAGTATCTTGTTCGCTCAACAGTCTGTTACCACGTCTCAGAATTCTCCATGATTATTCTATCCTTATGAATAATGTTACAGTGCTTGAGAACATTGGTCGGTCACACGGGTGGTGTTTGGTCCTCGCAGATGTCTGGCACAACAGTGATCAGCGGTAGTACCGACCGTACTTTAAAAGTGTGGAATGCAGAGACTGGCCAATGCATTCACACCCTATATGGACATACATCGACAGTGAGGTGTATGCACTTGTACGGGAATAAGGTCGTCAGTGGCAGCAGGGATGCCACGCTGCGAGTGTGGCAAGTGGACACTGGTGAATGTTTACACGTGCTAGTAGGACACTTGGCAGCAGTAAGGTGCGTGCAGTATGATGGGAAGCTAGTGGTCAGTGGAGCTTATGATTACATGGTCAAAGTATGGAATCCTGAACGGGAGGAATGTCTTCATACGCTACAGGGACACACGAATCGCGTTTATTCTCTTCAAGTAAGTATGCAACGACCTTTCAAAAGAATTACATTCTATAGGAGAGTAATGTGAATTTTACATATTTCTCATCAGTTTGATGGTGTTCATGTGGTGAGTGGATCCTTGGATACAAGTATAAGAGTGTGGGAGGTGGAGACTGGGGCTTGTCGACATACCCTGATGGGTCATCAGTCTCTGACGTCGGGAATGGAACTGCGTAATAATATTTTGGTATCTGGTAACGCGGATTCGACTGTCAAAGTCTGGGATATTGTCAGCGGTCATTGTCTACAAACACTTTCTGGTCCTAATAAACATCAATCGGCAGTAACTTGTCTGCAATTCAACAGCCATTTTGTAATTACCTCGTCCGATGATGGCACCGTCAAATTATGGGATGTAAAAACTGGTTAGTATTCTTGTTATACATATTAATATATTTCTTTTATATTCTATTGACATACTGTTATAAGGAGATCCTTGGATCATTTGTCATGAAATATTTTTTATAGTTCATGAACTTATTCTAGGTGACTTTATAAGGAACCTAGTAGCTCTGGAAAGTGGTGGAAGCGGTGGTGTCGTGTGGAGAATTCGTGCAAGCGACACGAAGCTAGTGTGCGCGGTGGGCAGTCGCAATGGTACTGAGGAGACTAAACTCCTGGTGCTCGACTTCGACGTCGAAGTGAAATAGTCTATCTCCTTGTGGGTGGGACCGCTCCACTATGTGACTTCTGTACATACTCTAATTAGGTAGCGTAACCAATCTACTGTACAATGTTTCATGTATTACATGGTGTGATTGTGATAAGACTGCATGTGAAAAAAAATTCCGAGAGACCAAGGAACGCGACAGTGGGAATGTCACGTGCCGTTCGCGATCTCCGAAGACGAGGAGTCCGATGACGATGGCATTAATTATATTAGCTATGGGATGTACCTATCGCGGTGTACAAATATGAGATTCAAAAGACTCGAAACAAACTATGGTGAATAAGGAGCTTATCAGTTTAATTACTGAATTATCGCGCTGTTACTCGATTCAACGATATCGTTAGTAATATAGACGAGGCAATTTCTCGCTAACATTATAATGTCGCAGTTCGTATGGGCGTTCAAATAGAGCATTTGTTAAATAATTAAATTTAACAAATGCAAAAGACGTACTTACTGTGCTGTCGGAATCGAAAGTGAAGATGCCTCGTTTCGGCACTCCCATGCTCGTTATAGAATCTAATCGAACAGAAATTGAAGAAAATGGAGTTCAATGATCTTGGAGCACTTTGTTGAGGGCTGAGGTGGACATTTTTTAATCACTGTTAGCGATGTTCTTGTGAAGGAACATCCTTTTCTTCCTAGAGGACAGGGGGGAGGGGTCGCTTCTATGTCAACTTTTGTAGGATCTTTGTTGCCTTGAGCTGTTCGAGACTGAAACTGAAATAATCCTTACTTTTTTGATTCTGATCATGCAGGTAACTCAATCATTGAATTCAATCGGAAGTCATGTTTCCTTGTACAAATTATTTCTGCCTTATTATCTTATTCCTTTGAATGATAGTAACGTTTGATAATTTTTATTCTTAGTAATGGTTGTGTAGAATGTTAGTCAGTTGCCCATCGTGTAACGTAATGGAGATTGCTGAATTTCTATGGGGTAATAAAAAGAACTGTATTTTTTTATAAAAAATGGTAGAATCAAGTAGATTATAGTTTTATCTAGCGTACAAACAATTACGACTGGGATACAATATATCGAATTAGTTCCTGCATTGTTTTAATGGAAGCTGTAAAAACTTGAATTGTAAATCATATTATAAGTATTTTATACTTTCTTTTATGTTATACCTTTTCTTTAATTTGTTATTGACTAAAGAGATCTATGTGAGGAAATATTCGATGCTTTATTATCGTAGACCATTAACTGTGAGGTTCGTCTAGGATTCATGTGTTTATGTGAAATCACACAGCAAGATAAAAGCTGAGGAATATTGTATATGGCGACATGACTCCGACTTGATACATTCGTGCTATCAAGAGCAACGAAAATAATCGAGTTGCACCGTATCAGATAA
Organism: Calameuta pygmaea; assembly: GCA_031762395.1. Classification (NCBI taxonomy): domain Eukaryota; kingdom Metazoa; phylum Arthropoda; class Insecta; order Hymenoptera; family Cephidae; genus Calameuta; species Calameuta pygmaea. The sequence continues at coordinate 1,047,687 of JASANN010000413.1, forward strand.
TCAGTGACAGTGTGCGTTTAAATAAAAATTGTTAAGCTGTTCAAGCGTAGTAAAGACGAAGAAAAAGAAATCACGAATGAATTATTAGGGCATTATTATTTTTTTGAATGACAAGTTTCGTTTTCATTATTTTTATGAATGTACTATTTATTTCTGTTAAATTAATACACAAATGGGACATAGGTATGAATTATTGCCAAATATTAAATCATTTATAGCCGACGTTCTTTCGGTAGAATTTTAATAATTCGCAAGGAGTAAAATTACTTGTATTTTCGTTGGGAAAAAAAAGATTAAGACAGAATGCATGTCGAGAAATGGTACTGTCGCATAAATCCGGCCTATGGTTGTTAATGACATCGGAGAAATGATTCTTCACATCTGGCTCGGTTTTTTTATTGAAATTTGCCATGAATTATTTGTTATATACTTTTCATTCGTGCTAGTAATTTTCGAAGGGATACTGTACAATATATATCATATCTAAACACTGCACTATTTGTTCTGAAAACTCATCACTTCAGACTATGTTATCATAACTATTATTGTCGTGCTGAATCATGTGCTCTGTTGTATTAATTACTCCGTTCATACATTGTCCATAATATTCAATAGTGTAGTCCAATAACACCGTTGATATCTCACATCATAAACACATTCTACACCAAAATTTTGTAGATACTGCAATCAAGGTAAAACTAGTTGATTTACTATTCTCATATTCAAGTATAAAATCATAACATATTATGTGCCTACCAAAGTCGATAACATTTAAAAAAAAAAGCATTGGAATGCAGCAACTTTTATTGGGTGAGCACAATGTTGATTATATATTAGAGTGCTTAGTTCCTGGTCATAATGGTATAGCGTTACTAATAAAAATATTTTTATTATCAACTACAAGGCTTTCGATGTATCAAAGAAGTATAATGGATTTAATTTCCAATTGCTATAATCAATATTAGTTTATATTATTTTGCCTTGCATCTTTCAATTTCTATATACAATCCCTACCAGCATCTGTTAATAATAATCATACTGTTAATTTCACTGTTATTGTGTACAGGAAAGATGTCATACATGGAGCATTCTTACGTGCCATAGTCCAGTGTCCATCGATAGGAATTTAATAGTAATCATTTAAAAAGTGTCTTGAACTGCGTACAATATATAGCTCAGAGTTACATCCAACTGCGTTAACAATACCAGTGACAATCAAAGGAACCAGGTGCAACACTCTTTTGTCCCTTTGTTTATATACTGTATATATCACCACAAATCATCATGTAACAGTTAAAAACCTATAAGAATACTTCTTTTTGTATTTCTATATTTGCAAAACAGAAAAAATAGGAGAGTGTACAAATGTAAAAGATATTGTGCTCATTCAGGAGGTAACTCGTGGCTTTTTTGTGAAATCGCACGAGGGTGCATATAGTTCAAGCATTTACCGAAATTTGTGCCTATTTCCCATAATTCAAAAATGATCTTTACAAAGGAAGACAGAAAAGCATGTAACTAAATGACAAAATCAGCGACGGGGCAATTCGAAAGGTATAATTAAATTGTAGCATTTAATTAATTTTAGTCGTGAAATTTACAGAATATAGGGGTTACTTAACGTTTATCGGTTACAAATTTACTCTTGTATCGTTTATACAACGTAAGATATTACGTCTCTCGACAGGCAGGTAAACGAAGTATGTCGTAATGTATACCCAGCAAACGCAATATTACATATAATGCACATAGTAGTTGCAATGTGTAATGTTATATGTAACATTGTATTTAATGGGAAGAATAAGTCAATGCATAACGACCTGCTGCGCAGTGTCCTGGAGTATCGAATTCTTTAATTGAACAATCTCGTGCAATGCATCAAGTTTATTGCGATAAATACTTTTAATTAATCTGTACATTATTACCCCCCAACAATGATGGTTCGCGAACGTCCTTACTTCAATTATTTTCTTTTTATTTAGCATTAATCACTCGAAGGAAATTAAAGAAGAGACACAATAATTATCATTGAAACAAATCTCCCACGGAGCCAAACCACATCCGTTCATTACTTCTAGTTGTAATTAATAATAATGACCCTCATACATTGAGTAAAGGTGTATATAGCCTACTAGTATTTTGCATTGTACTTTGTAATGTAATAGTTTATGCGACATTAGGCATATCCGAACTGCATTGTGCATGTGATACGTATTCTTCGGGAGTCACGACGTTACTCTCGTGGAGGACTGTCCTTGTGTAATTCCCCTTATTTATAAATTCATGTTGTAATTAGACAACTATTGTAAAAAGTTTCACACAATGAAAAATCAAAGTGAACTAACTGTTGAGTCGATATCAATGATTGCTTATCATTTTTTGAATTGATCGAAGCTGAATTGGGAATCTATGGCGTCGATCAAGCGATAATCATTGGTTTTTAAGATCCGCATATACATATCCGTATATATATATATATATATATATATATATATATATATATATATATATGGATTATATATAATAAAAAATTTAATTTTGCCGTAGCACAATAATGAAAGTTGCGTTAATTAGTTTTTGTGCAATACAACACGCAGCTCGTTCTCCTAACAAGTTTTACGTTTAACCACGTATAGATTATCTTGACTCGACGATTAATTAAGGATGTCGATTCAAATAAAACTGATACTGCCTACTGACAGCGATCGATGAGAATATTTGTCGGCATTGTTATAATTAATATCATGGCGCGCTATTGGATACTCTTGGATCATGCGTGTAACATTACCGGGACGTGATCCACATAGATGCATCTTTCTTTATTGGACCATGGCCATTCTAAGGATCGTGTTTTATTTGTATATTGCTCAATAGTTTATATTATAAGAATGTGTTATCTGTTGTATCATTTTTTATAAGAAATAGAAAATGTTGCTGCATTTTATATTCTCTACGTTTCTTTGGCATCACTGTGTGTCTCTGACGATCCAAGTAATCCATAAGAATCGAATTAATTCAATAAAATCCTTAGCACATTTTTAATAATATTTTAACTTATTTTCATTCCTTTTATTTATTTTAAACGATATTGCGTTTAATTTTCAGAATTCTATAGGCAATTCGATGGAAGTTTCATGTTTAGCTTATAGTGTTTTGTACAAGGATTATAGTGATATAAGGAAACATTATATTCAGAAATTATGTCTCAATAATGATGACAAAAGTGCACTCCTGACAAGGAATATGAAGCTCGTTGTTCTTCTCTTCTAAGTCTTCCTTATGTACTACATAATTACTTCCACATCTGCACTGATAAGCCATGAACTCTTTATCTTCTGTGACATTCAATTCTTTTGATGTTATCCTTGAATATACAAGGATACTCTCCCTTTCTAATTCAGCCTGCCTGCAGTCTGCATCGTACTCAGCTCTGGATTCACTATCCTTTAAAATCCTCCAAGCTTCTTCAATCTGTTGAAACTTTTCTGTACTCACTTCTCCATTATTAATTTTATCAGGATGAAATTGGAGTGCAAGCTTGTGATATGCTCGTCTGATCTCTTCCACTGAGGCTGATTTGGAGCACTCAAGAATAGTGTAGTACTCATATGGATCCATAACTTATTATTTTCATTATTTATTCTTGAAGATATTTAAATATTACCTTTCATCTTAACAAATGACGTACATCGTCATTAGTAATGATAGAATAATTTGTATATAAATACTTTCTAGTGCCGTATTATATGATATAAATATAAAATACTAAATATTATGTGATACAAATACGCACGTGGGACTGTTCGTCTACAGGTCTGTTTAGATCAACAGAAATACAAATTTAAAATTATTATCTGCGCAACAATTAATTAGGGTGTACAAGTATTTAATTTGAACACCCAACGAAACCGTGTGGTTTTTTTAAATTTGATCCTAATGCAAGTCAAGTTCGATTTTTAATTATAAATTTGAAAGCTGTGAATTCTAAAATGGAACAAATACCGCGCAAAAGATAAAACTTGTTCAAAAAACACTGCCTACGACTCAATCTAATGGTGTAATAATAAATGATGAAATTCGGAGTTATTTGCCATCTTAAAATTTCGTCTGGATTCTTTACTTACAAAGATAAGGAATTGACAAATCGTAGACATTTCTACATGTTAGAAATATTGGGGATTGGTCGATTCTTTTAGATGAATATTAACTGAACCAATAAAGACCGTGGTGTAAACGTAATCATAGAGTGCAGTGATATAAATCAGAGATGAGTAGAGAGATGCACAACGCTCCGGTTTTAGGCGATACTAAAAGCATAGCGCTAAATCGTAGCGGTGAATCCGGGAGTAGGATTTCGTGATCATCACCTCCGTCGATAACGCATATCCCGTCGTAGCCGAGCTGAACGTGATCATGAATATATAGCTTGGCGGGCAGCGGTTCTCCGCTACTTAACCCTGGTTCCCAGAGCAACCCTCATGGCCATTCTACAATGCAACGGTACACGGGACACGGAACACGTAACACGGCGCGGTATTCAATTTGCAAAATTCCATTGGATCCTCTTTTTTTATTTTAGTATTATTATTATTCTAGATGTATACGCTCAAAACTGTCCTTATTTGTCTTCTCCTTATCAATTACTATGGTTACCATAAATTCGCTATATTATTTAATATTTATATAAAATACTTAATGCAACACACTGCCTACAATTATTCTAGATGTATGCGCTCAAAACTGCCCTTATTTGTCTTCTCATTCATTCTTACTTTGAGCTTCGAACTCATTCGTACTTTGGGTTCTTCGCATAGGGCAAAAGAATATCCACCTATTATAAGTGTTTTAAGATAATTTATTCGAAAAATACAATAATGAAACAGTGTAGGAACTATAGATCTACATATATGGCCTGCGAAAAATTAGCAATAAGAAGAACGTTAGAGATATATTAAATATATCACTGCAATATAATATACATGTGGTATGTTATATGCGCTATCACTTTCAACTTTTCCTTTTTCAAAGGACTTTTTAACAACTTAATTTTTAAGGATATACTAGGAGAAGAGTGATGGAGACATAGGTAGGAATAGAAGATTCGAAAATAGAGTAAAAACGTTTGGCGGCAACAGCCAGGGAAGATGTTGTTGAAGGGAAAAAGAGGAAGTTTGTTAAAAAGAAAGAGCGAAGAAGAGAAATGGTAAGGATTGAGGGAACAAGGAGAGAAGAAAATCCGTAAAACGTCTATGTACACGAGCAGAGGTTATTTGAGAGGAGCAAGAAAAGAGAGCACTCGAAAAAGTAGGAAAAGTAGTAAGGATAAGGGAGCGAAATGGGCCCCTCCACGCCCAAAGCGAACAAATTATACTAAATACGCGAGAGCTAGACACTATGATTAGATTCACTATACGAAAGACCATGGCCGTAGCGTACCCTAATGAGGCTCAAGGCTCCCGTTCAGAGACCCATAAGGTCCTGTTGCGGCCACAACTTGGGCCCGACCCACTGAGGAAGCTCAGCGGATAAGATGGAAGGGCAACCCCCGACACCATGGTCTATACGTGTAGCTATTTTAACAGAGTGACTACTCTTATAGGACTACTCGAATGAATATGCTCGACCCGACTAAAGGAACAGAACAGGCAAGACAAGCACAATGAAAAGGCAGAGGGAACAGAGTGAGTTGAGAAGGCAGAAAGTAAATTAGAAATAAAGAAGTCAAAAAGTAGAAAAGTAAGGAATAGAGTTATAAAAGTAGAGAAGAAATAAGGCAAGAGATAAGTAAGAAAGTAAGGAATGAAGGATAAAGAAATATATATAGAAAATGAAGAAGTTTGAAAATGGGTAAGAGGGGTGCGTTCAAGAGACCAGCATAGGTGACCGGCTCGAGGAAGAATGAGCGCTCCGAGTCCGGGGACTGCCTCAAGCGCTCCCCCCACTCTCCGAGCCCTCCGCGACGGATTTGCGCGCACACGATTTTGGGTAACGTCCAGTACTTCTAAATATGCTATGCTAGAATTTCCGATTTCTAAATGTTAATATTTTACTTTATTGATTTAATTAATTATGTTAATGTTCCAAACACCTAATTTATTAATATTTCAATTGGAACGTAAATCATTTTCGATATTCTACAATTTCAATTCAATTTTTATCTACTCCGTATATTCTGCGAAATTGTAATTTAGCCTGAATTGTATATTTTGAATAAATTTTGAAAGTTAATCAAGATCCAATACTATTTAGTAGTACTTAGAAAGCTTTATTCAATTATTCGAATTTTCAATATTTCTGTGCAACTAATTTCTTTCTTCTTCTTTTCTTTTCCTTCTTCTTCTTATTCTTTTCTGGCTTTATGCCCTCATGGAGGATTCTAAGGGTTGTTCTGCGAACCAGCGGTAAGTTGCGGAGAACCTCTGCTCGCCAAGTTACACGTTCACAGAGGCGATGATCACAAAATCCTACTGCCGGACTCGCCGCTACTATTTAGCGCCATGTTTTTGATGTCGCCTTTAAACCGTAGCGTTGTGCATCTCCCTACTCATCTCTGGTGTCAACCCTCCTGTGTCCATTTCGCGGCCAATCCTAGCCTTTGATGCCAGTCGGACTGTACCCGTACGGTTTTTCATATGGCGTGCGCTAACCAATGACCACCAAACGTTGCAAATGGACTACCAATCATTAGCGCACCTTTCGGCATCGATTCAGATCACTTAGAGCAAAATCGGTTAATAATTATGTTTTATCAGCCAAAACGTAACAATCCCCCTGTATCCATTTTTCGGCCAATCCCAGCCTTTGGTGCCTGTTCTACAGTATCTGTGCGATTTTTCATACGGAGTGCCTTAATTAATGAACACCAAACGTTAAAATTGGACTATCGATCATTAGCGCACCTTTCTGATTAAGGTTAAGACCTCCTAAAGGGAAATCGTTCCCGAAATATCTGCATTATCGACCGTAAGTTTATGCCCCAATATGTCCGTTTCCTTGTTCGTTTATTTTAGCTTTTTTTGGCGAAACTAAGGACCACCAAATGTTTTAATTATGATATTCGTGACCACCAAACGATTTCCAATCAATTGACCCCCTTGAAAACTGAATTCGTTGAAAAAATAAATTGTTCGGTTAATTTCACGGGTAAATTTTGATTAATTAATTAGAAAAGAACGGTTGACTATCAAATGTTCTAAGTGGACCACTAATCGATTTGCTATTATCAAAAGTAAATAAATGAAAATTGTCCGGCCAACTCTATCTAGGTCCTCCAATAAGTGATGTATACAATGTATACACGTAAACCAACATAAACGCAATCACATGGTGAGACAAGAACCAGTGTCAACGATCAATAATATTGCAAATATGAAATGGTGAACTGCTCGTAATAATATTCTCAGAGATCATGGTTTCTGGGGATCAGGGGAAGCTGTTGCCCGAGCCTGAGAACTACGTTAAATGCTTCTATGATTTATTTAAAAATATTGCAGAAGCACGCAGGTATGACAGAAGTATTTTTTATAACCTCACTCGATTCATTAGCTATCTATATTTGATGCTTTGAGCTATACGAACCATTCATTTGTCACGCGTTTCGTTTATGAAACTTGACATAATTCCATATATTTTCTTTTTCTTAATGCTTGCATAATTATTTTCTTTGACATTATAAGACCTTTTCTGTCTACAGAACTTTGCTTTCAAGAATTTTCCCACAAAAAATGTAATCTCCAAATATTATTTCATTTTGAAATTACTTATATTCTGTTGCGTTACAATACGTTATGAGGAATACCAAATGTCATTTGTTCGAACGCATTCGATACAATTTCTTCTTCTGTTCGGCGATCATGAATGTAAATATAGCATAGCTTTCTCAATTAACCATGCATCGATCTGATGTGATCCCTTAATCTCATTATCATTGGAAGCATTAACCAAATGAAAGTTACACAAGTTTGATAAATATTCTTATTTCTTTATTTGGCCCTGTAAATATATATGTTCTTAATATATCAACCTACAGGACAAAAAATGATTGGAAACAATGCAAAAAGACCAAAGCTGTTAGGAAAAAGGATAAAAAAAAGGTACTTCAATATATTTTGGTTCTTTATGATGCCTGTGGAAGCATAGCGTCTCTCATAATATTCAGATACACAGAAATAATACAATGATTGTTTTAGCATGACTTAAATGGCGATTTAGGTTCTACGGCACCACCGGAAATACAAGTGTCAAGCAATGCGTCTGCATTCGCAGTACTCGCAAGTGTTAGAAACGCAATTTTGGAAAAGCACGTTCGTGATGTCAATGTGGCTTTTAGAGAGTCGAATTGCGGCTCCCCCGTTCCAACGGCGGAGCTTAGCGACACCATTGCAGACAGCGACAGCGAGGAGGAAGACCGGATATCCACGGCACAAAGCTTACCAAAGGTAACGTTTAATTGTATCCCCTATCAGCATTTAAATAAAAATATTACTAAAGGTTAAAGAGAAATATAACCGTCCTACATTGATCCCAAATCATACTTTCAGATTGTGGGAATCGGACTACGTAGCGTTTTTACATTAATGAGAGAGAGTCGTACGGTCGAACCTATCCTATGCACGAAAGCACTCTCCGCCTTGTTGGACGTGCTGCAAGGACAACTTCCCGAAGGTCTGAAATTCGAACCTGACGATGTCATCGGTAAGATATACCGTTTCGGAGATCCAATGAATATCGGATAACGGATAGAGCCCTCCTGCCACTACTGGCGCTTTCTCTTTTTATTTCAGATCCATTATTCGATCTTCTCCTAGACCTCGCAACGTCTCACGGACCAGAGTCCGCAGCTGCGAACGATGGCAGTCACTTAACCGCCGTGGCATGCGCCTGTTTGTTAAGTCTAGTCGTTGTTAGGGGTGATACGGGCAGACTTTTGGCAGCGATAGCTGCCCTCCTGATGTGTCCCAGAGCGCTGGCAGCACAGAATATTCAGGTAAGAGTTATCACAGAAACAGTATCCCTTTGCAGGGCTGTGACCATGTGATCGTGTCGATGACAATGGCCGTGACGTCGCCGTTACTTTATTGCAGATGCCATGCGTCTTGACTGCACTTCAAAGAAGCGTTCACGCAGTTTTACTTGGTAAGCTCGTGCGGCCCGATTGGATTACCTACGGAGTTCCTAAGAGTTCCAAGATTTATACTTCTACGCTTAAGATACCAGCTGCAAATGAAACGATGAATATAATTTTGAATGGGACAAGTTTTGCGAGTGACGGAAGATACTTGTACTTGCACACCAACAATTGGGGACTGTTGAAAATCGGTAGTGGTCATGGCGGCACGATTTGGGGTCATTTATATGCCCACAAGGCGGACTTCTATCAGAACGAGACTGCTGGTTGGCTTGGCTATGCAAACGTCAGTAGCGACGGAACAGTTTATTATTACTCGCTCAACAGCGAAATTTCACCATTTTTTTTTTTCTTATTGCAGAATTCCTTGTACTTTAAATGTGCACCTCGGAAACAATGCGAATTGCTAATATTGGATGCGGAAACTCTAACCGTTCGCGGTATCGCAGTTTTAGAAGGACGAGATTGGTCGTCGTCGGTAATGTTTTCCGATGGCGAGAATTTGGGAATGATAACGGCCGCTGGTAAAGATGTAAGTAACAGAACAATCGCCATCCGAATCTTCGATCGTTTTAATCGTTCCGCCAATGCTTGTCGACAGGACGGGTTCGTCGTTCGTACGATAAATACGCTAAGCAATCCGGTAACAGTTACATCGGAGCTACCGCTGAAACTCGCAAGAAAATGCGTGGACGTCTTTGGATACGCGGCATTCGACGAGGAACAATCTGTTCACACTCTGAACGTGGGTTGCGACGATGAAGTTGTTACAGTTACCGCTGGAAAGGAATTCGGTTTACTAAAGACTCTTTCGGGAAAAGTACGTTATCTCCCAATTTCAATTTTCCAGCGAGAGTCTCCTACTTCGCATGTGAGTCATAGACAGAAATTTTTCGTTAATGTTACAGTTATTTTATACCGGAAAGGGAAGTTGCCTCGGAATGAAGAGTAACAATAGACCTAACAGATGGTCCGAAGTAACGCTTCTTGGTAAAGGGCCAAGAGTCGCTCACGTAGCTGCAGGTCACGATGGCCAGCATGTCGTCATCGTTATGGAAGACGGATCCGTGCTATTGGCTGGAACTGCTCGACGCGGAGAAGATGGCGACAGTAGTGAGTTTGGCTCGTCTTCAGTCACTTACTGATGATTAATCCCGACAGCACGAGAAATCAAGGTATCATGAATCTCTCTCTGCTTCAGATAAGGCAACCCGCCGGCAGCCAAAACCGGTAAAACCAAAGAAAATGCTTAAAGTTGAAGGACAGTTCATAGTGACCGCTGCTTGTAATAACGGCTCAACCGCACTAGTGACGAAAGAAGGATCTTTACTCATGTTTGGGAAAGACACTTCACACAGTGACGGGGTAACCGGTCTGATTACCGATCTCGAGGACGTGTACGTGACGAATGTGTCACTTGGAAAAGCACACGCGGCTGTTATTACCAATAGAGGTCATTTGTATACCTTTGGAATTAACAACAAGGGACAGTGTGGAAGAGACTTTATTACGGCACCTCATACTGGTGGCGTCAATAAAGAAATTTCAGTAATAGCTATGGAAACCGGCACCGGAGAGGACGAGCTCATTGTAGCTGAGGACGGTGGGTTGCTTCGCGGTATAGCCGCCGCTATACTCGGCAACTCAAATATCATTTTACAATGACCGATTGAACTGAGTTGCAGTCGACGGAGGAGACTCTGCAGCTACCGGAGAGGAATGGGAGGAAGCGAGAGGTATGTGTCCTCCGGGACAGCACCAGTGGAGACATCGTGTATGCATGGTATGCACTGTGTGCCGAGAGTGTACTGGCTACAGTATATCTTGCCTAAGTAGCATTCGGCCAGACAGAAATCCAGGCCAGTGAGTTTTTTGTCCCAACTGTCAGCGTCAACCTAGACATGTAAACGATATGTAAAGCACCTGTGATTGTTTCGCACAGGGAATGCGGTTGCGGTGAGGGCGACAGTGGATGCGCGGAGTGTGGATGCTGCCGTATTTGCGCGAGGGAGAGTTGTGACAACGGCGGTGGCGATATGGCCGCCGCACTTGGACCTTCTGGAGGTGGAGATATAGGCATGATAACATTGAATATATATCTTTGCAGATAGTCAGCTACCATCATCGCAAAACGATTCGCAGGATAGTACTTTCGTATAGAAAACATTCTAAATGACTAACCTAACTTATTTTCGAGGCTATAAGAATCGCTTGGATAGTTAGGAGTAGATGCTTCCTGGACAGCACGTGCGACTTCCTAGGCCCAAATTTTTACTTTGTTCCATAATACAGGTAGAGCAGGATCTAATCTTCGAGATTATCTGCGTAAGCGTTTGGAAGAGCGTAAACAAAGATTACGAAGCAAGGCAGGCCCAAGCGCCGTCAAGTACGCAATGCGAATGAAAGGATCTACTAATCAGAGATCAGGTACGCTCGCAGTATTCGTTAATATGCTACAACATTGCAGTCGTTATATTTTATTCGAGCATTTTAAGGCACAGAAAGCAAGAGACAATGGCTGACACTAATATTAAAACTTCCGCGCAGCTGGACAAAGCGTAATTGTGCAAAAAGTATCACCAGGAAAGACAGCAACCGTAGGGCCTATTAATAATCTTTTAATGGAGGAAGGTATCGGTGCTGGAAGTGACGTAGAGAGAGGTAACGCTACCAGAATAGCCAGCATACCGCCGGCGAAGGTTCCCATTCCCAGCGACAGTCCGGTCATTCAGGTGTCCTGTGGTTTACATCATACAGGTAGAGTAATGCGACATTTATGCGACAGAAAAAAAAGAAAAGATAAAAGTACTAGAGTAAGTAAGACATTTGTGAGCATCTCTTTACTTGAACTTTAGTCGTTCTTCTACAAAATGGTGAGGTTTACACCTTCGGAAGTAATGTCCATGGCCAATTGGGAATAGGCGATCTTGCGGCGCATGGAGGTCCTGTTCAAGTAAAGCTTCCCAGCGCGGCTACTCATGTTGCGGCCGGTAGCAACCACACCGTCGTTCTAACGTCCAGAGGAGAAGTCTACACTTTCGGTGCATATCAGGTAACATTACCAAATCGATTTGTTATCAAAATAAAAAAATCATCTTACACAAATCTTACACGTATACGCAGAAGGGTCAACTCGGTATGAACTGGTGGAACGGTTCGACACCTGACGCTGCCAATCTTCAATCACAGGCAAATCGTAAATCAGAAAGATCCCAGCCGTGGCACAGTTTCCCGAACGTTGTGCCAAATATTGGGCCAAGATGGGGTAGACGAGCGACGTGGGTTGGCGCGGCTGGTGATCAAACTTATGTAAAGATAGACGAAATTAACTCGATAAGTTTGACGAGGAGCACCGTCATGGCCAATAAAACCTGCATAAGTATGTATCTCTTGCATTTGACGCTATCACAGTAAGAGAAGAGATATGTGATTAATTTTAGTTAATTTCACAGTACTGATTCCTCATCAAAACGAGCACGCAAATTCGTTCAAGTGTCTCGTAATCAGTAAACGAGACGGTAGTTGCAACAGTTACAGTGGCAATGATCAGGTCGACTTTAGCCACTGTGCAACGTGCCTCGATCCATTGTATAACGTCATATGGACGTTTAATCCAACAAACAACGAAATAAGTTCGTACAATGTGATATCCACGGAGGCTAGAGCCATTCCAGGCCTGGAGGCTTCGATTCTCAGTCCAGGATTGGCTCTTCCTGTCGTCTCCTCGTGTTTCGTCACTCGCTCCCAGGCCGCGATGCATCTATTAGGTTGTCTAGATACTCTGACTCAGGCGCAGGACGAAAAACTCAATATTGCGGAAGAGAGCGAGTGTAATCAATCGATACCCGGCAAAGTTTACAGCAGAGAAGACTTTGTGACTGTCAGCAGATTTGAGAGTAAGTATTTTAGCGAAATATTTTACGACACTCTGCGAGAATATATCTATGTTCCTTTTTCTATAGGCAATGGTGGTGGTTGGGGATATTCCGCTCACTCCATCGAAGCTATCAGATTTATGGCCGACACAGACATCCTCCTAGGGGGATACGGATTGTTCGGAGGTCGAGGAGAATACACGGCCAAGATAAAGGTATGTTATGAATCCTCGATCGAAAGACAGATTGCGCATTCTGACACTGAAATATGTTTCAAGCTTTTCGATATTGGCATCGATGGAGGTGATCAAGAAAACGATGGCGAGCTTCTCGCTGAAACTGAGGAGATTCCTTATGAATGTGGGCCTAGACAAAAATACTCTATACTGTTCGACGAGCCGATATCGTTGCAAGCAAGCAAGTGGTATGTTGCGTGGGCGAGAATCTGTGGACCGTCAAGTGATTGCGGCGCTGGTGGACAAGGAATGGTCGCCGCCGAAGATCAGTATGTTTCGATTGTGCTATTTGGTGGTATAGCTTTTTTCTTGTTCTAAGTTTCACTTTCCGCAGGGTGCTGTTTTATTTCAAGTCTTCTAAACGGTCCAATAATGGTACTGACGTTAACGCGGGCCAGATTCCCCAGTTACTTTATCGGATCAAAACTCCAGAGAATCAAACTCCGAATAGACAAAGAGATCAAATTGAGCCAGTCTATATATTAAGAAGAGAATTCAGCAGAACTGTCAGCAAAGTAAAGAAAATTGGCCATAGCGTTTGTTTTTACCGGAGGGATATTTTCTTGTGTAACATAATAATAATAATTATAATCGCGTCCATTTCAGGAGTGTTTTCAATCCTTAATATCGTTACTACAATGGAGTTGGAATACATTGAAGGCAGGATTAGCGGACACTGCAGTTCATATAGGTTCGTCGTCGTCGTCGTCGACATCGTCGTCGTCGTCGTCGTCGTCGTCGTCGTCATCTCATATAATGCTTGAAATGGAGCGACTCGTATACATAAGCAAAGCCAGCCTCCGACTCCTGAGAACGTACACCAATGAAATTTATCCGAATCAAGGTATCCCGCCATGATCAATCACAACAAAGAAAGAAGCTCTCGAATCTAACGCGCACGTTTCCTCTCATATCTGCAGTTGGAAAGAAATCTCCATCGGAATCCATAAAGCTAGCGGAAAGCATTGGGGAGGTACGAGCTTTGTTACGACAAATTCTCTCGGATTCTGTGCCAATCAGCCTGAAAAGTATGAAGGGAAAAACGCGATTCAGCAAAAGTAAAGTGTCATTAAGTCCGCGACGAGACGCACGTTAAAGAAATGTTTTTATCGTTCATTAAATCTCTCGCAGGTTCTGGAATTCTATGCAACAAAATGACTAGCACAATACTGGACGAGTGTCACAAGACGTTCGTTTCATGCTATCATGCGTTCTATCCTACGGCATATCTCAAGTGGACGTCTCTGTGTGAACTTCTCTCAGAGATCGATAAAGTACGTTCAAATAGATTTGCGATACTCGCGCAAATACTCGTATCCTTGAGGGGAAAAATACGTTTCGATATTGACAATGGTATTTATGTTAAAGGATCAAGGAACTTCGCCAAAAGATCGTCTTCTCTCGGCTGTCCTGGCTTCCCTATGTTACTCAAGGGTTCGGCTTCGATGTACATTTCCAATTTTGAACAATGTCATGGACATTAGCGACAGCGTAAAACGCCAGCTGAGTCCATCGGATAATGCAGGATTACCGATGATGAACTCAACGGAAGGTCATCATTATCCTATTCTCGTCGAGCAGATCAGTTACAAATCTCAAATGGAACGTTCGAGCAAGGAAACTTTAAATTGGTCGTTTCGTGAAGTACTCGACAGACTCCTCGATATGATATTGGTGCCCGTGAGAAAGAATCTCTACCGAGAAAAGAGTCAGTCACTGCCGGACCTAGTTCTCCACTGTTGCTACCTTTTGGCAAGAATCGTTGCGGAATTGGCCGCTCAATCGAATGGCAGTGAGGATGAGCTGCAGGCGGCTTGCGGCCGGCTCTTGTACACAACACCATCCAGATTCTCGCGGACAAATCCAACTAGATCATGGAATACCGGCAACGGATCTCCAGATGCAATTTGCTTTTCCGTGGATAGGCCCGGAATCGTTATCGCTGGGGTTGGCATTTATGGCGGTGTTGGCGTTTACGATTACGAATTGGAATTACTGGACGATGTGAGTTATTTGTTTGAATATCTCTTATAATAAAGTGACCGTGCTAATGAATCAACACGTCTACCAGAAATATACATATAATGTTTTTAACGTGAAGTATAATGATTAACTGGTGTAATTTCTTAAGGATTCGTTTGTTGGTTCATTTGTCGAAATTTACTGAAATTAGGTTCAAGAAAAGAAAAAAAAAAGAAAAAAAGAAAAATGATTGAACAGTTTTATCATTTACACTTTAGCAAAACAATACGGGTAATGATCCGTCGCATACTCAACGCTGGAGTAGCTTGGACTTTACGAGGGGCTCCTTCGGTCCTGACGACGCTGTCTGCAATGACATTGTAGACCTTAAATTTGACAAGCCGGTACCAATTAAGGAAAATATCAAGTACGCCATAAGACTACGTAATCGAGGCGGACGTACGAGTAACGGCGACGGCGGATTAAGCGTCGTAAAAGGACCCGACGGCACAATATTCACTTTCACGGCATGCTCTCTTAGCTTCAACGGTACGTCACATGCAACTCTCGTTGACACTGATCTCTTGAGACTTCTCAATGGTTATTCTCTTTAGGTACCACGCAAACGAGAGGTCAGATACCGCACATTCTCTACTATTCAAATCCTCAAGACTCCGAGGGCCAACACACAAGCAAAGCGATGGCAGAGTTGCAAGCTAGAAAATGTACGCTTGCAATGACCACGACCATCGTTCAACGAGCGAATGAAATTCTCTCTTTAGCCAGAGAAAGAGCCGAGGATGTCGTAGCTGACCAAGTTCTTGGAAATGCAACTTTCGTCACGACCCTGTTACCTTTGGTGATGGCGCACATCAGCCCTTTGGCCACATCCGATCCCAGAGTGAGTATCAACCAAAATAGACGAGAAGATTCAATTCCTTTTGTGATTCCATGACAAGATGCAAACTCAATTCTGACGCTTTATTTTCTTTTTATTCAGAGCGGCGTACAGGTCTTAACGTTGATCCAAGAAATGCTACCTCACGTATCAGCTTTGAATTTACTCACCGCGATGGGGACGTCTCAAATTTCTCAAGACAGTGAAACTCAGTCTCACGTCTCTCCACCGGTGACGACCAGTCACCATTATACGTGGTTAGAGAGCGATCATCCTTACAAGCCTGCCACGGTCTCTCGCTATAAAGTTTCATTTCCGGAATCCGTTAAATGGTTGACTGTCGAATTCACCCCGGATTGCGGCACCTCGCAGCCAGAGGACTACTTGCAAATTTACATTCCAAATATCGTGGAAAGTTCGAGTCAGGCAACTGCGAGTTCTGACAGTTGTACCATCACTCATTGGCCCGTACTCCACAAGCTGAGTAACGTTCCCTCGCAATGGCCCCAAAATGCTATTGTTCTGCCAGGTGAATTTCTTCAGTGTTCAAAATTGTCTTTGGCAATTTATGAATTTCACATGAAAACATATATTTCAGGAAATGAAGTGATATTCTCTCTGGAAACGGCGTCGGACTACATGAAGGACGAGAGGTCCGTAACATATGGTTTCAAGTGCCTTGTAATTGGTTATGACTGGATTGGTTCTGGCAACGGATTAAAGAATCTTGAGACTGAATTGTCCTTTCTCGGAGGAGCATGCGCCGCGAGTCTAACCAAGAAAAATCTAACTCTACCACCAATGAGTGGTAAGTATTGATAAGCCGGATGTTCGATTACACAGCCTCCGTGACAAAACTGGGACTTGATAACTTAAATTCAACAGTACATATATTCATGGGATACACAGAAGTTATCAATTTTTTTAACAGTTGAAGAAGGCGATGAAGATTTGGAAGCTGCTCAGGATACAGCCAAAAGGATTTTCTCTGTGCATTCCAGTCTACTTGGAAGAGGATTCGCCTTAGCAGCGCCTCCCACAGTTTCCCAGGCCCTCGACGGTGTCCTTCCTTTCAGGTGAGTCCTTATTTGCGCCATTTGCGCTGACCTTATACTATTCCTATTTCGAGTAAAAATACTCAGAGACTCAATAGAACACAGTAGTAAGATGGTACACTGAAGAAGGATGGAATTAAGCGTTATTCGAGATCATTGAATTTCCTGCGCCTCACCCAAACCACAAGTATTCATCCATCGTATCTTTAGGCAGTTGTTTAAAAATTTTTAATTCTTTTTCTTACATTTATAAACGTATTTATTGCTCCTTTAGGAAATTTTCTCGAAGGGAAAACTTAATCACTAGTTAATCGTCTAGTATACATTATGGCTTTATTTATCGTTTATCACATAGCGTCTCTACGCAAGAGAAATCATAGTCTCGGTTGCCGTTATATATTACAGTCATGATAATTGCAACTAAACGCTATTTACAGGAGTTAACTGTTAATACCGCTGCTATATATGGGTGTGTGTGTGTGTGTGTACATACACACGCGCGCGCGCCTATTTATTTGTGTACGTTGCTTCAGCTGCGATGTTGACGAGAATGAGGCGCGAAGGTCGACACATTAGCTAATCTGCAATAAGACGGATCTTAACATTCATTCTTCGTGACATATTTGACAATTTACTTTTTGTTGTTCAACTTTTTAGTATGCTTATCCTACTAACAGTGGACTGCAGAACCTGTGGTGTCGCTCTGATCATTTCGAGGCTGTTAAAACAATGAATATAATGGGGCACTACTTAACAATCGAGTGACATCAATCAATTCCAAGGCCACTCGATATACACATTTAATGCACACACCGATGTACACTGATGATGAGTCTCTTGTTTCGTTCTGACAGTTATATCAGAAGTCGAGGGTCTTTTTTATTTTTTTTTTTTTTATTAGAGTCCGCATTGGGTTTTGTACATCTCGAATTATCAGAATCACACTCAGCGATATGATTCATTATGATTAACGCGTCATCTTTTTCTCTGCTAGTCCTTACTCTATAGCGCCATTATCGGACTCTATCGTCTCGGGATATGACGTCCTAATTCTTGTTCAAATACTCGTTACATCGTATCTTCTAACACAGCGAAACTCTGGTCCTCTCGCGACGATTTGAAATCCCTCGTAGAATGGGCTAATAAAGGAGCGTCATTCACTTGAGGACAGATGATTGTCTGCTCTTATCGTTAATGACATAATGCAACAGCCAGTAGGTTACGGACTACTTGCTGTTCGTCCTGCAACACGCATAGTCGATCAATTTTGATTATGCATTCTTTTCAACAGAATTATCAGAGGGAGAGAGAGTGAGAGAGATGATATGCGAATTTTAGAGCTCCTCGTTCTGCTATTGCCTTTTATTGTTAGTCATACCACTAGCAAATCTCTCGTGAAATGTTCAATTTTTACTCTTCAAAGTCCATATAAGTTTTCCTTAGCGCAAGTAAAATTCATCTTACTGGAAGAGCCTTGCTATTTTTTCAGGCTAAGCAAAGAAATACTTAAGGATTCTCCAAAGGTTTTGTCTATCGAGAGTATGTCGCGCGTGCTTCTATGAAATTGATGTTGGTTGGTAGTAACTGCGTGTTAGAATAACAAGAAAATAAGAATAACAGGATTTAACATTGCTAGGATTTTAATTTAAATCTGTTCAATTAGGACTGGTTATCAGTGGTATACCTTTGAGGGAAACAAAAAACTTCTGACACGCTCCATCTGTCAACGTCAGACTCTAACGTCCTATCCTTGCAATACGTAATTTACGATTCCACCACGTGATATACATACGTATGTACTTCCTCGAATGCATTTCAGTCTAATGTCTTCGGTCTTTTAATATTTGTCACTTATCGCCACAAATTGCTGATCCACTCGCTTCGTAGGGCATGCACGATGTCCTCGGGTTTCGCGCTTGAACGGAAAACTGATTTTAGCGAAGGAAGAGATGTAACCGCGAAATTATGATCAAGCGTGGTACGCGAATTTAATGGAATGTCTGTGGAATGTCTTGGATGGCGTGGAAAGTTTTACAATTCCGTAGTAAGAGGTTCGGCCTTTTCTACAATCACATGAAATTCAGTTTCTCTGTACAATCTGCCGTCCGGTACCACCATGGTTATCCTTCTGTCATTAGCAGTAGCACCGTCCTTACCGATAACGCCCTTCTTCCTGTCGTTAGAGATGAGATCTGGCGCATTCTTCGGGACGCTTATCCAGCTCTTTTGGTTATTACGTTGGTATCTCTTGCAATACCAGACAATCAGAATGCCGGCTGTCACTAGCGCCAGGAAAACTCCAACAAGGATCAACAAGAAAAACAGAATGGACCCACTTATGGCGCAGTAACGATCCTCGAACACGTCGAAGCTCGTCGAACTTGCGGCATCGTCGACGTCGGCGTTGGCGCAAAGCAACGTTCCCGATTTTCGAAGGATCGATCCCTCGAGCGGCAAAGCCCTATCATCAACTTCAGCTCCCAAATGATATTTCGCATATACGCCCGAATAGTTGAGAATGTCGTTCTTCCAAGTCGCGAGGAGAGAGCAGTCGCACTGCTGATCTATGTAGAGGCTGTCGAGCTCAAGCTGAAAACTCTGCCTGTCAAACATTATCGAACCTGCCTCGAAGCTGCCGATTCTATTGTTTTGGAATATGAGATTGCTGCGACCGGCCCATGAAGAAGCTGACAGCGATTCAGCCTTAATACGAAGGAAGGCGCCGACGTTAACCTTCCGGAAAGTGTTGCCCTCGATAATTACCGCACCTCGAGTCGTAATTACGAAAGCGTCGCTCTCGACGTTCTCGATCACGCAATTCTTAATCGTAACGGTTCTCGGTCCCTTCAGGATGAACGCCGAACTTCTAACCGTTCCCATATTCACGCGGTCGAGCGTAAACTGCCGGTTAACCTCGATGTCATTGAGGGTCCGACTCGGCACGTTTTCTCCGAAACTTCCGCCAATCGCATGGAAATGTCCCACGTCGAACTTTTTGAACGCCTGGGACTGCATGCTCTCTACGTGGCAATTTTCGAATCTGATTATCTCGGTGCCGCGGAGATTGGCGAACGCGAACGCACCAATTTGACCAATCTGGACGTTCTCAAAGCTGATCGCAGATACGTCTCCATTGAAAAGAAAACTCGGCAGCATTTCGATACTTAGATTCTTCATGGATATCCTTACGTGGCTACTTCGCGCCGACATCTCGAAGCTCTGCCGAGCAAGAATCAGATTTCCAATATTGAGGAAATCGACCGACTGCAAGCCGGTCATCGAGCTCAGACTCGAGTCCCTCAGAATAACGCTCGAACAATTACTCACAAAAATACGACTAGTGTGAGGGCTCAATCTTCTCTCGCCTTCCGCTGTCAGCAACAATTCCTGCAAATGAAATTCCCAAATAACATCAACGTAAAGAGATATCGTGGTTTATATTTCTTTGATTTCCTGTGTTCAAAATTCATTCAAGATCTTCCTCCCCCTCTCTCCCCTCCCCACTCTCTCCTTCCCTCCCTCCCTCTCTTTCTCTCTCTCTTTCGATACGCAATTCAATTATCATGATTACAAGGAACAGAGTAAGATGCATTTCTCAGTTATTATTTAGCAGCTGACCTATAAGTAAGTTATAAGTAAGGTTATACGTGTGACCTACCTCGGCTTCGTTCTTGCAATCGCACGTGAGCCACCCGTAGTGATTGCAGTAGCAGGGCGGTGCGTCGCACCTATTGGTTGAGCCCATTAAAAAACCTTTAACGAAGTTACTCCAAAACAATCCGAGAATCACGCTTCCCAGAACAACTTGAGTCGCGCCCATTATTTTAACTTTTAACTTTCAACTTTTTGGAGGTTTATCGGGTGAGAGCACCATTCCCTTCCGTATCAATGAGAAGGTATCGTCGCAATGCTTTCGGGCCCTCCTCCCCAAGACACTCAATACTTCCTCCTGTTTGCACCCCAAAAGAGGAAGAAGAAGAACTTCATACTTCTTCCAGTCGATTCCTACGTTCCTTCGGCATCTTCAAGGAGCACTTGTCATCAATTAATCAGCTGCGCAATCTTTACTTTTACGGCATCCAGCGAGCTTCTCGGGCTTCCGCTTGACTCTTCCTCGATCTCCTCCTCCTTCTCCTCCTCCTCCTTTTCTCCCTCTCCTCTAAGATGGCATTTGAATTAAAGAGTAACTATTCGCATACGTGGGGTGGCCCAACAACAGAACCCGTTCTACTGGCAAGGGTCGCGGCTTCGTAGCTTGGATTATAAATAACGACTTTAACGGGCCGAAAACATTAGATAACACGCATCGCGTTGCTATATGATTCTATCAGTTATTTTCGACCAGGGTCAACAGCTTCCTCTCCTTCTGCTTATTTATTGAGCCATGAACTTTAAGGGCATTCTTCGTTTAAGTCGATTTGTTGACTTGAGGTTACTTCGGTGCGCAGTTCTCGAGTTCAAATCCGTCCGCGACTCATAACTTCAGTTCACTTTCAAAAAATCAAGAAACG
This sequence comes from Calameuta pygmaea, assembly GCA_031762395.1. Classification (NCBI taxonomy): domain Eukaryota; kingdom Metazoa; phylum Arthropoda; class Insecta; order Hymenoptera; family Cephidae; genus Calameuta; species Calameuta pygmaea. Next base: position 1,069,351 of record JASANN010000413.1, read on the forward strand.
AAACCGAGAACACAGTTGATTTTTTTTTTGCAATTCTCAATCCCCTTTCTCTTCTTCTTATCTCGTCTTCCTTGTCCTGTCCCGCAGTCGGTCTCGCTTCTCCTTCTGCCTTTCCCCTACTCTGTCTCGTCTTGTATCCTCTTCCCCCTTCCTCTTCTCGTCCACGTACCCGTCAAGCCCTCAACTACATTTGAGGTTCCCGTATGCAGCCATCACAGATGACGGTGGTACTGCTGCAACAGCGTAACCATCGAATTCGTCAGTGACAAAACTTTGGCAAGTTTTCAAGAGTTTTACAAATTTTTTATCTACAAACATATTTTATTGGGCAATCCACTCTCTAAGAATTTCCATTTAATTTAACTACTCTCCGATAAAATGAGAGGGTGCAGGATTAACACATTTCCTTCTCGTATACATATGTATAGATTTATCCATGTTTTTACGTATTTATGAGTATTTCATACCAACTGAGTATGACATAACCACATAAAAAAACGAATGAATTAATACAATTTGCAAGCTATGGAGATCCATGAACAAAATATATGATATTTAGTACGACATACGCTATTAAAAGAAACTCGGAAATCCGCGATAAGAGTATCTATGATAAGATTTCACCTAACTGACTTGAGCTCTGCGATTGAATCTCACAGTACACAACGCAAAATGCTTCTGGTTACAGGATTTTAGTGTAATTTTTATGAAAGCATTGCAAAGTCTTTCGAAACTACGAATTTCAAATGCACGTCGAGTTGGAATTCGTAAATTATTTAAAGCTGCCGATCACTTGTCGCTGTATCACGCAAAAATATGAAGATCTCAATCATTTTTTTTTTTTTAACGCCTCTCATGTCACGCGGATCCCATGTGACTTGGTATGCCCAAGGATAAAATCGAATCTGCATCGGAAGCTCGATGAAAGGCAAAAAATGTGTGACGTATATGATTTCCGAAGTGAAAGGCCCTTTTTGTCGATTCACCATAGTTTACTCAACTCTTTATTGAGAAATTACATTTAACATGCGCATATTACTGCGAAATTTCACATAACTCTAGTGAGGATCTAGGAGAATCCTGAATTTGCAAAAGTTAATATAACTACAATATTAGGCCTAAGACGGCATAGATATATTCGTTTCTTATCATGTGGTCCGTTTTAGTTCAAATCAGGCATATAATTCGTAATTTGATAATCCTATTAATAACATTGTTCTTACTATCTACCAAAGTGTGAAATTAGCGCAAAAATACTTGACAAGATCGCATTGTCTTTATATCGTAGTTTACCTTGCAATTGTTATTGCAACGACGCTCTACGTGGAATCTCTGTATTTCGACAGAATTCGTTGTATTCGCTGTATTCGCAGGACTCGGTAACTCACATTGGATATAACTGCGGCTGGCATTATCGTATAGCAGAATCGTGTTGCATAATCTCGTTATTGTTAACGATATACCATATAGCCATGGATTCAATCAGCATAGGGGAAATCGAGAGGTGCAAGGGACAGCTGCGACAGTTGTGATGACGCCTAGAGCGGCAGGAGCAGCCGAGAAAATGGGAGCGCCGATAACGCGCGCGCGCGCACGCGATAAGATAGCACAGCTAACGAGAGCTCGTGCGATCGTCGATATGTCCCGAAATTAACTGTCAATGATAACGGGGAGAAGGACGGTACTAGGCGAGTTTTTAAAATTAATTAAAATTACAATAAAAAATATAGCTTGCCCACTGGAAATAACGATCATTCGAAGCTATAGAGAAGCTCGAAGCCCGAGCAGTTAAAATGTATCACGATCATGTTAGCAGCGGACTCGGTGAACTTGATTACTCAATGCTGAATTAAGACAATACATTACATGGCGCGCTGAGAGAGTGCTCGACTATAAATCTTTAATTAGGTTATTCTTGGATGACGAGGAGACGAAGCAGGTTCCAGCCGTGAGATGGAAATTAGAGGAGAGACCAATTGCGACGAGCGTGTGGCGACTGAGCGCATCGCTTCGCGAACAGATACTACGGGCTGCTTTTCAAATTGACGGCCAGCAACATCTTGCTGGTTATCGCGCGCCTGCGATACGGACGCGCAGTCCCCCCCCCCCGCACTCATCCTTCTGCTTCTCTTTTCTCCCCTTCCTCATCTATGTTCGTGCTATACCTTTGCAGCGAACTTCTTATCACCTGGGTACGATGAATCGCGACAGATAAGAATTAATTGTAAATCACGGTTTTTGCTGTCACAATTTCACCTACATTGTAAGAACACTTTGTCGTGTCGCGCGGAAAAACATTTTTTGCAGCGAATTCATCTCCTATGTTTCTCTGTGGACCTCGTGCGGTTTTCAGTCTTCCAAATATCTTCAAAATAATTTTCGGCTGTCTCCTTGATATCGGTGATTTGGAACATTTACTCGATTACTTGTAAATCGCAAAAAAAAGAAAGAAACGAAGGAAAGGGAAAAGAAGGAAAGGGGGAAGAAAGAAACGAAGAAAAGGGAAGAAACGGCAGCCTTTATAGTGCTACCGGCACCTGCTTGTACTAAAATTGCGCAACGATGTGTCGTTCGTCAACTGTATGTATGTACACTGAGCGTCATTAATGGTGTCCAGCTTGTGAACGCAGTGCGTTGATGAGGTAAGAGAGGAGACTGAGTGGCGTATGCTCACCTACCTCGACCTGTGCGTGCAACGCAGAGAGCGCTACGGTGCGAGCGAGACGCCAGAGCGTCGCGTGGTGCGTCACTGTTGCAGAGCACGAGTGTAAGCGAGACGGCAATGCGGCCCCTCACTTGCAATAGGGAGTTTGGTGGGGGATTGCTCGTGTCCGACTTACGTTCTTTCTTTCTCTCTCAGACTAACGCTGTAAGACGAGGACAGCTAGTACCCGATAAGGAGAGAGAAAGAGCTGCGCGACTCTCGCCATTGCGAATTAGATAGACTTTTTTGATCATCCATCCTCATCACACAGCGTTAGTGTGAGAAAGAGAGAGAGTGTGCGACGAACCATCGTTAATGGCGTCCAGCTTGACGACGACGCCGTGCGGGGAAGTAAGAGAGAGGAGCGTGGGCGGTGATTGTTGTCTTACCTGGATACGTGCGTGCAACACAGCGAGCGCTATGGCGCGAGTGAGAAGCGAAAGCACTTGTCGTCATAGGCCGAAAAATAAATTACCATAACCCCCCATGTTATATGTATGTATAATCCCTTGAGAAGCTTATATCGTGACCTAAAAGATCTTTTTCCTTCAGAAAATCCTTCAGTAATCAACAATTGCTGATAGATCTGCTTTTACGGACGGTCCATTTTCTTCCTACGAAGTTTCTTTGATCTCGCATCACAAGGGGCTTGAGTTATGAGTGTTATGACGAATGACGAATGAAGACGTCGGAGCATTACGGCGTTGCGTTGTGCTCGCGATAATAGAGAATAATGCAATCGAGGTTCTCATACGGTCGTAATGAACTACGCGTGTGAGATAAGCAGTAGTCGTTAATTTGAAAGATTAAAAATCAAGCATAATCGGTATTACCCTCTGGGTAAATGCAATATCTGTCGTATCGATAAAACGTGCAGCCCTATAGTAATAGTTTGAATTTTTTTTTAAATCCGAGCCATAACTGTGTATCAAAGTCAAGGGTTTTCTCATTTAAAGCAAAACTTGAATCTTTGTATTGCGTGTGCTTTTGGAAATATTTTCATGAAACCATGAAGAACACGAAGAATAATTAAGGAAAGCTTTATCCACTGAACTTTTTGTGTATGGAGCATATTGATAAGTGATTATAACTCAGGCATTCTCAGCTAGATGATTGTCCGTCGGTTATCTTGTGCGCATAGATGGCTAGTGCGACGTATGCTACGACGAACACATTGTTGCGCGTCTTAGCGAGCTCAGACTTGCATGGCATTGTCCCCCCCCCCCCCGTCGGCGTTTTTTTCCCAAAGAAATACATAGATTCTATTGACGAAAAATATAATATATATAAATGTTAATATATTAAAGATATCAAGTGTCGTTCAATATATGTATATACATATATTCGACAATTTTCAGCGTTTCAATGTTCCCTTTTTCCCAACAAACAATTCCGCTTCGGTCATCCGAATTTTCGATTATTCGAATGCTAGTCGGTCACAATTAGTTCGGATAATCGACGTTCTACTGTATTTGCGTTATTTATACGTCCCTCGAGCATCGCCCGACTGCAGTCCGGCGAGTCTGCTCGACGCTCGTCATTGGTGCTGATTAGACATCGTTATTCTGGTTAACCCAGCGGAAATGACAAAATGGAAATGCTGACCGATTACGATAGGACCAGGATTAGCATACGACCTCCAACCACTTGTTCTATCTCTTTTTACCACATTTCTGGCATCTTTTGCTGAAAAGAAAAACATTTTCTCCAGTTAGTAAAATTGAAAGGATCGATTACGTGATATTTTTGATATCGAAAAGTAATTAATGTTACATTGTTATGTCTATTTTATATTACTATGTTATATTTATTTTTTTAACCCGGATAGCAACATTTTTAGCCTCGCCGCACCTTAAACAAATAGCAATATCTTAGAACAGCCGCACGATAAACGACGGCACACATGTTATTTCATTAAGGGGAACTAGTCGCGTTCTAATCGTTAAATCCTCAATTAATCGAGTTAACTTTACCCTCAGATAACACGATAGATCGATTGTATGTCCCGATCGACAGCACTTGACAAAGGGAAACGACCAAATCATATTCGATTCTCTATCATTCGCAACATGAGGAGATTTGTTTTTGTTATTTAGAAGTAACCAAACAGTCCCCTTTCGTTTTCGAAATTTTCCTGTTTCTTCTTTGCAAAGACCGATTGATAATTTCATTCTATCGAACTCGCCAATCGCAGTGGGTCTAAATTTGAGCTTGTCTCCGTTTCTATTTTAAATTTTGTTTATTAACATCGTAACAGAGTTATCAAATAGAGTACAGTCATAGAGAGAAATAGGGGGGGGGGGGGAGAGAGAGAGAGGGAGAGAGAGAGAGAGAGAGAGAGAGAGAGAGAGAGAGAGAGAGAGAGAGAGAGAGAGAGAGAG
>JASANN010000413.1:1074535-1195760 GCA_031762395.1 Calameuta pygmaea
ATATATCGTGAAGTTCCTGATGCAGTCTCGTGTTGTCAAATCAAATTAGTATTATGGATTCAGTGAAATGAAACGATGAATTCAATGAATGAAATTATGAACTTATCTATATAAAGACATAAGAAATTGCATTTTATAAGTTGCCATCGATACTGTGAGTGGAAGTACACGTGGTATTATCTAGAAATAGACGTGAAAAAAGGAGTAACATAATCACATAATACGTAACACAAGCACGATACAAACTAAGCGCTTGTTCTAAGATCCATAGATCCAACAGATCATATGCATACATACTGTAAAATTATTGGTGAATAAACATTGGAAGCATCAGAAATTTTTCTCAATCTTTCTTTTCATTATATCATGAAATTATTAATCAAAGTCTGTGTTATCCATTGAAAAACTTCAAATTCACTATTAAATCTTACACAGGAGATAACCAAACAGTTATATAAAAATAATTAGTCATAGGAAAAGAGTGAAGCCTGGGACATTAAATCTTCCGAAAAACATTTATTTCATTCACAAGTAATGACCGGCTCGATCTGTATATATTTACAAACTTTCTGTACTCTCATTCCCAAAGAGGATTATATTAGATAATGTTTAATGTTCTATCCATCTATAAATGTACTTGTTTTTGAATATACAAGCTGAGATTAATTCCTCTTCAGTTAGATTACAACGCACTCGTATGGAAATGGTCCTCGGAAACGCAGATTATTTGGTCCTGGACAGGCTGAAAAATGTAAGCAGATAATTATAATAGACAGAGTCCATTTCTTCATTATTTATGGTTCCAAGGTAACCGGATAGATAAATATAACTGATAATTACATTTATCACATCGAATTCCATAAAATCCTGTTCCCTCACAAAGACACTTGTAGCCTGGATCTTGCGTAATTTGCAAACAGGAACCACCATGTAAGCAAGGCTTTCTGTGACATATATCATGACGTCCGCCTGCATTGAATAAAAGTAAGTAAATTAGGAATTATCATTTGCATATAATAATTAAAATTGTAGCTCTGAAAATATTAAAATACTGTACCTCTCAATGCCAATCTACATTCTTCTACAGTTTCATATCTATACTCAGACTTGCATCCATATCCACAGTTACATTGGCCACTATAAATGCGACATCCACTTCGCATCTGATCCAGCTCACAGCTTCTTGATTCGGCAACTATATTCATAACAAATGATATAACGAATTAAAAAAAATATAATCTGAAAATGTTTCTTTAATAAAATATTCCATTCGATGTACTACCTACTGTTTATAATGCATTTTTAAATATTTGGTGTGAATACATATAACAGCATGTTTTTAACTCAATCTTTCCAAAGGCGTTTTCTAATCTAACGAGACCCAATTTATCTGACACAGCTTAGCACATAAACTGCGTTTGTCCTTCAAAATTCCAGTATTTTGATTAGCTAGTCAAGCAGTTAACGAGTTTAAACAATGAACCGTGCTGGAAGAATGGAACGTGAATGTATTTCATTTAAATGTAATCAATAACGACGTGCATCATTGAAATTGTAGCAAGAATGAGCCAAGTCTTTTTTTTCGCAATTTTCTATCACTTGTCTTGTCATTATTATTGAACCGTAAAAAAATATAAAAAGTGGAATAAAGTCGCGTTGCGTTTTGAATGAGACTCCGACACGATTTCGCAACAACGCTTGCGCACAGATCTTGAGCTACAATTCAAATATTAACGCATTTTAACACCATTATGTAAAAATATATTAAACAGTAACTCAGTTAATTATAATCACTGAATTAAAATGCTAATAAAGGATCCAACATTCTGTTTGATAAGTTAAAGTATCCGGGTTATTTAACAATCTGTATAAATTTTAAACAAGATTAAAATAAACCTAGGTGAACGCTCTTGCAAAATCCAATTTAACTAATACAATAAGCGTTATCTGGTTAGTCATGTACGTGTTTTTCTACAATACTCTCAAAGTGATTATATTTCCTGAATATATTTTTAATGAAAATTAAAGTGAATTAGTCAAATCTAAGACAATTATCCTACCCAAAATCAAAAGAAAGAGTGCCACCGGCAGTAAGTTGATCCTCGTCATATTGCAAAGAAGAATAACTCAGGTTAAACGTCGACGATAATGTATGCGGTTCTGTTGTTAAAGTCCGTTAATCACTAAAACACAAAGGGCAGAGTCCGTGTCGTCAGTCTCGACTCAGACTTATTTAAAGACGGAGAAGAAGAATCAAGTCCGAACGGCGACTGACTGCTAAACGGACTACGGAGGCGTCGTTAACCACGATGGTAAAAGCATCGCGTGGGGTGCAAATGGTGAGAGTCAGCTGTCGCTTGGTTACTACATGATAAAATATAAATGCAGTTTTTACGAAGCACAAACAGAAAGCACAGAATTTAGTGGCATTGCATTTATGTAGGCATCATTGTTGTGAACAATAATTTTTATAATTTTTTGTGAGGTCACACACTTTGCACAAATAATCATCATGGCATTCATGCTTTGTTCGCTGACTTTTTAATTTTCTGTCTCTTTGGTTATTCGTAAATACATTTTTTCTGTTATATAATTACTCCTTACTTCCTCTCTCACAAGTTCTTTGTTCTGAACGTCGTTAACTCTTAGTCCGTGGGCGAAGTGGGATCGAACAAAGAGTAGGCGTGCATTTTGCTTGCTTCCGGTGAATAATCACGATGAAGAGTAGAACAGAGTCAAGAGATAATAAATTTCTTAGTCGGGTCATCATTAGGTATGGTACGTTCTTGGGCTTGGATCGTAATGGTATATGATAACACTTGACACTTCGTGCATCTAGAAATCGATGGAATGTATGTCGACTTCGATGGATATTAAAAATTTTCCTTTTCCACTTGAACGCACGAGCGATGAAAGTTCAATTCGTTGACTGGCACTTTGATTTTGTACGTTAGAAATTAGAGAAGACTAATATACAAGTAGAGTGTGTAAATATAGTTGGACGACGCGTGTGGTGAAATCTATAATTCTGGAATATCGAATTTCTGGTTTAAATATAAAGAGAATCTTAAAGTCTAGATTGACGTTTAAAGTTTCAAGGAAATTTTGATTGATCTTTTTTTAGTATCATTTTTTAAAGTCTTTTTATTTGTATACCGTTTACTGAATAAAAAGCAATTTTGTGCATTTTACTTGACTCTGAAAATTATTGGGCTGCTTTAAAATAGGAAATTCTGCGTAAAGAAGTGTACTACTGTCTTTATCAGAGTTGAACCGGTCAAAGTAGATAAGCGGAGATAGATGTATCTTCAGGATGTGTTCTGGCACAGAGAGAAGACCATGATTTTTATCAGAATTTTAGTACAGACATAATTATTTATAGCTAGATATATTTTAATGGTTATATTAATTATAATATGGGATAGTATGTTATTTAAATAATTTATTAATAAAAAATTATAACAGTATAATCTCTGGACGGGTTGCAGGAATGATAATTTACCAAACAGTACTTTGGAGCAAGATTTTTCATAGCTAATAAACCATAAGTTTAGATTCAAATATAACCTATAGTTACTCAATAGGGAACCGAATCTTATGGTTTTATATAAGCGTTAGAACTATATATATATATTTTTTGTGGCAAAATTAGTAATTGTATAAGTTTGTAACAAGTATTTTACAATAATAAAACAAATGATTATCTCAATAAGGTAAGAAATATGATTACTAAAAAAAATAGAATTTTTTTCAAGTTGATGTTTTTTCCCTCCGCTTCCGGTTATCCGACGATCGGAATTAGAAGACTTATTATTTTTTTTATTTTTGTCGCTTGCTCATTTATCAGCAGCCAGATATGAAATAAATATCTTTTGCTTGAGTTTCCAATATTAGACCTTTTGTGGAATTATTTTCATTTTAACTATATTCTGAAAATGAAAGACAAAGTATTTTAACGAAAATTTAATTTTTTGTTGTTGAAATAAATCTTTATATTAATTCCTAGTACCTTACATGAATGTCTGATCGTGCTGTTCATGAACCATTGTGGATCTTCGGGATTGTACCATTCCTTGCCTGTTATATAATTCTCGCACCAAACTATCTTTCTCCTGTTCCAACAAACCTATTCGTTGACTTTTCTTGCTAACTTCCTGTAAGAGAATTGATTACATGTAGAGCATCTTAGAAGTATCTTTGTAGTTCCTTTGAATTTAACTCTAATACAATGCTAACTTCTGTCAATCTATGATTTTGTTGTTTGAGACGAGATAACATATCTTGATGTAATTGAGCTGATGTCGGGGTACTGAGAACGGCAAGGTTCATATGAAGTGGAAGTCCACCACGTTCCCAACTGCTTATCAAGGCTGCAAGATGTCGATTCACTTCAAGAACCCGAGCCCGTTGTAATTCGAGCCGCTCTTGTTGTGCTTCGGTCCATTGTTCCTGTTATTAATTATCAATGAATATAACATTATGAAAAATTTTATCTAAGACATATTTTCTTCGTACCACATGGGAACCCATTCTCCCTAGATGCTTTATTTTTTCCTGAGCTGAAGAGATTTGTTTAAGGTACCATTCTCGGGCTTTGTCAACTGCAGCCAATCCTTGCAGCAGAACATCTTTCTCTTGTTCAATTTGCTTCATTCTTTTCATCTACAATATTCATTTTATTCATTTAATGTTGGGTTAACATTAATGAAATAAAGTTTGGTTCCCAACTACCCTATATTATATTAATATCATACTGTGAAGCTATTTCTTGCGTGAATATCTTTAGTCGGGAACCCTAGACGAGAACATCCTTTACCATATTGTAATCAATACCGTTCTGCAACGTGTGTCTTCTTGGTTCTCTACGACGTCCTAGTAATTTTTTTTGCTGTAAGCTAAGCTGGTTGTTCTGTGTATCGACAGCTTTACCATCACCTAAGGCTCGTGCTGGTCTTAATAGAGTTTGAGAGTCAGTGCGATAATTTGCAGAAACTAATTGGCGTTTATCTATACATTTGTCATCTCCCATCATTAAACCCATTTGCCAATTTTGAAGCACAGTGCGAATCTCAGATTTGTCAAAGCTTCTATCAGAGCTCAAAGCTCTTCCTTCCGTAGCAGCACCAATCCTAGGTGGCTTTGGAGGCCCGTAAGCTTTTATTAACTTTGGCTCTGAACAATTTCGTCCATCTACTGGCTCCAACTGCATACCATTTTCCTTACGTCCACTTAACAGTTGTGGCATACTCAAAGTACGCTGTTGTGATATGGCATTGTTAGGCCTTATTGTGGCTGTATTTGGAGAAGTCCAGGCAGTTTTATTTTGATTGTCAGCAATTAAAATTGGTGCAGAAGGTGGTCTATTAGGCTGACCTTCCTGCTTTTTCGCATCACCATCAGATTGAATTTGGAATAAACTAATTTTTAAACCGGCACAAAAACGCTCAAAAGAGAGTAACCCATTCGGTGGTGTGACTTTCTTCAGACTCTCGAGGACTCCCTTAGGTAACCCTTGTGTACCGTCATCTTGCCAACGTCCCTCAATATCAGAATATTTGACAAAACCTGTGCCCTGATCATCCATTATATCAAAGAGCGTTCTCATGGCAGCAACAAAGTGTTTTGGCAGTCCATCAAGATTTGACGTTTGTATCTGAGCCATGCTTCCGTTTCTTTACTACAAATACAAAAATATGAGCGTATAAGTACCAGACATTTTGCAATTCATGTAATATACTTTATTCGTTCTCCAGATGCAAAATGTAATTCATGGTTTCTTGTAATAGAAAATAAATTTTTTTAAAAACGAACATTATACCCCACTGCAACACTGTCCAACGCAACCACTAGCTTGTTTTTACTTTCCACCTGAATAATACAAAACAGTAGAGCGTATACTCACTAACCGATTTCAGAAAGTTCATTGGCAAGGTGGTAGATGTTGATTTCATTTCGTTACACTAGATGGCTCAAAATGCTTAAAATACCCGCAACATAATTTTATTATTCTTTCCATAGTAATAACTACACATGAGGGAAGATTAAATGTCGAATTCCATTGAACACAGAATCTATATTTTGTATACTACATTTAATTTACACATTGCTTGAAATTTACTGATTCAGTTAGTACTTGATGACCAGCGAATAACAGAGTTAAGTATACACGAGCACTTTCCATCAGAATACTTAGAATTGATGGATCATCAATATCTTTGCAATCTATTCAACATTTAACATTAACTTAACGTTGCCTAGTAAGTACATTAAGATCAGGACGAAACTGATCCTCATTCTCTCGAGTATTTTCCATATTTCTCTGAGGTCCTTCAACGTTAGGACTCTTATCATCCTCATCGCTGTCCGAAGACGATGGATCTTGAGGTAAATCAATCCCCTGAGTCAGCAGACTGGTTATCCTCTCAACATCCACTGTATCATCCTGTTCATAAATCTTTTTCAGAGCGTTGGAGACTATGCAGAGGTCACCACGTAGTTCGCTCACCAGGGCAGTAATTTTCTGAGCATCCGTAAGGACTTCAACAGATTGAGTGTAAGGATTATAACGCAGACCAAAAGGACGTTGAATTTGATTAGCGAAGGCTCTGAAAAAGAAATCATCAAAACATCAATCAATTAGGTAATAAACTCATTAATTACATAATTTACATATAACATATATGAAATACTAATATATTATATTGAAAAGTGAATAATTCGTGACTAGGAAATAATTACTATAATTATCTTAGCAACATAATGCACGGCGAAAACCTCCATCTTGGAATGGTTTTGCTTTTCTGATTATAAATACCCGTATTGGCCTTGACGGTCATTAGTGCTACAATTAGTATTAACCCAGACCTTCAGGTACCGATGAATTATCGTCGGTAAGTTAGATGCAATAAATTATAATGCTCACTCTTGCACCGGTAGCGGCATGTGCAATGTAATAAATTTAGAACTAGCTCAAGTCATTGAATTTTCTACCAGGGATTATTGATCAATATGAAAGTGGTTCTGCAAGGGCGCGTAACTGCCGTTATTCACTGTTTTTCAGTATTACCGCATTTTTTCCTTTGCTTCTTCAATGCTGTCTGTATAATAGTATGCATTTTGGAATGCAGTTATAATGCACTCTTGCTTGCAGGTGACATCAGGCTCGAATCGGAATGTTTTTTCCGGTGTGGAAACTGCGTGTCTTAATTCGGCTACCGATGAGAGAAGACCAGCGCCATATACACGGAGTATACCGTCTTGTTTGCAGAGTCCAAATTCAACAGTGAAGAAATATAACTGGAATAATCAACCCATTGATTATAGTGAATAAATCGATGCTAATGATCGAATTAAAATCAGTATAGGAAATTTGTTTATTCTCAGAGAGGGCTTGAGGTCTATGTATATGTATAATTGATGTGGGAGTGTCTCTTGTACTATGTAATATGTTATTAAGCGTTATCTAACAGTTTATAACGATTGCAATCGATTATGCTCTTAATAATTGTGCAATATCACGAGCACGTTTCTTATTTCTAATAGCGATTATTAATCATTGTTATTCATTGGCTTAAATCTTGTTCAGACTTCAATTATAATTCTTAGCTGATTCATTGAAGGCTCTGTGGGTCCTTATTAATCTGTGAGAAATATTCAATGTAAAATTTATAAACTCACTGTAGCCAGTTTATCTATGTCCTCGTCCGAGGCGCCAAGAGAGGCCAGACCTAATTCTTGGGAAAATTGTGCGAAACTTGGATTCGCCAATAACGGCATGTGGCCTAGGAGTTCGTGGCAGCAGTCACTGGGAGTAGAAAAATTCAGATGCCTCAACAACATGGATTACAGTGAATTATTAAGGATCGAAAAAAGTAATATTGAGACTTACGGCTCAGGTGTGTAAAAGGGATCGGAGGAGTGTCTAATGTATTGCGTGCAATGAAATACGCGAAAAGCAAGACCCGCTAAAAAATCTCTTGGCGATAGATATCCGGCAACTGGTCGTAATTGAAATCCAGTCATGCCTTTAAAAAAAAAGTCAATTAGCTATTGGATTATCTAATACACATAAGCGTATCCGTTATTATACTTACGTTTTAAGAAGACACTCACGTCTTGCAATTGCGGTATATTATCTTCTCTGTAATATATTAAAAATATATAGATTAATATTTAATTGTTTATTACCAAACAATCATTTAGTATCTATATCTCGTACCGGTAGCCGCAATATTTTACCAACTTGGGCCAGTTGTCAAGATACTCGTTGCATGCGTGCTTCAGATACAGTTGATGTAGCTCACGGAAAACAACACCCCTGTAGAATTTAAGATGATCAATTGGTAACAGTCGGATAACAATTATATCTAGATGAATTGTCAAAGTTCAATTATCTAATTGTCCTTCCTTTTGTAGTACAAAGAGATCGCTGTTAAAAACTTCTACAAATTTCCGCTCAGTTTTTTTGTAGGATAAGAAAATTGGATAGGAACTGGAAGGACTTTGTAACAATTATTTTTTTTTAGCAGGGACAAAAGCAAATACGTTTTTTCCAAGTTACAAGAGTCTTTGATTTTAGGTTAAACTCAGGATGCTGTATATACGTCGCTTCTTGATTGAGAGAACGAATCGAATCAGGGCAATTAGATGGCATTCAATTCAACTCCCTTCAACTCTATCGCATCTAAAAGTCTCGCCTTGGGTAAACGGAGTTGAAATTGATGTGAGAATGTAGCTTGAACTTTCACGAAAACGAGACATGGTAGTTACGGAGGATTAAAAAAAAATAAAAAGAGAAGATATCTGTGCGATTTCTTTGATTGGTGTCGTTGCGCAGAAAACACGCATCAAACTTTGCCGAAGGTATAAAGTTTTGAAGAAATAGCGATACAATAATTCCGAAAAAAATTATAACAAACTGCTGCTTGTAGTTGTTAAAAATAATTACATACATATATATTTTTATTTCATTTCACTCACCACGTCTTAATCTCCACCTGGGTATATTGAATTCTAGGAATAGCCTGTCCACTGAAAGATTTATTATAGATACTAATATTTCTTCATACTGAACTTCTATATTATTATCTATCTTTGTGATAAAGATAAATGACAAAATTTTATTGCGTGACTAATTGTAAGATTTATCATTCAATGGACTTACTGTCTATAATTATTAGCAATGTCAGCGAACTGCTCACGTCGTTTACGATATACGGGGTCCTTGAAACCCTGAAACGCATAGTAATAAAAGGAAATAAAATAGACCAGAGAATAATCACGTTCGCCGATTTCATACAGTCTGATTCTATTGGTACTTGCGCAATTAACGGAAACGATTCCGTTAACGGTATTTAAAAGCATACGATGAAAAGATGACAAGGATTTGTTAATATTTAATAAATTTATAATAGTCTGTAAAATAATAATTAAATGTTTATTAAATTTCAGATTGAAAAACTCACTGGATGATCAGCATCTAATTCGAGCCCATACATGAGAACCTTCTGGGCCTGATCCAGATCAGCTATTTTCCTTGGGAACCAGGGCATGTTCACCTCACTGAAGTCTGCCGTAAATATATATTTTTTTATTTATTTAATATAACAATAAATTTACGTGTCCTTTAAAGAATTCACTTTTCTCGACCTTAAGGAAATATTCTCACCGAAACTTGGTGCTGCTGATAATGTCGGTGCGTGGGGTACATTTCCGGTTTGTTCGTACTGGGCTAAATTAATGGCCGCCACTTCACGACTCAACATCCTCATCAACTGTTCCATCCTTTTGGAATCGCACTCTACGTCAACTAATATCTCGTACTCGGAACCGCGTCGCAATGATTTTCGTGATTCTATATGGACGACATTAACGCCCAAATCCTTTGGATAAGAATGTCGATGTGAAATTAAATTAAGGGGATACAAATAGAACAATATCGGTGTAATACACAACTGCGTAGATATAAAATTTAATATAGTACTATAAGGAATTGAAATATCTAGTATTGTTCTTGGTACTGGCTAACGCCACATGCTAATCTTAAATCATGATGAATAATCTTTATGCGTTTCTTATGAAATTCATTAACTTTCATGCAACTGTATCAACATGGAAATTGTATAACGAAGGTCATGGTTTCACAATTCCAACGGTAAAAGGCGATTGGTAATAATTTTAGGATTGTGGTAGTCCACTCACGAATACCTAGTACAATGTAGTTATATGTATACAATCATAACTCTAAATAGTTGCGTTACCTCAAGGGCAACTGCTCCAGAATGACAATTCTCGTGACGATATAGATTATGCTTAAATCGTGTCAATAACTTTAGTAACAATTATTATAATAACGAATAACAGATGTCGTGAAGCATTGATACATACATATAAGTGCGCACAATTTTATTTTTTTTTTCCAAAATCGAACATTCAATTGATAGTAGAAAAAGGAATTGCGATAGCAGCAGATCTCTCGAACCTCAATAATTTGTGATATATTAACAAAAGAGAGATGATCATAAATTGATGGTTATTTTGAGAATCACAAATGAGTACGTTAATTTTTCGATATGCTTGGTTCCGTTACGTCACTCCTTATGTCACACGGGCACGCGTTGAGGTTGATGTTCAGGTAAGAACTGGCAAGGTAAAACAAGTCTCCAGGCGCAAGTTCTCCATGGAGGCTCGTCGGCCATACCTCCACAATTTGCACTAAGTGGGGGATTAGCGTATTCTAGCTCTGTGCTATGATCTAATCTCATTGTCACAACACATGTATACGCATATATTACCTGAGATATAGGTCGCAATTTCTTTTTTTTCAATTTGATATTAATGATCTTATATAATAACAGATAGTGAAATACCTGAAAAACCTGAAGAGCACGGGCCAAACCTCCTACTTGATTCTTCAAGGAAAATACCACGGAATTCTTGTTATCACCGTTATCGTCATTGTCACTAGATTGCTTTTCCACTAGTGGAATCTGAGGATCATCAGATGATGTCTTCTCAATGGAGCATAATGATCATTTTCGCTCAACGATCATTGTAATGAGTAACTTACGTCTCTTGCTTTGTGAATTGGACTTCCTTCTTTTATCGCCCATTCTTTGCCTCTTCTGTACAGCCACATACCTAGGAGTCCTTTTCCTGATCCGCTCATGATGACCACTTTCTGAGGGGTCTAGGAATGTATGACGATGATGATGATGATGATGCTGGAGATACTATGGAGACGATGATGCTATTGGGCTGATTGACTTTGGAGAATTTGCCGATTTCACGTTTTTCAATTTGGAACCGATGGTCTTGCGCGATCTCTACCTCCTCTACGAGGGATGTTACTGACAGTGTCCGTTTCTCGAGGGTTCCTGGTGCTCTTAAGCCTTCAACCCCTCCGCCAGATTGGTTCTTCAGTGACAATCTCATCGCGATTGGTCCGTTGCTCAAGAGAACCGTCTTCTCATTGGCGAGAAACCCTTTTCATGGGGGTTGCCATCCGGAGTCTCCAGTTTTCCGTAACGGTGCTACTAAATATTCTGTGACGTCACTGGGTACCCTTGCGTAGGTGCAAGAACTGGTAACGAATGGAGGCATTAGAAAAGTGCAAACAGGACCCTTAGAGTATTGGATTTAACAAAATCAAGGTTACCTATGATACAGAACCAGGTCACCCAGTTCAGTATCCTAGATTTAATTAGACAAATTTAAAAACCAGCAATATGATTCATTCTATCGGATACTGATTTATTTTTGTATAAATTTTCAGAAAATCTTAACGAGCTTAGATACATTCCACGCAGGAAGTTACAAAGTTACAAAGTTGGGTCATGCAAATGACTGATAACTTCAATGTCACATGAACAGGATAACTGGAGTTTCATTCAAGACCAACCATTATTGAACGTAACGCATCGTTAAGCGTTTCCAAAACACAGAAGCTCTGCCATTGCATAGAAAATCTTGTGAAGCTTCTACAAGACTTTCATCTCAACTAAAATCACCTTGTAATTAATTATCCAGCTTAATTGTTCTTTTGAAATGACTGGGTGACGGTTTAAAATCTACTACCGTTTACTAAGCATAGATTTTTCTTTTAAAAGAAACGGATACCTCCTCTACTTACAATAGTCATGGATAACAAGGAAACCTCTCACAGAACAAAGACAATGTTTAATAAAAGCTCGAACGCCCCGAGCTTTCCACTTCTTGGCAAAGTAGATGCAGCACATTACCAGACCCCATCACTTACCACTATCAGCTATCACCTTGAGGCTACCCTAGGTGAATTATACTGGGTATTCTTTTGGCATTAAACGAATGAACTGGATCGAATTTTGGTAAGAAATCAGCAGTGCATTTTAACTGAAGGGGCCTTAAAAATATCCTACAGATAGATGTAGAATAATCAAAGAATTGAAAAACGAAATTATATAAAAAAGAAAGTAGTGATTTCTCAAGTAAAAATATTCTTAGATATTTTTCTATTTTCTAGTATATTCTTTGATCCTCCTTGATCATCGTCCAAACTATTACAGGTACTGTCTTCTTTGATTGCTGAGTCTACTATGGCATCACTCTGTACGGCTCAGCTGTATCCTGGCGAATGTCTGTTTCACGTGTTTTCAATCACTTACTACCCGCATTGAGTTCTAGCAAAGCTCATTCACCAGAAAGGCGTGTGGGGATGAGATATCAGTCCCTCTTACAATGCGTTTTAGTTGTTTCAGATACCCAAGGGATACTTCTAATGTCTGGGATCCTACTGCGATGTTGTAATCGTCATGGAAGAGACAGATGAATGGAATTTTGTTATGAGAATAAAACAATGTATAGCTACTCGGTAAACACTATATTAGATACAACGTCCATGTTAATTGTAATTTTCCACTCGTACGCATAACATCAATGTAACAGCGCGCTGTGATATTGACGTCATTAAGATAAATGGAAAATCATAAATAACATGAATGTTACGTAGATATAATCTTGTGATTGCTGGATACAGACTATATTGGAAGATTAAAAATGAAATTTTTATATATTGAGTTTGAGCAATACTTATTTGCCTTCATTGGTTAACATCTGAAATGCAAGTTAAAGGTAGAAATGAATCTAAATTGAACTATTTTACATATCCTAGACAAATTTTCAGAAGCATTTAAAGTGATACTTGAAATAATTTCAGTGTCTTCGAGGAGGATGAAGTATTCAGGATGAAGACTCAACGAAGAGAGCCGACTGGGTACAAGATGATGGGTATTCAGTGTCGGTAAACATGAAGATCCTCTCAGAGCGGGTTCTCAGCACGAATGAAGGGTTGCTGGTTGGAAGATGCCGAGTGACTGAGAGGTATCTTTTATATACTTTTTGACTGAGTCAAAGAAAGATGCGCGATACCTCATTTTTAAAATTCCATTCTGTTCTTTAAATAAGTTGTTACCTACCCGACCAAGTTGTTATCCAATTAAGCACACAAGCCGGTGGTCTTACAGGATTTAGTCAATTGGAAGAATCTTTGGAATTATCATAGCTTTTGAATTTATGTACTATAGAAATTTGTTGATTCTATATATAGATATTCAGTGTATGATACATATTTGCATTTCTAGACAACGTTAAATGTATGGCAAGAGTCATTATATAAGAAAATTAAAAACAAATATCCATAATGTTACTTAATAAATTACTGTTTTTGACGTTTCTTAAAAAATGTTTCAATCTAATTCGTTTGGATGACTACAATTTTTTCTATTGACAGTACAAAGTCTTGCACTAAGATGTATGTCAGCCTCTTCCTGTTCCCACGAAGGTCAACTTGTACATTCTAGTGTATAATTTATCCTGTTCTACTTCACTCTATTTCATTTTCAGCAAATTTTCAAAATTCTGGTAAGCATAAAAACGAGCCTCGAGTTGAAACTCCCAATTAGCATTACCATGAATTTCTCTCATGATTCATCATGCATGTACGAAATAATTTTTCGTGAAAAGAGGTACGTATAAATAGTCAATAGGACATTACACCAATGTGAACATGGACAGGCAGTCATGACTGAACTTTTAAAAAATTCAATTGATACTCTTTCCTTTAGAGATATAAACGTTCTTCCTGGCTCTGAGCGACTCCTCTCGGGGGATGACGAGAAGGACGTGTATGAGGGTGGTGCGCGCGACGGCTTCCTACGCAGGAATCAATAGCGTCCCGACGCTAGCGCCTTCAGACCCGGTGTAGAAAGTGCCTCCGCCGTCGGCCGCCTCCAGGTCCGAGCCAGTAAGAATGGCTGACACAGAGTTTGAAGAATTTCGACATTTCTTTGAGCGATTGCCACAGCATCTAAAGGCACCAATTTCCAATTACACGTAAGTCATCATCATTTGGATATCACTCAATTGCTTTTGTTCTATAAATATTGATTTGGAGACTGCATTTATTCAATTGAGTGCACGATGCAACATGCATCGTAAACGAGCTTTGTACCGGTGAATGTCAATACCTTTATGATAATTGCAAAATGACATTCTACTAATGACGAAATTTTAACTTAAGATCTCAACGAGCAATTCTTATTATTTTTGATTAACTCATAAAGCATAAAAAAGTGATATATATTACAAATTATAATGTTTCAAGTATTAATAGACTTTTTATAATTTCTTCTCTTTATAAAAAATAAAACCTCATTTAATATTATATTGTTCATTAAAATGACCACATGCAAAATCGTAACTTATTCATGCAGTTTGGCGCATTCGTACTACTCTGTCTATATATCATCTATATACATATAGTGTTTCATTGTCCTACTGACATTAAATGTCAAAAAGTATAGTTGCCCTAAACAGTGACATTTATCTGGCAATTATCAATGGACCAATCCAGAAGGTACCACTTGATCTCACGAGCGAGGCAACACAAAATCAATACCCTCGCATCTTCTACATCGTGTTATTTCCAAACTACTTGTTACCGCAGACTGTCGCATTGATTTCTTTTCTGTAGAAATGAAGGAAAACGTTGAAAAATAATCAGGGAGTGACCTTGTCCCGAATCAGCGGATGCACAACTGTAAAATTTTTATTGTCTTGCGAATCCCTAACAATTCTTCCAATTCACATTGGCACTTCTGGATTATTTGCACATTGAATTCGCGATCATAATTACACAAGTATTAATTGATCGGAATTATATTGTATCCGGAATTTGATAAACTTTTTACAACAATAGATTCTATTTTTAAGACCCCAATGAGAAAACCACCCACAATTTAATTAGCCAACATGTGAACGTGCGATCGCAGTAAATATTGTCACTTGCTGCCAGTCTGGCTTCGTTATTACCCATCGAACTGACTCATGAAATTTTACGCGTAATCCACTTTACAGGATACTATAATGTATCCTAATACTTGAAACTTAATCTTACACGATGGCTTGACGAAGTACAAAATCTTCGTTTGATTGTAAACTGTGAAAGCTTATCAAATCTATTAACTAAATACGATTTTTATAGGCTGAACGAGAATTTTTTCCTTTTGTCTTGAAGTACCTTTAGATGGAGGGTGTTACCAGACTCTCTTTACAACTTGCTTCGAGTATCCCACAAGAGTCTTGTGATCTAATATTCTCCTGAAGGGAGCAGCTACTTCAGTAATGATCTCACAAAAGTGTTTATCAATATTGATATTTGCGTGATTTTATGTTATATCTAATCAATATGATTTTGTTCATCAGATCTAATTGTAGGACAATACAAAACTTTAAGTGGTATCATTTGAGATATTTTTACTAACCCTGTCTATTAACATATTTCTAATCTAATATATTAGATATTCTAATAGAATTTTCTAATCTTCCTAGACTCGTGCACGATGTTATGGTGGATGATTCGCCGACGTCCTCGGACGAGAGTACCGGGGACGTCGCCAGGGCTTGTAGAGGAGCTACCAGAGATTCCGAGGATGAGGATGTACTGGTGTTACATGGAGCTGGGGCGCAGAGTGGTTACAGTTCAGCTGATGATAAGGAAGATGTCGAGCCTTATTGTTCCATCGTGGCTGACAGTGACTTCAGGTAAACTGTGGATTATAGTGCAGTTAGAAGATTAAAGTATGACAATCCTTATAACAGGGATTGACACATAATTAGATTAGAGGGTAATAACAATATTCTAGTTAGATATGATCAACACGTTAAGCGCCATGTCAGTCACCGCTGACTGACATTATATTTTCCGTTCGGACCGCGGCAGTAACCGGTGACTGACAGTTCGCTGGCTTATCGGTAAAAACGGATATCGCGGGCTAAACGGAAACAAAAACAAAACAAATTTGGCGCTTAACGTGTTGAGTAGCATGACAGTAGTGTAGCTGACCATGCAACCACCTTCGATGAAATTAGCTTGTTCGGTGGACTGAGCAGCAGGGGCCGATCTGGAGGCGGTGGCCCAGTATCCGGTGGCGGCAGTAGTGCAACCGGGGTCGGAAATGGAGGCAGAGACAGCGTCGTCAGCGACGTTGGGGATTCCTGCTCGAGTCTAAGTTCCTGGGCGACACCAGAACACGTTCCTGCAAATCGTCCAGGAAGTGGAGGTAACGAGCGACGTCGTAGAAGATTACCGGAAATTCCAAAGAACAAGAAATGTAAGTATATATTTTTCAAAAGACCAATATAAATAAAGCAATGTTTTTTTTTGCATTTAGAAAGCGCTATTCTTGTCACGACCTTTTATACATTTTTTTTATGTACGTCACTATCGGCAAAAATTCGATATCATGTTACCCAAGAAGCCATATCGAATATACTTTTACCTGACCGTTACGAAACTCCGGAAGTCCGTTGGCAGACCTCCAGAAACTGAAACGACCTCTTCTTTTGGAGTAGCTGGTCATATTGGCCTATCGCCAGTGTCGGTAGCCATTACAAAGAACCTGCACCTTGAAGGAAAACATTTTTTTTAATCTTTCACTTGAAAATTTTATTTCATACTCTATCATTTGTCTGCTCAAACGAAATTGTACACAACGACGTATTTTCATTGAATACATTCTCTTCCCCTTGCCTGGGATATCAAAGAACCAACCACAGAGGTTGTAAACCACAAAGAAAACACATATACCGCAATCTAGTTATCCCAGGTGGATTTCCTTTGCCAGTCACAATTTTCCGTAGCGTATGCAGTACATACACATTAAGCGGTACCAAGAATAATGTTTAACACTAGGTTCGTTTTAAAAATTCTCTGTATCTTTCCATTTAATTAACAGCATTGCCCATGAACCAAATGTCTCTGCACTCTTCGTCGTCGTTAGCTGATGAACTCGGCGCTGCTGGTTCGGCGTCAGGACGACCTCACCTGGTCCTCCGGAAATGTTATCCAAGACTTCGACACGAAGACAGCTCACCAGATAGCGAAAGAATTGCTACGGATAGTGGTCACTCTACTGCTCATTCTCCAGACAACAATCTTAAAAGTGTCTCGCCTATACCCTGTAATACTCTTCAAAATATGGACTCTTCATCCTCTAGCAGTACACCAGGTGATTAAAAAAAAAGTGAAGCTTTAAATCAATAAAAATATATAATTATTGTATCAATTATATAAAAGGAAGTGGAGGCGTACCCTTTACGCAATTGGAATTACTCGAGGCGACTCATAGAGGTTTGCATAAATTTATACCACGACACCTGGACGAGATTGACCTGGAGATCGGTGATCCTATCTACGTGCAGAAGGAAGCTGATGATTTGTGGTGCGAAGGTTCGTGTTTAGAATAAAATTGTAGAACCATTAATAAGATTAATTAGGATAAAATTATCTCTTAATTATTCACGTTAAACAAGGTGTCAACCTTCGAACCGGACGTCAAGGAATCTTCCCGTCGGCATATGCAGTGGACATGGACTACAGTGATTTTGATCCATCCGCACCGAAGGTCAAGAGAGAACGATACCTTCTGGGGTATCTAGGCTCTGTAGAAACTCTAGCTCACAAAGGTACTGGAGTTGTCTGTCAAGCTGTACGTAGAATCGTAGGTAATGCATCCCAGGATTCACCAACTTCTCAAAGTTGTATCCTAGAAGTGTCAGATCAAGGTCTCCGGATGGTTGACCGTAGTAAGCCTCAGGTAAGAGAAATAAACCAAACCATTACTCCAGTATTCAGTTTTCATTATACAATCTTTTAATAAAATTTTGTAAATTGCAGAAAAATCAAGGTCCTTGTCACGATTATTTCTATTCCTTAAAAAACGTATCTTTCTGCGCGTTTCATCCACGTGACCATCGCTACCTCGGCTTCATCACGAAGCATCCCACCCTGCAGAGGTTCGCTTGCCATGTGTTCATCGGCCAGGAGTCGACGAGGCCAGTCGCTGAAGCCGTTGGGTAATTTTCATCTTTATGATTAGAGAATTTATATTGTAATTAATTAGTATCTATTTATATTTATAAAATTTCCTTGCCGTAATCCTGAGTTTCTTCGTAAAATCAGTATTATCTTCTGTTGCAGGCGAGCCTTCCACCGATTCTACACCAAATTCATTGAGACTGCTTTCCCAATAGAGGACATCTACATTGAATAATTTTCAGCTGTCGTAATGGCTGGGAATACAATTCTCACCTTCCCATTGTATATATTCCCTTAGCTGGTAGCTAATAAACGCGAATCAAACACCCAATACCAAGTAACTTCGGGAAATGTCACGGCCAATATTGAAGTTTTTATTTTATTCATTTAAACTGATAAGTGGGAGAGGATATAAGGAATAATTTTTATCAATAGAATTTTCCAATGAATCGAATCTATGTGTAATTCTTCAGGCATATCATTTTATTCGATATAATGTTTATGTCACTTTGTGGACACTTATGGAAAATTATATTAGAATTGTTAACAACTTTGTTATTCTGTAAATCACGTATACGATACGTCTTTGCGAAGAGTCTTATAAATTCAGTTTTAATTCAGATTTTTATAATTATTTAAAGTAGAGATTGCAAATCATTTTTTACAAGGATCATAATTGACTAATGTAAACGCACAATGGCCTACCGCAATCAACGATTCTCATAATACAGATATCAACGAGTGATCGGATTTTGTTTAATTAGCATTTTATTATGATCATAATTAAAATTGCATGTCACTACCTGCACACAGCTATTTATATATATTTATATCTAATGCTTTTCTTTGATTTTTCTGCTATATCTCCCAAACTTCACAGTGCCTTTGATTAGTCGAAAGTCGTGTCGGAACAGCGTGCCTTTTTTAAATCCATTATTATTAATTTTATTTTCTTAACTAATACATTACTAAAAACAGTTCAGTCACATATGTCTATTTAATTTTCACGTTAAAGTTATTTATATTTTCGGCATAAGTATCTTCTTTGATGTCAATAGTCGACGAATAGAAAACATATTTTCCAACAGAAAAATGGCTATAAAGGATCATTCGGTAATATTTCCAAAGAAATAAAGCTGTTAAGCAACCGGAAGGATATGCCAAAAGCAATATTCAGGAATAATTAAATCAAGCTTGAAATAAGAATTAATTATCTGTAAAAATATAGAAATGTTGCTGTCTTGATATTTCTTGTGACAATGTTTCATTGGGCATTTGATTCAGCAGGATAAGAAAGAGTAAAAGATAAATATGAAGTACGGACCACAGTAAAAATGTATTCCTTAACAATGAACCCCGGATATAGGCCAGTAAATGAGTAGTGATATAAATGCTAAAAAAGATTCATTGATTTTTCGAATGCTTTTAAAAGTGACCGAATAAACGTAGGTAATTTAAAAGAACATATAGAAAATGGTGGCTGCCGTATTTCAAAATTCTTCATTACTATCAAAACGTATTGACTCTTACGTAAACCTCAAAGGAATAGTTTTTATTGCTACAAAAATCGCAGTAAAATTATAAATACTCAATTTTTGTTAATTTTATTCGTTAGAACAGTACGAAAGCTGTGTATTGAATTGTACAGGCAATTTTCGAATTAACAAATAACGTTTCATACGCCTCTTCTCTCTATCTTAAAGCTAGAAGCGGAATCATTTAAAGACATAATTGCCAGTAGTACAGATCCAAAAGAAATGATCTTGGATACAGCTGATCCGCGATTAATGAAACTATACAAAAAGGAACAAATTATAGGTATAAACAGTAATGGAAATAATTTGAATACATCCTTGAAAATGAATGAATAATCATCGAATGATGGTACTACGTATTTTAAGATGATGAATTTCTTTTTAATTATAAATCCGTGGTTCAAATTAATACTTAATCTGTCGAGAAATGTGTCAAGGCTACATTCAAAATTGAAATAATTCGCTATAAAATACAAAAAAGCGATATACGCGATATAATAAATTTGAGTAGTTGCTAGTAACAAATGAATTGTAGGATGAATGACAGAACCGGAATAATATAAGGGCATAAGTTCATAATTATATAAAATAATTTGATAAGTCTTATGTTTATTTTTTTACGCGGGTCATAATCCCCCTGTATGATATATTATATTAATGGGTACCAAAAGAAATTATAGAACCGTATTCATATAGTCAGTGCTTGAGACGAAGCACAGTCTTAAGACCATAGATATAGTAATAATAATACAATGGTAGAGGATGCCTTAAGATCGTACTTAAAATTAATAACTGACTATGAATATGGGCCATAGTCTCAGAATTCGCTATACCGAGATCCTACAATTTTCACAACACATGTAGCGACTATTGTAATCGAATCCTATAATCCTGTATTTGTATGATAATGGCTTTACGGTTTAATCTATGGCTCTATTGGGCAATAAATAACGAACGATTTGAGTCGCGTTCACTCGAGTTTACAACGTTCTGTTAATATTGTTGTACTTTATTTGTGTTCCAATTATATTGTACTCGGTTGGATATTTTCTGTAATAATGGGTAATTAGACAATTAAAATACTTTTTCAAGCAATTTTTGTTAAACTGAACTGCGGGTAAGTTTAGTAATAATATTGTTGCATGTCTGAACTTTGTCATTAGAAAAATTTGTCAAGTAATATATTACGTAATCATCAATTAATAGTGCTGAGACTCCAAAGAGTAATGATTACGACAAAAAGAAATGTTATTTAGTGATTTGTTGAGAAATAACATATCCTTTCCTTTGTTTTAAAATAGTATAATTTATTTGTTGGAATATATTATGAATTTGCTATACAAATGTAAAGTACTAGTGAGACATCATTGCCTACCATATTTATGTAATCCATCGCGTACGCAAACATGGGTTACACCATTCCTTACTAGTATAGATAAAACTCCTACTTTTGTTAAATCGCGTATATTGCGGTCTTCATCGTCAAAGAATATCATATCCTTATAGTCTATGCCAGAATCCTTTTTTATTCTGAAATAGAAAGCAAATTTATTGTTTTTGATTTTCAGTAAAGAAATGTTACTGCATATTTATATACTTGATAAAGGAAAGGCAATGCCTACTTTGAGAAATGTGTCACCTTACAGCCTGGATATATTTCTTTATACTTAAAATATTTATCCCAGCCAAATAAATTTAACAATTGATAGGCACCAGAAATTTCTGATGTGCGAGATGCTACTCCCAATTCATATCCCTCGTCGCATAGTTCTTTCAGAACTTCAGGTACCTCCTTGTAATATTTAATTAATTGTCCATGTGCATCAACTACTTCATTGCCTTTACTGTAATTACAGAAATAGTCTGAATGATAAATTTTTCAATTATCAACTATACATATATAAAAACTACTTTACCCTTTTCTGAAAGGCGGCGTTACATGCGTATCAACCCAGAATGGCCATAACGTATAATCTAGAAGGAAAAAATTATGTCATTAAAAAGTTCATTAATTTAATTAATTGAACTATTCATATAAAATATTTTCCTTAAAAGACAAGTTAACTTTAATCATGTCTAACCTAAATCAAAAACAATAATTTTCGGCTTTCTGTTACCGGACATTTTGCTCAATGTTACGTGAATATTGATTAACAGAGTCGTAATTATGTAACTTTTTCCATAATAATTATTACAATCTATCGTATACACACGTGATTATTACTTTAAAATCCTATAGCACGACTGACATCTTTGAAAAAAAAACACGGTAAATAAAATATCATCCACATGAAGTCTTCATGCGTTACCGCAACGAGGCGATTCTCTGATCCTTAAAACTGACTTGTGAATGCAGCTAAACGAGCCAGTTAATAAAGATACACCTTAAATTCTGGCTGTTCAACACCGTGAAACATTCCTCTTTTCTGACGCAAATTCGTGATCCGATCGAAGAAAGTGCTGTGGTTCGTTGTTAGGAAGTGGCGTGATGTGATAGAAACAGTTATGGTTGTATATGGTTATGTCATGTCGTACAATAAGAATTATTCTGAAACCATAGCGTAGCCCCATTAAATTGTAAATAGTAAAGAACAAAAAGGGCACGATGGACGACGCCAGAATTCCGACGAATGTTTCGCGGCAGTATTTAATGGTTGGTGCTGAACAAGAAACTTCTACGAGACAAATTAAAAGGACACCTTCTGAGGAGGACAGGATAGTCTCTTACAGAGAATGGGCAACAGTCGGCGTCTTATGTTTCGTCAACCTAATCAACTATATGGACCGTTTTACAGTGGCTGGTGAGAATATTTTTTTTACACTTTGCATTCACAACACATTATGTTTTTTTTATGATGCCTTGTTTTTTTTCAAGTTTACTATATTTTCTTTTTATTCTTCCATGCGTGGGACTAAACATTCTGTCATCGCTTAATTAGCTTTATGACGATATTTGTTAAATGTTTTATCTAATTCATAGCTTGAAGCAATCTCTACACTATGAAATTTATGTTTTCAGGTATCTTGTCCGATATAAAGACAGACTTTAATATTGGAAATGACAAGTCTGGGTTATTACAAACAGCATTTATCATTAGCTATATGATATTTGCACCATTATTCGGATATCTTGGTGATAGATATAATCGAAAAATTATTATGAGCTTTGGAGTATTTCTCTGGTGCTTGACAACATTTATTGGCTCGTATATGAAAGTTAGTATCAGCAGAGGATTTCTTTTGTATTGAAAATCTTATGATCTTTTATTATTTTATAGACATATGAATGGTTCCTGGTATTCAGAGCATTTGTTGGAATCGGAGAAGCCAGTTATTCGACAATTGCTCCAACAATTATTAGTGATCTATTTGTTAAAGATGTTCGTTCTAAAATGCTGGCACTGTTCTATTTTGCCATTCCTGTTGGAAGGTTAATCATTTTTTTAAATAGTTTTAACAATTCAAAAATTATGATACTATTATATATTATTATTTTACAGTGGCTTAGGATATATAACAGGTAGTAAAACTGCTATTGCCACTGGAGCATGGCAATGGGGTTTAAGAGTTACCCCGGCACTGGGAATTATCGCCATTTTTCTATTGTTATTTGTTGTTCGGGATCCAATCCGTGGTGAGAAGGAGGGTGGAAAACATTTACATAGTACTTCATGGATCAACGACATTAAAGCACTCGTGAAAAAGTTAGTTTTTATAATCTCCTCTCATAATTCTCAGTGTCATGAATTCATTTCTTAAAACTAATTAATTTCAGTCCGAGTTTTATGCTCTCTACTGCAGGATTTACTTGTGTAGCTTTCGTAGCAGGTGCTTTATCCTGGTGGGGAACAATCTTTATTCAGCTAGGATTGAAGTTGCAATCTGATGGCCAAGATATTAATGATGAAGAGTAATTCTTATTTATTATCATTAATTCAACAGGGTAAACAAATTATGTCATTAATACTTTCTTTTCTACTGTAGGGTATCCTACAAGTTTGGTCTCATTGGAATGGCGTCTGGCTTAATCGGTGTCTTATTAGGATCTTTTATGGCAACAAAACTTCGAATTTCTTCACAACAAGCAGATCCATTAATTTGTGCAATTGGGCTGTTAATTAGCGCGCCCATCATTTTCTTTGCAACACTTACTGCCAGCACGAATTCCATAGCCTGTTACACGCTTATATTCTTTGGCCAGGTGGCTCTTAATCTCAACTGGTCCATAGTAGCTGACATGTTGCTGGTAAGTATTAATTATATGAATAAATATGTGTGAAAAACAAAATGAATTGAAATTAACAATTATTTCTTACAGTACGTAGTCATTCCAACAAGAAGATCGACTGCGGAAGCTTTCCAAATTCTGGTAGCCCATGCTCTTGGTGATGCAGGAAGTCCTTACCTCATAGGAGTAGTAAGTTTAGTTATTCTGCTATTAACGTTTCAGACGAATTCATATTTGTTTCTATTTTAATGAAAATTTTCTTCAAATGAAGATCTCCGAACTTCTAAAGACAAGATTAGCATCTGATCTGACGACGAATTCTCATCAGAGCCAAAACACTAGTCTTGATATCATCGTGAATGACCCGGTCGTTGAATTTCGAAGTCTCCAGTACGCAATCTTCCTCACGATCTTCGTCGAGGTTCTTGGCAGCCTCTTCTTCTTCCTCACAGCCCTTTACATAGAAAAGGATAAAGCTCTCGCTGATCTCACCATCGCCGGTAAGTAGAAACTAAGATTTCGCATAACGGAACATTACTTCGTCTCACAAGGTCGTGAGAATCCGGGTGAGTCTGAGGAATCGGTGCTGAATGAATATTCATTCATAAGTCATAATATTTAATACAATTTTTTAAAACCCATTAGCCATCCTTAACACATTTGATACACCGTCAAAACTCCACCCAATTCGTATTCCTGTTATCGATGTTGCAATACCACAAGGTATCGGTGAGAAATATAAAAATAACTTCTAATTCCTTTGTACAGTGGAATAAACAGTGAAAGAGCATATGAGATACTGATAAATTTAATTAATTCACAAGAGATATGATATCTCGTCACATATTTGTCCACAATAACATATTTAAATATTTCATTGACCATACTACCTAAACCCATCGCGTCGCAGTAATTTTTAAAAAATCCCCAAGTAACACCAGTCCTCAATTTCTTTTTTTTTTTTTACATTTTGGGATAATTATTTTTCTTAGTTATTTCAATTATTTTTTTTCTAATTGTAACCGCCTAGCCAGCATGGGACCTAAACAGGGCTTTATACTAAATGAAATGTGTAGATTTTTAATGAACATTTTAATATCTAGGGAAGCCATTATTTTTACACATGGCCGGCCCGCAAGCGGATTACGAAATTAAGCGTTTACAAGTCTAATTCAACACCAATATGTTTTTGCACAGTGCATGAGTTGCTCTCAAGTTTGGAGGTAGAACCACAAAAATTGGGAACCAAAGTAAGGTAGTATATCCAAAGATAAAGGTTCCCCACATGTATTGGAATTTTATTTTCCTACAAGAAAAATTTAGACAAATTTTTTTCTTAAATTCAACTTGTCACGTATTTTATTTCTGTCATTGTCAAACACTGGAATTGAAGATTCCAAAGCATTGTAGTTTCATGATCATTTGCACTGATACAATTCACATTCATTGGGAATCATCTTGGACAAAGTCCAATTTCTAAAGATATGCTGCAAATTTCAAAGTATCTAAATATTCTAGCATTCATATATATTGTTGTTGATACATACATTCAGTTTTATCTAAGTTTTTATGCAACTTGTAAATGCTGTCACGCACTAGAAGAACAATTTATAGAGAGAGAGCAACCATTTATTAAAACTGCTTATCTTTCAATCGATCGATTCCATCAAGTTTTAAGTTACAGATTTCAGAACTTATAATTAATGGTGTGCAGATAGGTGAATATCAACAAGTATTATTAACTCTTTTTCACAATTCTTGGTACTTGTCAAACATGTATTGTCTTTGACATTGTTACAACTCGTTGGGATCACACTGAAAAATTCATTAATTAACAATCTAATTAACCACTATTAAAGTACAATTTCATGAAACAAAAAAAACAAGCACTTCTGTTTTGAAAAATCACAAGTCCATTAGCATCTTAAAAAAGTTTGATTAACCGTTCAGTTACACGGGTATATACAATTTTTAGTTAATGTTTTCGCTTTTATTTAACAAAAGCAATCAGTGTCGTCATCTGGTATTTGTTAATGTCGGTATAAATTATCTGCATGGCAACATGAACATCCAGCATAGAACAAGTACAATAGAGAATTGGATATTAAACAGCATATCAACGAATTGCAAAAGGGATACAACTTTTAAAAATAAAATCTCTCAATGAAGTAGGCGTATGGTAAGCCGCCCATCGATATCTCTCCATTAATTACGTTTCCAATTAACGAGAGCCATTCGTTAACGTAATTATCGATGAAAAGGTCAAAATCAATGAGAAAGCAAAAATAATGAAAATGGTACGTGCATGATACATTCTCACATAACATTCGACATATCTTTCTTGCAGACAAATGTCTAGATACTAAGAATAACGGGCAGGCAGAATCAACGCGTTTATAGATCACCGGTGGGCACATCACCTGATAGCGCTGTACAATCCGGTACTTAATTTATTTTCATGATTTCATTATACATCCTTTTACCGCTTAACGTTCGATAATCAATTTAATTTATTATTTTCCTTATGTATACTATTCCTAACACTATGCGCGTCTTAACATTTCTAAATGCTTATAGTACATTTATCATTTGGATAACCCTCAGGTAGCGTACGGGACGACATAACCTCCAAAATTAAATTGATTATTCGTCCAAACGAATTTGTCTCCTTTCGTAGTGAATTTCTTATCAGTCTATTGTTATATTATTAGTATCAATATTATCCTTTTTTATGTTCACGGTTTCTCGCCCATATAGGTACTCTCGTACTTTCGAGTATTTGTGTCTTTTTTCTTTTTTTTTCCTTAATTATTTAAACCTTGGGTTAACATCTTTCACACGTTGGATCGACGGACTGCATGGATCAGCGGAGAAACTTCAACTTGTATGTTGCGAGATTTTGAAAATGAGTCACGAAAAAAATGGATGTCAAATTATTTGTGTCAGCTGTGATATTTTTCTGGGATTGTGCTTGTACTAATAATAAGTGGTTTGTGTGTGCTTCGCGCAGTGGGAATATCGTAAGAACTATTAAACTGTTCGTACACTTCTGTTCGTCCTCTTTTGTCTTTTGTGTGATTAACAATCGGGGAAAGATATAACTAAGATGATAATGCTTAATTGACGAAAAAAGTGGGTAGTGGGATAGCGGGAAAGAAAATAGAAATTTTTTGAAATTTTTAGAAAATATAAATATGTTCCTTACTGCTTTCCCCAGTGCTCTCTCATTGTCAGACTTTTTTTTTCTTTTCATTTACTTTCTTTCTTTGTTTCTCCTTTCATTCCTTGCTTCCCTCATTAAAAACGTGACGAGATTCTAATGTCTACTGCAACGGAGAACTTGACGTTCTCTAGAAGTTATTCGGTTTATTATGATTCACAGATTCCTTCTCGTCGAATCTTCGTTATCTTCGATTTCACTGGAATTTCTACAGATCGTCGTTTCTGTCGTCAGCCGTATTTTCTCCGGGATTTTTGCTCAATTAATTTTTCTCTTATGTTTCAGGTGAAAACAACTCGGACACGTCACTATTGAGTGACGAAGAAAACGAATCACAGAATTCAATGGTTAAGCCTTGACTGAAAGCAATGTAATTCTTGCACTTAGATTAGTCATTAGATATCTTTTTTCCCTTGTCTGTAATCCTTTTTCTATTCTTAATTTCTCGATATAGTTTGGTTTGTTTTTAATTCTTCGGCACCTATGTACGCCTTGGAGCTCATGTACAGATTGTATTTAGACAATGGAGCCAACAGGTGTCTTGTAGGCACCAGTATTAAAGAATTATTATTCTATGTAGGAAGTGGCTAAGAAAAAACTATCAATTATTTTTCTACCGTGACTCTCAAAGTATTTTGTCATTGTTTCTGCATTTCTTCCACTGGTGACTTCGTACTGTCAATTATTTGACAGTCCTTGTAGTCAATTGAAAATTGTTAAGCGCTTTGAGAATTGGTCTAGGATCACCCTTGAGACAGTAACTTGTGTACAGAGGGAAAGTAGGGAAATAAAACGTGAACTCGAAGTAGATTAAGAATTTTTTTAAATAAAGCGTCTCGAGCAGTTTGCTGAACTTCTAATTATTTCATTTGAGATATGAAAGTTTCGAATACAACGCTCTCGCTCATGTAACTTAATTAGTTACTCGGATCAGCCGGGTAATAGGGACTAGCAGTTAATATTTTTTTTTGCATTGCAATTGTGAGTATCTTGTAATCATGGTGGATGATGTATTTATACTGGTTGTGTTGTTGCACTGGGTTAATACGTCCACTTCCGGTGCACATGCTTAGCTAGACTGAAAGATTTATCTAGACTTTTGCCTTATCAAAATGTATTATAGATATTTGGCGGGAATTATTTATTATCATAAATTCGCTTTAAGATGAAAATTGTAAAATTTTGGCCTTGTATCAAGGAAATAAACTTATGAAGTTTTTTATCGTATATAATAACTGTTAATATTCATCTCCTTCTGTCAGGACAAAATTTAGATACAAAAATCAAGTATATCGCGTGACTTCATTCTCCTTGGAGTACGAATATATCCATTTGTAGTATATTCCAATTAGTTCACCTACACCTTATTAATGGCAAAGAGATCAGTCCGCAGACAAACTTAAATATTCAATCAAGTCCCTTTAGTAACCATGTCAGAGTTAATTGGTTCATGTTGACGTTTGCGCGTGAAATTGCCCCGTGCAGTTTGACAGAAATTAACATTAAACGAAATTCGATGATCTTGCTAATCAACGGATCTGATATTTCTACTATTTCATAGTTATGAAATGTAATGAATTGTGCTGCGTGTTCCACGGAAGAAAACGAAGATTTTACGTCATACGTACGTACACAATATAAAAGCTGTGGATCTGTGGTAAAACTCGGAATGCGGATACTGGCAGTCGATGTCTAACCTAAGTTGATTTCTAACCTAATCTAGAAGCTTCACGATGCTCGAGGACTTAACGATCGAAGCGCATCGTATCCTACGTACTTTGGCGCTGATCACAAATCTGACTTTAGTTTTTTGATACTGAATTAAAATGAGCCAGCAGAACTTACGTAACATCGTTGAAATACATATTTTCCAAAAATTGAGGTGCTACACAAGTGTCAAGTTGTCGCCGCAA
The DNA here is from genome assembly GCA_031762395.1 of Calameuta pygmaea. Lineage (NCBI taxonomy): Eukaryota > Metazoa > Arthropoda > Insecta > Hymenoptera > Cephidae > Calameuta > Calameuta pygmaea. Next base: position 1,103,784 of record JASANN010000413.1, read on the forward strand.
TTTCTTTAAAATGTTTCAATTTCTAATTGAAACATTTTAAAGAAATTGCGGCTTTTTCAACAGTTCTCCAAGGAGTTCTATAGTTCCTGATAGGTTTTAACAATAGTTCTGCTAGGTAAAATCGGTAAAATACGTATATTTAAAAAATGGAGGTGCTACGGGTATGAAGCTGTCACCTCAGTATTTGTAAAACGTTTCATTAATAGGCTTTTTCAATAGTTCTTCAAGAGTTCTATAGTGCCCGACCTCGTTGTAAGGGTTGCTTTCGGAACCAGCGTTAAGTAGCGGAAAACCTCTGCCCGCCAAAGCTACACGCTCGTGATGACGCTCAGCTCGGTTACGACGGGATACGCATTATCGATGGAGGCGATGATCACAAAATCCGACACCCGGACTCGCCGCTATGATTTAGCACCGTGCTTTTGGTATTGCCGAAAACCGTAGCGTTGAGCATCTTCCTATTCATCTCTGAGTTATATATCTGTATATAATAATTCAACTGATAAAATCGATCTGTAGGTATTCACGACTCCCAGGGTTCCCATGGCAGCATGTCCCATAAGATATCCAGTCTACTTACCTCTTGAGTCAACGGCATCCAGGTTCACCTGACGTCAAACCCGAAAAGATCTTTGGTCTAATTTATCTTCCGTCAACAGTTCTGTAGATTGGCTTATAGACTTTTTCGAAAATAAGAACGAATATTCTCTAAAACTGCCAATTCCCGAATAGCGCAGCGATCCGTAAAAAAGTCAAAATATTTATCGACTTCTATCATAACCTATACCTTCTTCAATGAAAAATTATTACCCAGTTACAAAATAGACGTTTCGAATGCATGCGACACTCCAACCCAATGCTTTTCAAATGGTGAATAAAACCATGCGACTATTCCCAAGTTAAAGAATAATATCAGCTCCCGTATTACGAGATGCAGTAATCACTTTTTGATAATTATTTCTTCGTAACAGAAAATCATCATACACAGCTAACTGTACACTCAATTTGAATCAGTGTTCACTTAATTGTACAAATGCAAATTGAATAATTCATACGTACTCGTATCGCTCGGAGAAAGCGTCGCTGCACATTTAAAAGGTCGAGTCATTTTTTTCATCTCCATTTCGCTTCAATCCCTGGATCATCGAGGTCATCAGATGTATCAATTTACTCCACTTAAGTGTCATCCATACCGAGTATAATTTCTTTTTCTTTCCCAACGGTATCTCATGCCGGGATCAGGTAAAACGGCTGCCGACTTTTCGCAAGAATAAAACGAAAAAAAAGGAGAAGAAGAGTCTCATGACTCAAGGTGCATTGGTCAATGATCGAATGACGCAACCTGCACGATTTCTTATGAGAATCCTAAGGTGCCTAACCCTAATCATGTTCCTTACCTTTCCCATGAATACCGCCAGGCTAATCGTGCCCATCCGGAGGACAGTGAACATAGTTACGGATAAGAGGAATAAGAAGAACTAGTATGGACCACGTAGTGGATGGATGCTGGCAGATTGGACCTGACGCCATTGTCGCGTCTCATCCGTTAAATGCGGCTTCGCAAAAGTGAAAGCAACTTGCGCTGGCGTAATCAAAGGTCGACTCATCTCTGGGAATGGCCTCTATGTGCTACATATATATATATATATATGCACATATATATAATTCCGTTCTCTCGTCCGCATCTGATTATTCTTTGTTCCTTTGTATATCCTACATACGTTTATCACTTATCCATAATATTTAGAATATATCATAATGAAAAATTTGAGCAATATACTATACTGATATATCTGAAATGCATACTGATATATTTTTCATAATAATAATAATTAGATATGCATCTGCAAAGTAAAATATGCTGACTAACCCAGATCGTTTTACATTATGAATGAATAGTAGTACAGGATATGACGTATGCAAAATATACCTGGAGCAATGATTTTTTTTTCTCTAGCATTTTATTATACAATAATTCTATAATTAGAATAGAGACAGTTCGTCATTTGAGTTCTGTGAATGACTTGGGTCTTAAATTTACTATGAGTAAAAGTAGAACGAGGAAAATGTCTAAAGATGAATCAACGAGATGGATACTATAAATACTCGTGGTGGGAATAAACGCAATTAAACTACGTCACAATGTAATCGTTATCGAGCATGATATTTCTGTCCTTGAGGTTCCTCAACTAATTTATTAACTGCTATTTCTAAAGGTAACTCTTGAGTATTCACACGGTATTATTTTACTTTTAATCGAGTCTACACCTTGATTTGCACAATCGAATCTTTTTATTTAACGATGTCGATCAACTTTACTGGTACTTTATTATCCCATCCATTCTTAATTTTATATTTTGTCGAGCTTCTCAATGGGTAACAAATTCTTAGGTTTGTCATTGTTCTCTCAGGTGGAACATCTGTCAGTTGTATACCAATTTAAGAAGCCGGAACTTCACGAAATTTAAATTTTTCTTAAGTCAATTCCTGAAGTCACAAACTGTTTGTAATTAGAATTAATAGCTTCGCCTTAGCCACTGTCTAGTAATGCGTAGTGGTTAATCAAATATTTACAAGTTGCCAAACATACGACATCTGGAAGTATGTTGTCGTATGAAGAATTTTAGCCGTATACACAGTTTTTAATTCTGGCTAAGCTCCATAAGAGGGTTTTCCATATTTTTGTTAAAATTCCAAAAGATATTCTCAAAAAATTCTTATAACATCTGCAACAGTGAAAATTGTCAATTCGATGATAGGACAGATGAGAAGGTCCACATTTTAATTACCATTTTAAACTGACTTTTAATTACGCTCGCATCTTTATGGACAAGATTGTTTCATTCTGCAGCTCTGTGCTGCTGCGAACAAAAAAGTTGATAAAAACGTAAAAAAAGCCGAGACTTTTACATCTTAGTTCCTGAATTTTTTGTCGAAAGTCACTATTTTTAGTATAATATTTAACAATAGACCAGTATTAACGTGTTATTGCTGACCTTATAATGTTATCAATGGATTAAAGTTGATATAACAGTTTGTTTCTGTTTTTTAAATATATTCTTAAAAATGTCTTCCCAAATAACTTGTGGGAATCGTACTTCATCCATGCAAGTCCTTGAAGTCACAATCCCACCTTTGGAGAAGACGTGTACCAAGTCTAGGTATTCGTGAATACGTACGTTTACTAAAACACGCTTATACGTCGTGTCTCTTCTCGTATTTGTGTACTGAATACGTCAACCTTTAGTCCTGAAAAATAATTCAGGTGAAAGGCTTTATGTGTTCAGTGCCATTTTGCAGGAGGAAGACATTTGTCAAAAGGAAGGACGAGTGATGAGAGCTACCTAAAGAAGAGGAGAAATTCAAAATTCGTACCGATTTAATAATCCAAATTAAAATATTTGATGGCCTTGTGAGTAATATGTAAATCTTGTGACATTTGATAGCTGTAAATAATAATATTAAAAATTACTCCTTGAAACTAAAACATAATAAGGCCATTCAAATATATTCAAAGATTTAGGACTGAATCCCTAGAACACTCATCAAACAATTAAATCCATATGAATCATACAACATAAAGGCAAGTTACTGTAAAATATAAATTTATAAAATCAAATTAATTAGTGTATGAATTATTTTAAAAAAGAACAAAACTTACCAATGCGTCTTAAGTGCCTAATGATTTTTTATATTCTCATTCCCGTTTTTATAAGTCCCAACTCAGTAGGACTTGACTGGATCATAGGGATGAATATTTTTTCCATTCTACCCTCAATCAAGGGGGGCGCGAGTAGAACAAAATATACTTTCCGAGGTTATGTAAAAGGCTAGACTGGCCGTAGACGGGCGCCGGTATAAAGCCGCTCGTACTCCCCAACGGCCAAGAGTTGCTCGCGAACTTTGCTGCAGCAATCATCATAGTGAATCCTGACGTGCCCCGGACTATTCATCTGAAACTATATATTCATTCGGAAACCGTCATACTTTTTATCCTTCACCAATTCATTCTTATTTTTTAAATTAAAGAACTCGTTTGAATACAACAAGCTCGGCTCATCCGGAAGTGATGGGACACAACATTCGCACTCTTGTGAGTAGACATAAAATTATAGATTTTTTAACATTCGGGATAATCTCTGTTATAAAGAAAAGTCTAAAATATAAATAAATTTCATAAACTAGAATTCATAATACTTGTGTACGTAGTAATCTAAATTTGGATCAATGTTAAATATTTCGTACAATATTGTTATCAATTGACTAGTTATTAATTAAAAAGACGTTATACCTGTCCGAATAGTATTTTTATAAATTTTATAGGTTATATACTTGTTAAATCGTTGTTAATACTTATTATGTAATTGTACGTTCGAAATTTTTTTCATTACACCCGTAAGAAGTAGAAAGTTTTATAAGATGATACGAAGCATACGACTTTTACGAGTACTAAGAGTAATAATTTAGATAATTGTCGAGAACACATTACGTAATTCGAGTTACTGACGCGTGCATATAATACTCAGTGTACACAATAATGGAAGAATTAAATCTAACTTTTCAATAAGAATTTTATGGATAATTCAATGGACGTAGAGATATATAAAATACATTGGTATTGATGTATTTCGTAATAATAAATGCTTGCCTAATTTTTACTACGTGTTATTGGATATCATGGATAAATCATAATACCCACAAATCTGTCATATCGATTATTCGCACGTGGGTTGTGACCAAATCACAGAATCTCCTGTCTACGTATAATTAATAATGATGAAATTTTCAAAAATAATTCATACAAAACTTATCTTGTTGCAGTTAATGGTGGCCTTGGTGGGTCTGGTCAGGACTCAGCAATATTTCCAGGAGCCTGAAAAAATCATAAGCGAATCTCGTCAGGTGGGCGAGACGAGTGGTCATTATTCGTTCACTTACGAGACCGAGGGTGGAATCCTTCAGAAGGAGGAAGGCAGTAGAAAATACGCTGGTACGCCTGATGAGACTCAGCTGATTCAGGGATCAGTGCAGTACAATGCACCTGACGGTACACCTATTGCACTTAGCTGGACTGCTGATGAATTTGGTACTCAAGTATCTGGAACGCATATTCCTACTCCGCCGCCAATTCCTCCAGCAATTCTGCGAGCTTTAGAATGGATCGCCAAACAACCGTCAACCACCGAAGCACCTGAGGAACAGGCAAAATTATCATCGAGTCAAAACGCAATACCCGGTCAGCAGTACAGATCATCACAAAATAAGAAAAATTAAATATATCGAAATAAATGATTATTTTTATAAGAAATGTTTTATTTTATTACCTTTTTGATTATATTGGATAGTTTAATTTCTGTACTTAGGGGGTTGTGGTTGGTGTTTTTTTAACATTGACAATTTATGGATAGAATATTTACATTTAGGTGATTCAATATTGGGAAAGTTTTTTTATTGTACGAAGTTGAATTTTATTATGGGAATTACTTTGGTAAAAAAGGTTTAAGTAACTTTCATTTCTATGTATTATTGAATTTAGTTCTGACTCTTTTAATTTTTATTCCACAACCCTTTTTCTCTTTTGATGCGCAAATGGATGCTTACGTGCGTGTATACATGTAAAATATTAAGCATGCGGTATTATTGAATAAGATATACCTATCAAAATAAAAAATGGCTTGTCCGATTTGTTGTTTTGTATAAAAATAAAAATTTGAAATTTACAATATTTTCTAATTAGAGAGAAAGAGATAGATCTTGTAAATAAATTAAAGCCACGGTTAACAACTACGAAATTATTTAAGTATAATTAAAATTCTATTAAAAATATATCCATCATTCAATTCAGAAAAGACGAGGTCGAATGTCGAAATATCGTGCGAAGACGTCCCGACATTACCTTGAACCTTCTTTCGCAATAAAATTCGACGCCGCACGATATCATAGATCAACGAATAACATCGAAAGTACTGACAAGGGTTTTTTAATTATGAATAATAATTATATACGCACCATACTTCAAAAGCTTGTCCTGTAAATTATAGCTTGTCACTTTTGCAACTGTAGTGACCATCACTAAGCAAATAAACGTGCGCATTTGAATCCATGTAAAACCTAACCTCCGAAGGTGTCACAACGCACGACGACACACATAAAAATGAATCTCACAGGTACCAAGAATCGAAAATTGATATTGTAATCCTTTAACAGCATCAAGGTAACCAAAAGATGTCACAATCCATAAGCTATAAAATTCCCAGGCTGTAACATAATTCAAAATCCCGCATTACGATGATCAAAGTCAAATTGCCACACAATCAAATCTTTTGATATTTGCCGCAGTTCTTTCAGGATCCTCGACCCGACACAGAACAGAAATACATACCTTCCTTCCTTCCTTTCCTCATGACTCTATCTCCAATGGGACATATGCCACAGAAGAGAAAATACAACGTCTATTGTATCTGAGCTGACCTATGAATGCACGTGTGCGCTGACGGAGTGAATGGACAGGTAGCCATTTATTTTCGTGTAACACGACGTCCAACGAAGGAATTTGCTTCGGTCTCTTAACGCGCATGCGCGTGTACAGGTTTTTTTTAGTAACGGCTTTTCGATGATTCGAAAAGAAAATACGTGCGTATTGTTATTAATTATTATAAGTGGAATAAATGAAATAGACCTGTTCATTTATTTAGTTTATATATTGTGTGATAATATATATAATATAATAGCTGATTTAAATGTCTTTCAAATCTGCCTTGTGCGTTGCATGTTATGACGATAAAAAAAGAAACATACGTATACATGTATTACGCATGTACCTGCATGCAATTATTGTGGACTACAATAGTGAGTTTCTCCTGCAATAATGTCTCGTCGAATATTTATGGCGACAAGAATGGATTGCGGAATGAAATAAAGGAATTAAAAGAAACGTGCCGGTCGCTGGAGACGGACGGTAAATTTTGTCCACTGAATTCAATAATTTACAGGATAAAAAAAGAGTCATGTAGTACGAGATGATAATCTTTTTTTTTATTATGAATATTATAAATATTCAGACTTTTTCGTATTTAACTTTTTGATTTTCACTCTATTGGCATTTCTGTATTTATTGTAAATCGACTAATCGTAAGTAATGATTTTTTTTTTCATTTTTATTTAGTCCAACGTTTGTTGTGGATTGCGACAGGAATGTGTTAACCAGTTTTATGTTTATTCAGTGTTCAGCTGCTACTTTGTCAATACTAATAAGTGTTTGAAAGGAAAGTATTCGATGATACCTTACCGACGAAGAGAAATCTAACCATGCCGGGTGTTAGTTTTGCGAGTATTGCCGATTCGAGAATCGATTTAACAAATTTTACTTTACCGATTGAGCATAATCAAGAGTCGGTGAAATTTCATAATTGCAAGATCGGTGAGATCCTTAAACAGACTCTTATGGACCGATACGCTGTTTGATCAAAGTATTTTTATCTTTGATTTTGATGGCCTCTGTATGTAACGCAAACGTTTTTAAACGTTCTCTTGAAAGTTTTATTTTCATTAAAGCCTTTTTTTGGAAGCTGTCAAGTAACACTGAGCTATACTAATAATTCAATAGAGGAATCATTGGCGTACAGTTGACAATAATTTATTTACATTATATTTTTGCATAGAAAATAGTACACATAGTTACGAGTATTTTGTTTCGGGAAAAAAACGGCCATATTTGATGGCGACATAGAGTTCTTCGAAAGGTCGAAAAGAAAAATCTATATTATATATTATTTCGACCCTGGAAGAAGTGCGTATTCCTCGCGCCGTGACTTTTCCGTCGGTTGCGTGTTACGATTGGCCAGTCATCGGAATATCGTCAATATACCGATACGATAGACTCCGGTCGATACATATTGTCAATAAAAAAATGTTTGTTCAATTTGCGTATTAAAATCAAAATAAAAAAATCCCTCATTATAAAATTTGTCTTTAAAATCCCTTGGCATCAAAAATTAGAGTCTATCGTATCGGATATCAATTGTTATCGATAAATCCGGTCAAGTTTTATTATTACTGTTGAGGTGCATCAATATTATTTTCTTCGGGATGAGCTTTGATGTACTCCAGTGCCTTAAGGATCTCCTCAGGGATTGGAGGGGGAGTTGGAAGATGAGCACCCTGAGGCTGGAAGCCATTTTCGTCAGCGACATAAGTCAACTGGATTGGATTTCCTTCGGGATCGGTATAGCTGTAAGAACCCTGAACTGACATTCCTTCGTTTTCAGTTCCTGGATTGTTCAGGTGTCCCTCTTCTTGCGCTTGGATGCCATTTCCGGTCTCGTAGATCCAGCTATAAGAACCATCAGGATTGGGACCATCTATACTCTGGCGCAAAATTGGAATTGGCGAGGTTCCGTCCACTGGGGCAGCCACGGCGACGGTCGCCAAAGCGAACAAAGCGATAATCTGCATAAATAAGGAAACAAAATATTATATACTAAATTATTCAAAATATTGTTTATACAGTTAGTATAATTTTTGCTCAATCAGGTATTTCTGAGGATGTCATCGATTGATTTGTATTGGCTCTGTGTATAATTTTTCGATGATTTCAGATGCTCATTAAAGAGACAACTGCGTACTTGAATTTACATTCAGGATTTCGACATCGAAACGACTAACATTTAGATTCTAATACAGTAGAATTATGTATCTGTTTTTCGTCTCTGTCTTACTCATCTTTTTCTCCTTCTTTTTTGTATTGTTTTTCACGGCCGTATTTATTTCCGTGTTTTCAATAAATCGACGAAGACGTCATCGACTCACAAGATCGGTTTGAAAAACTTTCCGAAATCTTCGATTAAGGTAATAAATTGAGATTTACGTCTCTAAAATTTGTCGGCATTGCCATTGAGCGTCGCGACGTGACTAATTTGTTATTTCTCGTGCGTCTTTCATTAGTGATGACTTTTTTGAAAATTGAATATTTCGATTTATATAGTTGTACGACATAGTGCTATTTCCTTAGAATGCGATGTTCCCTTTTTTTTCCTTTTTTTTTTAATTATATTAAATACATTTCTCCTTCGTTACCGCGAATATAGTTTTCATGATATATTTAACACTTGAATTTCTCATAACTGACAAGACGATCGGTTTTACGAAATTTCTTTTAACTATTTTATCTTTTTAGAGATCTTACAAATTTTGTATCCAGAACTTAACGATCGAAAATATCTGTATACTCTTACTTTTGTACTGAAAATTCCATACACGTTCCGAAATATCGTGCTAATACATGTTTTATTAAATATCATTTTGTCCCTGAATCGCTTCCTCATTGAGGTGGTAACAGTTCGTTTAAACAGTAAGTTCAAGTAAGATAATCATTCAACAGGATTTGACAGGAGGTATCGTCTGGATATCTCGAAAGTTAACTACCGATGCCACGCACGTGCATGAACATGAATGACACCTTTCTCGAAGTTGCAACCAATGAATAAATGCATTGGCACTCGTAAAACCCATAGTAAAGCCATTCATTCAGGAATATCGCAGTTGATAAAATATTTAAAAAAAATCAATCAAACCATATATATATAAACCAATAAAATTTTTTTTAGTTTAAAAAAACATCAATAATCGATCAGATAATCAATAAGAAATATTCCCACGTTTATTATTACTTGACTGTCACTTATCTCTCTGAATTCTCGTATCACTGGACTTACCAAACGGTTCATGTCGAATTGGATAACTAGCGATTGTCTCGTAGGAGCTTCTCACTGCACTGACTTGAGAATCAAGCAAGCCTTCCGCTTTATATATCCTGACCGCAAGATTCACGGATCTTCAGTAAGGTAATGCCAAAGGCTTATTCGTGAACCCCCACTTCGATAGGCAGCCATTTAATTCCAGTTCGTATAGCATCTCGTTTCATTCCGTTCCGTCCCGTTTCATCCCGTTGAGATGCCCAGTGGCCCATGTTACCTCTCAGTCCAACCACCAGCGGGGGCCTCAAACAGAGGTCAAGCTTACTCCGCCAAAGGTCGTCGCTTCGAACTCCCAATACCTCCACCACCTTTTGCACCTCCTTCTACCGATTTCTTCTCCACTTCTTCTCTCTCAATTTTTTTTTCTATGCTTCTACTTTTTTTTACCACCACCAGTAACCAACGTCGCTACTGTTTCTATTATTCTACTTCTTCTCATTCATCGTAACCGCGAATCTTCTTCTGGAATTATCGTCATCATCGCCACCACCACCACCACCACCACCACTTCCATCAATACTGCTATTCATCATCGAATCCTCCTCCATCATCTCCTTATGGCATCACATATCTTTACGACAGAATCCCACCCTCCGTCGTCATTTGAAATTTTCGCTATGTCTGTCCACAGTCTGGGTAGCTTGTGGATTCTGCGGTTTTCTTTAAAGGTTGCTTTGCTTGACATTGATTAATTTTCTTCTACAGGATTTTTCTAGATAGAGTTACGTACTCACAGTCCTGAGAATTCTATGCTCTTAACATTTTCATATTGTCTAACATGAGTGTTTTTTATGTAAGTATTAGAGTGTTTCGTTGACTAATTTTTTGGCTTGATCGGTGCGTATTAATATTTTATTTATTTCTTTTTATTTTTGAGAGTTTGATAAATTGACATTGGCAGTGAGAGATGGAGAATGAAAAAAATGACTGGACATTTAATGTCCGTGGAATTCAATTCGAAAAGAGAGAAGAACGAAAGTGGCTTTGGAGTCAGGGAAAGTGCGATTCCCGTTCAAATTTTTAAAGCTGTTCAAAGAATATCCTGCCGTATCTTCAGATTCTTTTGTACGTTACAACAAATAAACGCTGACGCCCATCTCTGCTTACATCATTCTTATTCGCGGATAGTGTGCCGATCATCACGATAACTTGTGCCACTATGCCATCCACGTTGACCGTAACGATGACGATGACGATGACGATGTTTCAAATCATGAAACACTTTCGTATCAAAACTCATTTCAATTTCCATTATATTTCTTAGCTATCTCAAAATCAGAGGAAAAAGAACCTTAAAATATATATATCTCCTCAAATGTACAATCAATTCCGTCTAATATACAGTGGGCCAAGTATACCCGTGTACTTACAGAGATTCGTAAGATTAAAGGTTGAAATAATAGCTTTCGTAAGAATACAAGAATATGCCTCATCTTGGCCCGCGGCTGAAATTCAAAGCCTAAGAAGAGAATCTATGCGAAGCCAATGTTTTGCAACAGAGCAGAATCACTCACGACATTATATTCTAGCACGATCGGTATTTAAAGGTTTTATTAACGCACTTTTATCATTGGTTAATAATAATCATCCTCGATCGCCATTAGCGAAGTGAAATTTAGTCGTCCTCATAATATTGATTAGCCAAGCATCAATAAGTGAGTGGACGGAAATGCTTTCATGATGAAATTCAATTGGGATATTCAGACTACATATATATAATATATAATATAAATATATTCTACATATTTAATTGCAAATATTCATTAAAATATCCTCAGAAGCTAATTTCTCGAGACAACCGATAAACTCACCTTTCACGCTGCTTCATTCAACGATTCACTTTAATAATTCCCATCTATACTACCACGTAATGCTTATGATTATTATATTTCATTTGGATCAACAATGGATGAATGAGTGAACGTTAGGAACTGTATTCTACGACCTGAAGGCACTTTTGTATACCTACATATATTATCTAGAACGTAGTATACCTATTTTGAGTATAATAGTAGGCATATGCATTCTACAACGTAACGTGGGTGTAAGAAATTTGATGATGGCATTATTATAGGCTATATTGAATTACTTAGGCAATATTCGTCTATATGAATAGAACTCCCGATACGTTAAACACTATCATTACGCGATTGGTGTCAAAGTATAAAATCCAGCGTATAAATTTAATGGATTATAATACAGATGCATTATCCCAGACATTATGAATATTATAATTAGCCAGACATTGTGTAATGTAAATTTGGTAGTCTGAGAAATTCATTATGATGTCGACTAATAATTCGAGGATTGGCTGCTTAATTTGAATTGATGTCTAATGCGCGCGCTTTAATGGCGGACGGACTCCGTGAAGCGACAACTGGTTTCTCTTTCTTGGATAAATGAGAAATAATTAGTGAATCGACGGTAACTGGCTGTGCCGCTAACAAGTTAGTAAATAGTTAGTAGTTGATCGTAACTAACTATTGACAATTTAAATAATGTGTAAAGAATTCATACCACTTGTGCAGCATGATTGACATCACATTCCCAGTGAATAATTTGCTCCTCACGAATGACGAGCTTCGACCGATCTCTACACCGATGGATATAGTAGCTGCTGAACTGGGTAGTTTTATGTTTTATGTTATTACATTATAATAAAAAGAGTGGTTATGTCAATGTCGCAACTCAATATCGATTTATGTAATATATCGATCAAATTTCGAGTGTCACGTCTCGATTATTCAGGTTGCATATCATTCTTGACATTTCCTCTTGACGATTGAGGTTAGATTATCCTGATACTTGTTGCGTATTCGTCCTCTGACAAATTGAGGTTTCTCTATCCTGAACAGTGAACTTTTCTAACCTTAAAACGAGTGACCAAACCTTAAAGTTAATTCTTCTTCTTCTTGTTCCTTATTGGCTTTGTGCTCTAGAGAGCCAAGCGTCGCTAAAGTTAATTAACTTTATTGCCCTGTCGTGTACTTTTTTTCCTTCGTCTATCAACATGCCACGTTCCACTGTGTCTAAAATCACGGACGACAATTACTCATTGGCTGCTGTTAAATTTTTCGTGTATCTACATCGTGTACCAAGTCTATTACAAACTACTCACTCGGAATGACAACTCGAACAAGGCGACCTTTTCGCACGGCGGTAGAAGTCAGCTGGTTTAAAAGAAGAAAAGGAACAAAGCGAGAGAAGAGGAAGAACCGATTGGTATTCCCGTCAATTGGAATTCCGGACGCGTTCGGGGACATCGAACTGTTTTAATCAAACTCGTGTAAGTATTTTCCAGTTTCTCTATATATTTTTGCGCACTGTCTACATCATACCTTATAGCACTTGGCTAATTTCCTAATAATTAGTCAAGTGCATACTTAATAGTTTGAAGTGTCAAGCATTCCTAACAATGTCGCCCACTAATTTGTTACACAAACAATTCATAAAGAAGTTCGCAGTAAGTATCAAAAAGCAAGTACGCAATGTATTATCTCAGCGTAGCTCTACGCAAATATACGGCGAGTAAAGAAATTAAGAAAAAAAATTTTGCCTATCAAATCGTCAAATTTAGTCGTCAAGAGCTCGTTAAGACATTAATTACGTGAAAGGTTGGTCGAATGTCATTAAAGACAGTGAAGTAATGATAAATTTATTAATAACTCCTTTAACACGCTACACGCATATACTATAGATACGTATGGCTTGCAAAGTATTAATCTTTTTTTCACAAAAGGACTTTGTAATTATTTGTGCAGCACGTGAAATTAGTACTTTTCAAAATTAATATTCAAACAACACCCTGATAAGACACGTATGTAAATTTTAATAAGAACCAGCATTTAATCATCATCGCATAAAGTACAGTGATTATCAGTGACGAATACAAAATCAAAATGATATTATTATCTTTTGATATGAAACTTCCAAAAATCTTTTTTTTTTTTTATTAATATCGCGTTAATATTCATAAAGAGCATGTACCATTCTGCTGAACCGATATTGAGAAACCACTCATGGTCGTCGTATCGGATAAGAGTCATTTATTTTTCTCTGTTCCTGGTTATATGCATCTTTTTAATGTCTCTTTTCATGTCGATCTGACAACAGCCACCAGTCTGACCAATACCGGTCAGACCATCTACTCACCTGTTACTTCGATACAGGTGATGTTACTTAATCATCATTCGGTCTGTGAATGATACACGTAAATGGTTAGTATACCTATATACGCTTGTGTATTACATATGGCTTGGAGCGAAAGATTCTCCAGGGTCGAAGATACTTTAAGATAATTAGCCACTCTGCCCAGCACACGTGTAAAGATATGGAATTAGTAATCCAGGTAACTTGAGTGTGGATGAGTAACGTGGGTGGATTAGAATGCTGTCACTCTAAGAAGTTTAATTTTTTTTTTTCTTTTTTCTTTTTAGTATCTACATCTCGATTCGTTTCTTCTGGTTTCCCTTCATTTTTATCTGTCTCTCTTGTTTTTCTCTGTTATTCGTTCAATGACGAAATCCCTAAGTACGTTTCACAAGTTAATCTAAGAGACATGCGAATCATTACGTCACTCGTATCTGTGGAACTGAAACTTTGCACCTTGAGAGGATGCTTACTGGATTTTGTCATAGTTGGCGAATTCAATGAGATAATGGAAATAGGGAGCTTACTGCGGGATGCTGTGGTCATGTTTGATTCATTAATATTATTGATTAGCCAATCGGATAGAAATTTTTGAAATTATGAATTCATTGAAATTGCAATTTTGTTTTTCATGCTAAGAAGATTCTTTGGGGATTTTGTCACAATTTGTGAAGTCACTGAAATAACGGATTCGGACTTTACAGGAGGATGCTGCGGATACAGTTATCGTTATTGATTATTATTGGTAGATTTTTTAGAGCGACGATGCGAGTGGATCTTATGATAATTTTTTTTTAGACTGAAAATTCTTCAATATCGTGGATTATGGATGGTAACCATATTATGATTATTTAATGTTACTAAAGAATACTATGGGTGTTTATGGTGACTGTCTGGACCTTGTGGAAAGTTTTCTATGTAATAAGTATCTGTATATCGCTAATGGCGAAACATTAATATGTACGTGTACAAATCCATAGAAATTTTAAATGGTCAAGGACAGATGAGTTCACCTGTGTGAAATCTCATATAATTAAGAAATTGGTATGATAAAAATTTCAATGACTAACGTATCATCGATTTTACTTAAAAACATCTAAATTCTTATGCATGTTTATCAGATAATTAAATAAAAATGTGCAGAGACTCGAAAAAAGATTGCATATAATTGCGAATATTATAGAGATTTTACTCGATTCGACACGCATATTCAATATACTTAAAATTCCCACGATGATGAGCAACCTGGTGAATCTCCAATGAGGATAATTTTTTTATGAAACTCTGCCAGTGCCAATTACACCTAAAGAGGACGGAGGCCCATAAGTTCCAGAATCCATTGGATGCAGTCATCCGATGTAAACTACTTACTCGATAACTTTTTAAAGCGAAGGTCATACAAGTGACCCAAATTCTTAATACTTAATATTTTCACTTTGACGTTATCTCGTCTGGATGCCGGAAAATTTTCCATGAAAATTAAGGTAAAAAATTAAAAACTTTATAATCTCCAGTTGCAACCGTCACTGGATTAGGTTATACGTGATATAGAATTTCAATGTCTTGTATTTCGCTTTTAGCAGTGTGAATCGACCTTTATCGCTTTACATAAGAGGTGTGTAATAATTTCATTAATGATACTTAAGTTAATAGGGTTCAGGGTGAAATTGTATTGGCTCGTATTACCTTGGTTTATTTTATTGTTTTCCTCTTTCATTTTTTATGTATTAAAGTAATTTTTTTCCTTCTCATCATTAAATCTGCATGTTCATTACCGTACGAAATTTTAGTTCCGAAAATTTACGTAATTTTAGGTTAATTAAAGGGTTCTTTTTTTCATCATCTTCATAAAAAAGTCAAACATGACTTTACGGCAGTTCATCTTATTTGCATGAAGTTCAAATAATAGTAGTGCGATACTAACTATGGTATGCTAAAGATAGTGAGGATGTCACAGGTCACTGCAGACTGATGTCAGAACAGTTGAAATGACCAAGTCATTAAGTCCAGCTATCGTCGTCTGCTGGATCATCTTTATTCGTTTCTTCCTTCAAGACGGGCTTTTCGCTGATTTATACGACGTGCCGTCGTCTAAACGATCATTTATGGCCTAGCACTCTTTTGCGTATTATGGGTATTAAGTCGAGAGCATGAGATTCGCTAAGATTTTTGGTTAATCGTGGGTGTGAATTTAAAAAAAAATTGCTTATTAATTTGCATGATTTTGGAGGAAAAAAATAATATTTTTTTTTGTATCCTTCCTCAAGTCATATATTATCACTCGAGTATTCAAGTTTGCAGGTTTTGAGTGCTTAACTGTATCGAACAAGTGGGCACTAATTGGCTATATTTTAATCGGCTAACAGCATCAATTAAGCCATGAATAATTACTGTAATTATAAGAAGCCTCGCTCAAGCGACAGACATATGTTAGATCGAATGCAGATTCAAGTACATCACGATTCTTATAAATTCGGTTTTTGCGATCGAGATAAATAATTGTTTATGTATTCGGACTGCGTTCAAGGTTCCAGAAATTCGGTACACGGCTGAATTTATAACGTGCATTTCAGTGCCTAAGAATCTCTATAAGTAACGTCGGATGAGGAGAGAATCGAAGAGAGAGAGAGAGAGAGAGAGAGAGAGAGAGAATGAAAAAAAAAAGAAATAACCAGAAGACGGGTCAATGAAAGTATCAAATACGTGAATCGAGTTCGCAAAGTTTCCCATATCCTGTAACACCCACACGTACATTTTTTCCCCATATTTGGAAAGCCATGAATATTTAATAAAATGCTGAAAAATTCATTCAATAAAAAAAAAGTAAGTCTCACCACGACAACCAGAGTACATTTTCCTGTCAATTTAGTCGATAAAATATCTAATGACAGTTTGACCTTTTGGATCCTGACGGATTCTGCATACTTTTTATAATTTTATGATAAATTATATATATATTTTTAACAGCCAACAGATTTGAATATGTGCCGATGACAAGCATTGCCGTAGGTGTAGTTACATGTCGCAATGCATGTCCCCGTCATATTGACCTGTTAGAATCGAGTGAAGCTTCGACGGGACACGACGTTTACGTCGTCGTCGTCGTCGTCTATGGGGGAGACACCAGCGTCTTCAGTATGTCACATCTAGCACGTCGCAAGGTTTCGGCTTTCGTATAAAAGCGGTTCTTCGTCCAGTCCTTCCTAAGATACGACAAATCAGCACCGAAGACATCAGACATGGACGCTTTGGTGAGTTCGACATGTAGCATAAATGTCAGTACATTTCAAGCGGTGCGTCAAGTATTTTCGATACTTTGTCTTTAAAAAAAAATCTGTACCTATACGGTATTAGTTCGTGTCAAGTGTTGCCTTTTGTTACCAGTGTCGCCTTGGTAACGGATGACTGATAAGAGTTTTGAAGTTGACTTTACAATTTATTATTGCGTAATGGATATGCATGAGTAATCTTTTTTTTTTTTGAAAATTATCGTATGTGATCAGTCGATGTTGGACGGTAAAAGAAAAAGTGAAAAGATATTACAACATACTTATACGCTTGTTACCTAATCGTTCATTGACACCTCAATCACACGCAAACGTCGCATTTAAGCTTTATTCACATACAAATCTGTTTTTCACGAGTTCGGTGAACTTGTCTTATCAATGATTTTACGGTGAAAAGCTGATCTAGCGCTTTTGTGTAATAAGTGAAAGTGTGATTGAGCATTTTTTTTCTTCTGATTTTCATAACCTATCGGAATTTTCGTGTAAATGAAAAATGGCGGGATTGGCTGAAAATATTATATGTACTTTGACATTTCTTTATTCCTTTGAGATCTGATGGAAACTTGCTTGACTCTCTCTTAAATACACAGCCGCCTATAGCGGAAGAGCAATTGTTTGTCTAGTCTCGTTACTAACGAACCTGACAACCATTCTACAAATTTACTATTGAGTCACGCGGTAGTCGCATCGATTCTGACTAAAAAGAGATACAGCGAAATAGTATCTGCAATTTACATTTAAAGTCGGCAGTTTAACAAATATTAAAATTGTCATTTATTATTTCAGAAATCATCAATTCTCTTAGCTCTTCTGGCAGCAGTTGCCATCGCTGCGCCCGTTGACAGTGAGATGCCAATTTCAATTTTGAGTCACAGTGAAGACGGTCCAAATCCGGATGGTTCCTATGCCTGGAGCTACGAAACAGCCAATGGAATAAAGGCCGAGGAACAGGGTCAGCCTAAAAAGGTTGACAATGCTAAAGATTCAAGTGTCGCGGTCCAGGGCAGCTTCAGTTACAAATCTGAAGACGGTACACCGATTTCCCTGAGTTATACCGCAGATGAAAATGGCTTCCAACCTCGTGGTGATCATCTCCCGGTAGCACCAGAAATTCCCCAGGCTATTCTTCGCGCCCTGGAGTGGATCGCCGCTCATCCTGAGGAAGACAACTTGAGAAAGTGATTGGCCCCAGGATTATCTGTGCTTGATTTACGTTCTCGTTATGGGCCGATCTTTAATTCAATTGGGAATTTTATTCGGATGCTTAATATTAATTTATAAGATTCCTCGAGCGTTGTATTATTCTATTGGATCAGTTCTGATCGATATTGATTAATATGATTGATCGACTTGAAAATGACTGACGATTTTACAGTCATTTTGAAGTCGATCTTGTAAATATGCATATAAAACTGTAATATCGCGATAAAAACGTTTATATTAAACGGCCTGTTATGAATTTACATATCTTTTTGTATCCCAGTATTCATTCATCAATATCGATCCAATGCCAATCAATGAATTTTAAGATTAGGGGATAATCTAATGGCGGATAAACAGTTCTTGAGAAAAATAATAATTTATTCTTAATGCGTCTCGCATGCTTATGAGATTATTTCTAAGCACGTCGAGGTTACTGTTTAACATTTCGTGAAACGACTTTTGGATAACGTAAGAGGTTGAAAAAAAATATTTTTAAAATACACGTAACTCTTACTTTCAATGGCCAACAGCATCATTCGTCTTGTTCTCACCGTAGGATATTTTATCATCCATACTCAATGAGTTTGTCTGAGATTTTAGCAGGATCTCGCACGATCAACGAGAATATTACCGATCACTGCCTAAGATAGTCTATTAACTTTTTCACGAATGTCATACATAATCATCTTGAATGATCCATGGCTTATTATAAGATTCACTCATCCCTGGATCGATCCAGGCATGTTGCAGTCAGTGGAATGATCATTGTCATCAGCTTATACCCTATAATAGGATATATATATATATATATATAGTACACAAATTATTACACAGCACAGAAAGTGAATTTGGTACGGCAAAGGCCAGCCAGGTCATAGGGATGCGAATTACGGTATCTAAGATGATCTGGACCAGAAGATCTAATTATCATTTGCCAATAGCTGCCTATCTTATATCCCAGTTACTTTATACAAAGGAGAAAGTTCATCTTCCTAGTTCGATCTTAAACTCCTGAACTCTTCCTTGTCACGATTCATCTTGGAATTCCTGACGCCCATTATATCCAGTCCGTTGCACAATTTTTCTTTTTATCAATACACTCGAATCCAAGGTAATAAATTGTTAAAGGTTACGCCGGGTGTGTAAAAATATATCCGGTGACTTTTACTGTAACTAGTATTTTTATTATGAATAATCTAATTAAGTCACTATATTGTATCAACCAGTGATCGTTTAGAGTTGTTCAGATTCTCTAAACTCTCTTTAACGATGAAATTTGTTTCCCACAGCTCTAGCAATAGGTTGATGAACTGGATGTGAACTGGATGACGGATTAGGCTGGACTTTATATCCATTTTGATCAGCAATGTAAGCCATGTTTACAGGAGTACCATCGGGAGCGATCCATTGGAAATTACCCACAACAGTACCGTCTGAATTTCCTTGTGCATTGGCCTTTATTCCATTTTCAGTTTCGTATTGGAAGTGAAATGAACCATCTGGTGACGAGTCCTTTTCATCGTGAAGAATGCCGATAGGCTTGTTAACGATGTGGGATACGTCAGCCAAGCAGGCACTGATGCAAAGGACAATGGCGAGTACCTGGAAGTCGAAGATAATAATTAATTGGTATTCGTTAATGAGTCGTTAATGGTAATTAAATTCAAATTCATGTTCTATTGTTCTTTTTCTTTTTTTTAGAGATTTAAGAATCTGTCTAAAATCACTCATTGATCATTAACAGTAAGAGGGTTGGTCATGCTCACCACAGAGTTCATGATGTGAAAGAGGAAAGAACTGATCTGGCTTCATCATCCTAGCCGAGTTTATATAGAGGCAAATGGTCGCCCCAACCATTCTACCAAATTTTCGACACGCTATTTTTACAATGATCCTAAATGTCATAGTAGTTGTTGGGTAAACTGGTTTCCTCGTCTTCAGCAGGAGAGCTTGTTTAATGAAGTTGATGCATTGAACCTAAGAGAAACAGAAACTTGACTATCCATTAAATACAGCGTACAACAGAAATAATGGACGCCGAGATCGTCCTCCGTTAGGTATAAAATTGGTAGTGGTTAGAACAATTGATGTCTGACTTGAAACTGTGTATAAGTAAATATCTATATGCGTGTACGCGTGACTGCACTGTGTGAAAATCGACGAAAAAGGAGAACTAAAAGTATAAATTAAAATTTTAGATTTGTTCGTTTGAATTTAACTGCCTCCCCAAACACCAGGAGTTCGTTGCCATAAACGAATGCAGCTTGATCACTTCCGTCGTGAAGCTGCATTTTAATCGAACTCTGAAAAAGATTAGAAAGAGGCGGTGTATATGTATATTATGTGGATTCCTCGGATGGACTGCGTAACATGTACGGTCGATAAACTTTTGGATTTCGAAATACAACCAAGTTATCCTGAACTGGATATATGATATAGATACCTTTTATTTGTACATTAGAGATTTGAATCAACCGTTATTATTCATAAGGGAAACTTTTTTTTTTTGGTATTCTGTTGCTGACTTGTGTTTTTATTTGTATTAATATTTTTGATCTATTACATAATGAAAATATAATCTAACACTATGCGACGCGTGGCATATAAACTTTCTGTTTTCAAATTTTTATATTAATTTCGACATATGATGATCGTGACATTTTGGTACAGTGGGATTTCGATAACTCGAACTTCTATAAATCAAAACATCATAAGACCATCAATCTTCAAAATTTTCTAATGTTTCGCTTCTATAGTTTAAAAAGCCAGATATACTGAAACTACGTTAACCCGAACCATATTTCGTTTCACGCGAGATTCGAATTATCGAAGTTTCACTGTAGTTACAATTGGATTTTTGAAATCTGCAAATATTTTGAGATTATTATTTTTTGACGTAATCAATTTAAATTGATATTTTGAGGTGACAATGTATCTTCACTTTCGTGTCTTAACAGAGTCTTGGTAAATACTAATTATTGTGTAATCACAGCTGATGGTACTATTATTAGATTTAATGATCTTTCATATTTCTCAATATTGATTCCTTGCTCGGTCGAAGAATACGTCAGTTACGAATCCCGAATCAACTATTGCGTGTTTAATTCTTAGAAGACAAAATTGTAATTGAAATCCGAAATGTTTTTTTCTGAAGAAACTTATGGCGAAATTGATGCCTAATCTATCAAAACATATGAGGCGCGTCGTGATTGTATTCGTTAATCATTCCAATTCTCTATTTTCATTTCTTCAAATTTGCTTACGTTTATGAATGATCATTTTGCCAGTCATTTATCAACTGAATAATCCGAAATACTGATTGATTATTTTCAATATCACGTGATGAAATGCGATCAAAATAATAAATATCAATGATTATAACAGCAGATAACTCCTGAATCTAGTGAATTTTTCATCATCGAATCATTCACGGTTGCCAATCGTTAGGAGCAATTATTAATAATAAAATATGCACAGACTGACATTGATATGTAAATTCTTGTGTGGAATGCAAATGACATATTTTAACGTAGCAGTCAGTAGATATCAATATGTAAATTTTGTTGTATAGCATCAAAAAAAGATATAAAATAATAATTTAAAAAATCATTTTTATTGTGCATATAACCATACAAATTTGTCAGCTGTTCAGATTTAATATAAGACATATAAACAGATGTAATTTTTATGAAGCATAATTTTTCCAATAAATTTTGTAAGAAAATAAAAGTTCCTCCTACATAAATCTTATGGTTAACCGTGTTCATTTTTGCGAATAATGGCCACGACACCGCGAAGCGATGTTGCGAAGTAAATGTCAAGAGGGTCCAGTTGCCGGTAATCGCTAATCAGCAAATCCAACGCGTTAAGTCGCGTTTGCATGAGGCGACGAGAATCGTGTTCAGGCGAGTTCGCGATCGTCTTGTGTAAGACTAGCAAGAAGATGCGTCCCAGAACGACCTTGACATATAACATCTTAAGAGTGACTGCCTGCGTACTCGGTCCATGGCGGCTGGATGCAATTGATGCCGAATTCAATTTTACTTTCATCCCAGCTAAAGACTTGTTTTTATCGCTTGAATCACTTGGCACTCATTCATATACGTATACAGATATACCTGATTAGTGATTATACATATTGACTAGAAGAATCCTCAGTCAATTATACTATATTTTTTAATATCAATAATTTCAAGGTTGCTTATTAATGCTTTATGGAAATGAAAGCGAAAAATAAATATTTTTCAAATTTATGCATACATTGCAGATATACATAAAATATAAACAGCAATACTCACGTGTTCTTTTAGGTAGACGCAATGGCGATCAAGTATTTGATAATTGTGAAGTGGAGAAAAATTATAAAAGTAACTTCTCTGGCTAGTGAAAGCGGATTCGTAAATATCTAAAGTGCATCCTATAGTCATGCTCCATCTACATACATGAACTATATGCATACGTATAAGCATACAGTACGTTGATCACGCAGATTCAGTAATTTTGTAATATTTTCGAATATCATTTGTATCTTACCTAATAAGAAGTACTTAGGGGAGATATAAAAGTTCCTTGACGGGTCGCTGCGATCCTGTTGTGATATTTCCAATATGCAAAAATACGATTGCCGTTAGCAAGCTTTGCTGAACGAGTGCCTGGCTTACACTTATGTCCACTTGTATATTGGCACACACGAAGATTACGAATAGCAAGTTATTTATTAGAAGTAACCTGTATGTTCGAGTATTTTCATCTTCTGACATTTGGCCCCACCTAGTCGCATCTACGACTAGATCCGATGGGTACTTATAAATGTCCACCAGTGAACAGCAATTCGTAGAACACGACGAACGCTAACGTTATCAACATGAAATTCATAGTAAGTTGTAGAATTAACGAAGAAATAGGTTAAGAAAGAAATAATTGCTATTACTTTATAATATTGCTGTTATTTTCTCACAGCTACTGGCCGGTATCCTCGCGACAATTAGCGCCGCCGTGGCGGCAGCTGGAAGTGACAAAGACGCGCCAATCGAGAGTCAAAAATTGGAAGTTGGTTTGGAAGGAGAATTCACGAATGAATGGTCCGGCAATGGGATATCGATAAAGGAACATGGAATCGGAAAGAAAACTGATAAGGAATTGGCTCAGGTCATCGAAGGTTCAGCCAGTTGGAAAGCTCCAGATGGCACTAACGTCGTACTAGGGTGGACTGCCGATGAAACTGGTGCTGTTCTCACTGGTTCTCACTTACCAACTCCTCCACCTCCTCAGCCAATTCCGGACTATATTGCCAAGGCCATTGAATGGGCAGCTGCACATCCATATGACGAAGCTGCAGTTCTCAAGAAAACATATTAAATTGTTCACCAAGAAGTGGATCTCTTGCGCATTTTTCAAAATTTCATCGCGCCAATCAATTGCGTTAGCAACTGGTTCCAATGGCGTCTTACGTTCAGTCACAAAACTCCCAACTGTTATATATAAATTTACTGTAATAAATTACATGTAACAAAACATATTTTACATGCATCTGTATTGTTAATTATCAATAAATTCGAAAAATTTATTATTTACACCAATTAACTATATTATTAAATTATGCATGGTACCGCAACTGGCCGTCGTATGGTAATCCTGTGTATTCCGTATGGCTGAGTATGCAGTCGTGAATAATTACAGAGACCGCTAAAGTGATCGTAATGATCAATAAGAAGCAAGAGGAACTTGAAAAGTAGAAAGTAAGAAGAATAATAAGAAAGTCCATGCTATTAAAATAATATTTCTATTTTGAAAAAAAAGAAAACATTTTCCGTTATATCATTTTCTTAGGGCCTATTAACGCTCATTGTGTATGTGCTTAATGCTCTTACGTGTAAACAGTTGGAACTGGCGTAATATATTATATTAATTTCTCTATTTTACCATTGTTTCCTATTGTTGCATCTTTGGCATAAAGAACAATTAGTGATTCGCCACTGAAGAAGCTGGCTAAGACGTGACTATTTATATAGACATAATTACTCGCGTGTCAATAGGAACTAACATATTGGAGGAATTCAATATGTCATACACTATTAATAGAAATCATTGATTATAATGACATTATAATAAAAAGTGATTTGATCCTTGAATTAACCTTCTGTTTATTTATATATTCTTCCTGTCACGTTATTATACGATATCAACTAAAAGAATGCACTTTCGTTAACTATCGAATATCACAAAAGGTTCCTAATAAATTTACTTTTTAGGGAAAGAGGTTATTTTGAATTCAAGAGTAAGGAGATGATATCGATCTTCAAAGATATCGATGACAGAGATTCTGAATTATGTAAAAACTGTACTTCCCCTTTGACACACGCAAGTAACTCTCATTATCCTTGCGACTAAACGCATTTATTAGCAATTGCAATCGCGAGGTTGCATTTCACTATGGAATGCCAATTGGAATTGTTTGGAGGTTTCTCGGTGATCTTTGACCATACGCTGGAGGTTACGAGTCATAAATTACCTTTAGGGATGTATCGCCTCTATAGAAATTACCCATTTGAATTTCATAGTGCAAATATTTTATTAGAAATAATCGGTAGCCATAAGTCGCTGCCGTACGTGTATATGGTAAAGTTCGTCTCGTCGCCTCATGGAGAGTCGCCATAGAAGTAAATAAACGTTGTGAATAAAGTAGGCATGGATACCATTGTGAGGTTAAATCTATGGGGAATCGCAATGGCAGCCATGGTCGTGCTGTGCGTGATTGTTGATGTAATCTTCGAGAAATCGTTAAATACTTATTGGCGAATACTCTGTTCGACGTTTTACTATATGGATAATGGTAAAACTGCACGATCGACTCCTTCTCGAAGATTTTTATGCAAAGAAAAAAACTAAACAATTCATAGCTAACTTTAAGAAGGAGTCGTACACTGTAGCTTGACCCAAGAATAGTTATTCCTCTAGTGAAGGGTGCCTCTGATGCTGTGGAAAATGATCTCGTGATACTGTAGTCCATCGTCCTGTTGGATGACCTCAAGATACCTTCCGGGGACCTCGACCCTCAAAGTAATAAAAACTGTAATTGCTATGCGTTCAATAGAAATTTATCTAATCACGAAGGTACCCTTATTCTTAATCCTTATGAAAATCTTATTTTCAACCCCTACAGGACCAGTTTCACTAAAGTTAACTGAGGTTTAACTGACCAGATGTCTGTATTTCTGAATCTTATTAGATAATCTCGAGAGCTAAACCTCTGTTAACTTTGATGAAATCAGCCCTAGATAATTTGGAAAATAAAAATCCACTGATCAAGATGCCATTTTTGTGGAATCCTGTATCAGTATCAGGACCTAGACCGTGACTGGGACTGACGTTGGAAAAAAAAGGGTTCTAAGGTAAAGTATTTATGACAATTGAGTAAGAAGCATCTTCAATCGGGGACCTGATGACATTTAGCCGGTGTGTGACATGGTGATCCCCGGGAAGGTAGCCGGTGATGAACAGTGTGTTGTTCCCATACGTGCATCATTCCTTTCCATCACGCATGCACCGGGTGCATTACTGCAAATACTCGACGTACCCCACGTCGAAGATCGTTGAAGATGGTGGCCGTCAGGAACGTACAAAGGATGATGGTATTAGTGACGCCTCCGGGGTATATAAACGACTGCTGCTGCAGGCTCTGATAAACACTTGCCCGTCAACAATTATTGCTGCAGCATGTACGCCATATTGGTAAGTAACGCCATATTGGTCACATAGGAATTTTTCATATTTTCTAGTTTTTCCGTATAATTCCTGGATTTTTGAAAATTCGAAATTTATCACTCGAGATCTATCCGAACGAATGATTCTTAACGCGAGGGCAGTTTTTATCACCGATTCGTCAAATTCATTTTCTTTTAAGTAAAACATGTGTCCTTGTTTACAATAATGCATGCGCAGTACATAATATATCTTGTGAAAATTAAAATATTTTATTTTCTATCTATTCCCTATATAGAATGTAATCATTATAATTAATTGTTCATAAACCTCATACAAGTTACGCCATCTTTGATATAAGCGTTTGATTAAAATCTTGAATCAGCCTGGAACATCAAATATTAATCAATCTTGTACTCGTTAAACAATCATGCAACTCTAATGACCATGAGGAATAAGGCTGTTTTTCTACAATCTAAACATATTATAATAGTTAGTAATAATCATATCGGTACATTAAGAATTCTCAATCACCTTTCATAGTACACAAGTCAAGTAAGAATCTTGAGTATATTTATAATAAATAAATAAATTTTTCTCCTCAGATAACCTTGGTGGCCCTAGGAAGCTGTGCTGTAGCAGCGCCAGCGGAGGAGCCAGTTCCTATAGTTAGTCAAACACAGGAAGGACCCAATCCGGATGGCTCGTATAAATGGGCTTATGAAGCAGGAAATGGAATCAAGGCTCAAGAGGAAGGGCAGTTATTAAATGCTGGATCCGAAAACGAAGCCATTTCTGCCAAGGGTGGCTACAGCTACACTGACAACGAGGGCCAGACAATAGAGTTGACCTACGAAGCCAACGAAGAGGGTTTCAAACCCCAAGGGGCCCATTTACCAACCGCTCCGCCAATTCCTGAGCTCATCCAAAAGGCCCTAGACTGGATCGTCGCGCATCCTTCCAAGGAAGATGCCAACAATGTGTAATTTCATCAGGATACGATTTGATCTGAAAGCCAGTGCCGAATATAACGACCCATAATTGAACCAGGCACCAGAGTGTGTTTTTTATTCCTTTTGTTTTTCAAACGTATTTTTTTAACTGACTCCTGGTCTCTCTACTCTTCTGCACTCGACTCGACTCGTTGATCCGCCGCGCCCCGAAAACTCTTCTTCGAGCATTTCGATTCGCTACTGTGCGTTGTACATATTTATTATTTTATTTACTACTATTATACATTGTTTATCAATGCGGATGTCCCGTGGATTTTGGATTATTAAAAATTCACAAAGCAGCCGTCCTGTGGATGAATAAATGTTGCATTCCAAGAAACATGACTTTTTTTCGAAATATTTTTCAGATCACCTTAACCGTTCCAAAATTAGTAACTTTGAAGAATAATTGCCTAAGCGTGTGTACAATTTTGTTTCAAGTATTTATTTGCAAAACATTTTGTCCTCTTTTTGAGCACTCGACACTCTTTTGTGTCGTAAGTTCCAATGACTATTAACTCAAGTACCGTGTAACAGGTACTTGAACTGAGCTAAGTGAAAATTACCTTCCAATTTTTGAACCGGCTACGATTACTATCTGTGTAATTTTTTTCATCATGAAATCTGCCACGCCGTTGACATTTCGAGTGGATCACAGAAGACGGCTAGGCTAGTATTCTTTGTAAAGATAGTATTATATAATCAGCTGCTCAACTGACATTTGAACGCCCCTTCAGCTAAACTCCAAAATCGAATTGAGTCGGGAGTATAAAAAGGATGCCGCAGCTTGCCAAAATATCAGTCATTGATTCAGCAAAGGATCGTCCAAACTAAACAACCATCATGAACACTTTAGTAAGCAAAGATATAAAGTAACACGTGATACATTCAATGTTTACGTGGATAATAATTGTATAATTAAATGTAATTACAGATTTTCGTCACTCTTCTGATCGGAGCCGCGATGGCTGCTGATGACAAGATTGCACCAATCGAGAGTCAGGTCAACGAAGTAGGTCTCGAGGGCAACTTCAAGCAAAGCTGGACCGGAAACGGCATCACCGTCCAGGAACAAGGTACCCTGAAGAATGTTGGACAACAAAATGAGGCTCAGGTTATCCAGGGTGGAGCCAGTTGGACTGCTCCAGACGGCACTCCAGTTCAGATCTCCTGGTCTGCTGATGAAAATGGTGCCAACATCCAAGGAAGCCACGTGCCAACTCCACCACCACCACAGGAAATTCCAGCTTACATCCAGAAGGCAATTGAATGGGCTGCTGCTCATCCGTACAACGAAGAAGCTGTACTTAAGAAGACCTACTAAACTAATTGACATACAACCGGAAGTGACCAGCTTGTGACAGAGAATCAGATTTTGTTTCAATCTATGATGGTTATTGATGCTAGGCGTGCAGTGAGATTCCTGAGATTGCAAGTGGCCAAGAACACAGAGTTTCCAGAATGGATTATCTTTTTACTTCAATTTTGTAAATATCTTGCTTTGGAATTGAATCGATATGCACAGATAATGTCTGCTATAAAATAAAATACGTTTTGATAAGAAATATGAATTTTACAATAATTTTTATTCAAAAGTAAGAACCCATCATTTTTGAAATTTCAAAATGTATCTACCCAGTAACAGCAAGAAAGTTTTGCATATTTACTTCA
This sequence comes from Calameuta pygmaea, assembly GCA_031762395.1. Lineage (NCBI taxonomy): Eukaryota > Metazoa > Arthropoda > Insecta > Hymenoptera > Cephidae > Calameuta > Calameuta pygmaea. The sequence continues at coordinate 1,132,542 of JASANN010000413.1, forward strand.
GATGTTAGCACATACTGGTCTGCGCTTTAACAAGAATTTGCCACTTTCCTTTTCGCCAACCATTAATTATGGTTACAGTCAACATTTACTACTCGTTATTGTCTATTATCAGGTATTACGTATTAACAACTTGTCCACGATATCTACTTAACGGTATTTATCTACTGTTTGACAATTATCTATAATAATTTCTACAGATGGCTTATCATCTCGGTAATATCAAAAGACAATAATAACAAACGAAAATGAGGCCTTGCGACATGAAAATAATTTGAAATTGATTGTATCAGTCGAAGATAGTGTACGTATAAACATCATTAATAAAGTATTGTCAAATAAAGAAGCCAGTTTGCATCAGCTGGAAGCTGCCTGAAAGATTCTACAACGTCGCGAAGCGTCCATCCAAGAAACTTTCGCAGTCTGACAGTTACGAAATCTTTCTTAGCCGCAACGCGATCGCTGACCTCAATTTTATATTCCCATAAAAGATCGTGAATATACGTATGTACGTGTACATATGATAGCTGAACATAGAAATACTTTAAGAAAGAGGATCGTTAAAATCATTGAAAACATGTACCAGTGAGACAGCATCGTTGAAAAAAAAACGTAATGGAAGAAATATATCATTATCTATAAGCTGCAAATAAGCTTGGTGCATTTACTGTTGAATATTTGTAACGTACGTAAAGTATGAGAGATTAAAAGATAAAAAAGTGGATTACGTGTCTACTAGTTTTGTTTTTCTTATATCCCTTATTCAATAAGAATGTCAGCCTTGAACCTGATCTCATCTACAGTCATTGACTAAATAGTAGATCTCGTTTAGTTATTACCAATTAAGTAAAGCAAGTTTTCTGTATTAACTTCCTTTGCAAAACTGAATGAATGTTATATTTATAGTTAACGGTTTACTTATTATGACACATGTATAAAAATGATGATCAAATGACGTAACTTTTTGTACGATAATCGTTCATTACTATATGAAATCAGTAAGATTATTCTTGCACCTTATATAACACCAGTGAGCACTAAACGATGATAAACTTGCGAAACGCTTTATAAAAAGGTGAAATTCGGGGAAATCAGTAATTTCATTCAATTCGGGAATAAAATAATTGTTTTAAGAATTAAATATATAGGCAGGTTGAATTTGAAAAATTGTAATTTATTATTTGGACAGTATATACGTATATATATAAAGAACTTAAATAAATTGAAGAAAAAGCCTTTCTGTATAATTTCGTCAATTGTGATCGTTAAGTCAAGATTAAACGTTTTCCTTGGAAGGATGCGCAGCGTTCCACGCCAGAGATTTTTGGATTAGAACAGGAACTTCCGGTGGGACCGGAAGATGACTACCCTGGAAGACGGCGCCATTCTCGTCGGCGTTCCAGCTGATCTGAACGGGGGTACCATCGGGAGCTGTCCAGCTGGCGGCACCCTGGATGACCTGAGCTTCATCCTTTTGTCCAGGATTCTTCACAGCACCTTGCTCTTGTACGGAAATTCCATTGCCCGAGACCCAACTGGTACTGAATGATCCATCAGGACTGATGTCCTGTGCCTGGCTCACGATCGGGATGATTTTTTCGGAAATGTCAGCCATGACAGTCGCTACGAGGGCACAGGAAATCACGAAAAATGCCTTCATCTTGAATTACGTTGTCTACTGATACTTGTTCTTGTTACAAGATTTTTTTCTGGACTTCCTATCCACTTGGGTTTAGAATTTCTACTGCCTCCTATGATAATTCCCAGGCTTTTTATACCGAGGAATTTCCTAAAATGTGCTTCGGGATTTCGTAAAGGTCATCAGGTCCCCACGACCATTAGATGTTGGTTCCTCAATTTTCACCATGGAGGTGGAAATAGGCCGTATCATTCCAGCAGCTTCATATATAACGCAGTTGACATTAATGAGTGTGACCTATTTTGGATATGAGAACGTTGTCAGATGATTGGGAGTAAATCACTCGTGCATTAATATTTAGCGTAGATCTAAAATTTATTTAAATAATAGTTCTCAGTCGCGTATCACGTGGCATTGGATACATGCAAAGTTTATAATCTCTGAAACGAAAGGAACTTCAGTAAAGCAACATTCGATAAAGTGTCATCATAATTCTTTATTTACATATAAAAAATCACAAAACGTGTACATGTTTATATCCATTGAAAGAAGTGCATCGCGCTCGAGTGACAAGAGCGCGTTGCACCGAGGCAAGAAGCGCATCGTTGTATGCACAATTGAAAGTTGTAATTAAATATTTTATAAAGAAGATTTATCACACCTTTAACACAGGAATTAAGTATCACCATAATCCAATGAAAGAGGTTATGCGCGTATACATATAATCATGTATAATAAATCATACATGTATAACGATAGAATTTTGTTTTTTCTTCTCTCATATTGTTACGATGTACTCTATTATAATATATTCATACTATAATTATTTCAATTATTTTATATATGCATCGGAAGCTCGGGTCGGTACTGTCCATGGGGCAAGCTGGCTCCTTAGGTCAGATCACATTCACGGCATTATTAACTTGATTAACCTGGGTATAAAAGAATTTCGAGTAATACAAAATTCAAAGATATATAAATTAAAATAATAAATCCTTTTTTTTAACCTCTCTGAGGCGGTCTGCCCTGTCCAGCATCGTCCTCTTCAGGATGAGCTGCATTCCACTCGAGCGCCCTCTGGATCTCTGGAGGAATTGGTGGCGCCGTTGGGATATGAGAACCCTGAACCTGGAAGCCATTCTCATCCGCGATGTAACTGATGCTGATCTGCTGACCGTCAGGTGCAATATAAGAATCTTGACCTTGAGCAACGACAGGAGTTTCGCCATCTACTGACTTTGGCTGTCCCGATTCCTGATGACTGATCCCATTGCTTGTCTCGAAGCTAAATCATCATTAATTACTAGTCAATTCCAGTCGATTCCACGTGCCCACAACTAATCGTTAAATCATTAAAAATTACTTACTTATTCACATAAGCTCCATCGAAATTAACTTCAAGCTGTTGTGAGGTGATCACTGCATCTTTGTCAGCACCACTGTTTGGCCTTTGAGGTGCACAGAGGGTTCCTGTTGCACATAGTGCAACCGCCAGCAGCACCTTTAATTGAGAAATAATTGTTAACGAGCGAAGGAATGCAAGGGTAGTCATCTGGGTTATCCCAGAAGGTGGATCCGTACGAAGGTCACGTAATGTAACGCGACTAGGATGTAATTCGTGAAAGTATAAATGTAAAAGAGCATCTCTCTAATGGCAAAGGGCACCAGGCGAGCAAAGGATTGTAATGATCCTTTATTTTCTCATTCCATCATTCCATCATTCCATCATTCTATCATGCCTCTCTTCTCTTGTTCTCCGGTGGAAGCTGACTATTACGTCATCCGAGATGACATTATGAAATACGGCGTAATCGCTGTAGCATGGCGGGCAGATGGGTATAAGAGAGAAACGGCTTCCCAACGCAGATAAGCGTCATTATGCATCGGTCTTTTTGACACCAATGAAATTTCTCCGTAGAAATTTTACATTCGAATTGCCTCGCCTTTTTTTCTTAAATATACACAAGCCACGTTGCCATCTATATATAAAATTTGCTTTTCCTTATCTATCTTATCTATTTTCTTTTACTCTCTTTACTTTCATAAGTACCATCCAGTCTCGTCACGCCGTTCACATTTACTTGGTCTTCATTCGCTTCGTCACTGCGCCCGATTTGCTTGCGAGAGTCTCATACATTATTGCGCAATGATTTCGCACTCGTGATACGCCACTTTCGCACGTGATTTATCCATTTATCCTCGGGACGAATTCTCATTTTATGGTGCATCTTTCCTCTTTTTTATTCCTTTTCTCTTCTTTCAGTGATTCTCAGGTAGATTGGGAGACGCATTTTTTTTTTAAGTCGGTTTATGCTTTTTTTTTAGCGGGATTGATTCGAATTTATCATTCGATTTTACATGGGTTATTACGCACTGGAATTTTCTCAGATTCTAATTGCAACTCGTATGCTTTCCAAATAACGTGTAGAGTGAACATTTTTTGAGACAATTTTATATAAATTATTATAGGGTTATTCAAAATAATTACAAGAGAAATCAAGTGGACAAGCAAACTTCGGGTCATTATAGTAATTTTTTGTTCGACATGAACTATTACGTCATGACGATCATAATGGCTTCAGTATGAAGAAGTGTAATCGAGTCGTGATTATGAATAAAAATCTGTTAGCGATTAATAATCATAATTGTCAAGACGATCCTTCATATTTACAATAAAAAGAAACGAGTGATCAGTATAACGTCAATAATATGGAAATATTCTGTTTCCATTTTTAAAAAAATTACAAAGATTGCAAGAGACTAATACATTTACCATTTTTACTATTACTACTCGCACCTCTACTACCGCTATTATTATCAATCGTGATAGAACAATTTTATTACTTCGCAGAAGTTATTGATGTATGCAACGTCATTGACGAAACCTATCATTAGGATTGATTCGAGAAATCGTCCTACCTGCTTCCGGGAGTCGGCCATCTTAATTTTCAATTTAGTAACCCACTACGAGATAATTTTTTTTTCCTTGATCCAAATACCTTAATAGGATCAGAACTTCTTATCGTATACTACACGGCGAATTTGATTACACGATATGACCTTATGGTACTATAAAATGTGCAGGTTAATACAGCATAGTAATGGTGGACCAAAAATATTAAGATAAAATCTACAGGTCGAGTGTCGATATAAATTTTAAGATTACAAGATTATTTATTTATATTAAAAAAAAGGTTAGTTTCCACAGATCTTAAGAAAAAAAATTCTTTATCCTTATAAAAATACTCGAGTGAACGTCCACGTTAAAAATTATGCAGAGTCAAAGTGCATCATTCCAGATGCACTATCGGATCTTACCTTAAGAGTATACATAATCTCCGTGTGGTAGCAGCAAGAAGTACTGAAGATGCTGATGGTTTGGTACTTGTGATTCTTCCTAAGAGGCGAGGCTCTTTATATACACAGCCCGATGCAACGTGGTGCAGTGAAAGGGGTCATCCCTGCCCTCTTCACAATGCACTTCTTCTGACCGTAGCATCCTCGGAAAACTCCAATGCGAATGCGCCACCAGGACCTCGAATTCTTTCACATGTCTTCGGCTCTGAAATTCAGCAACGAACTACTGACAAACTCCATACATCAATGCAGCGATAATTTAAATTATTTAGACAAAATTTCAAAAATTACAATGACCAAATAATGCAAACTGCATCACGTTGAACAATTAGTACCTTGACTGATTACAAAATTTCCATGATAATCACCTCATTGACAAAATCCCGTTAGAGATACGCAACGTACGACCCATGGATATCGTAGTTCAGATCCAAAATGGCTTCTTGAATTTTGTAATGATGGAGGTTACCCTGAGATGCAAAATAAAAATTGTTTATACGAAAAACAATTACGGGAAGGTTTACTTAATTAAAAGAACAAAAATAAACTAAGAATAATCACCTTCCTCCTTATCTTCATCATTCCCTCAGCTGTTTCATTGAAGCTTCCATGGTGCAATAAAGTCTGCTACTTTAATCTTGATCAGCACGTAGATCAAGGTCGTCCAAAGTAATACAGTAGAGACTCGATCCAGGCATGATTTCTGCCTGTGACAATAAATTATTATATCAAAGTCATTGTATCATATGGAATGTGCATTACTTGATTCAATGACGTATCTGGATATTAGTAGTTTAACATGGAGAAGCAACGGGGTCGTGAAAGGTGAAACGGAACAAATGCCACTGTCCTTTCATACGTGCATGACGAATAACAAGTAGTAATAATCATTGAAATCATTGATTTTACTAAATGTTAATCCTCAATAGGTAAAGTCAATCACGTGTATGAAAACTGAAAAATATTTTCCCATAATTAATTGTCATCATCATCATCCAGTCATTGTTACGTTTAAACGTAATGGCCATTAAATATACATATACTAATAATTTTAATGTGAATAGTCATCGAGTGATGGCGCTGACCAACAGTACAGTAATAACCATACCCATTACTACGATAATTAGCATTGGCTTCTATTGTTTCTATACTGTTATTACAATAGTACGTAAAATACACGCAAGTGTATATTAACAAGTATCATTCTATCGATGATTAATTAATTTATTCAAATTAAATAATCGATCTGTTGTTCCGTGTTCGCTTTGATAATTTTCCTACGACGATATTATAAATGCTAGTAAGGCAAGTTGTAATACAAGATGTAACTGCATATGTACCATAGGACATTACGAAATAGCGAAACAGCATGGCACCTTCTTCTTGCAGTTTTTAACATTAGTCACAGCAGGATTTGCCTCGCCTCGAGTTACTTGTCATAATTAAACGATAATAAAGCCTGCTTACACCTTAAACCATTCCGTTAGCATTATGACACTTATGCAATCCTGGTACTATTAAATAAATTGCGACCAGTTACAAGGCACCGGTATACGGATCAAATAATTAACAGAATTACGATTAATACTGGATAGAAATTCTACGTGAGATTCGTGGGATTAAATAAAGATTATTTAATTAATTAATTAACACTAAATATGTCGTTATTTATTGTTGCTGAAATCGTAGTGAGTTAGTGGGTCAGTTGGATTCAATTATTGATACTATCTGTAGCAGGGGAATGTCGAGGAATTCTCGATTGGCTATTAAATATGAATATGTATGTGTATACTGACATATATAGTGTTAAGAATGGATTCTATAGTATGTAGTGTAGTAGTCTAGTCGAGTATATAATAACGTAGTAGCGTGAAAGTGAACTGTCTCAAGGTCTCGGACAGGCCAGAGTTCCTATAATACTACATCGTTCTAACTAGACTTGTTTCAGACTGCTTTCAGACTGTTTCCCGACAGCGTGCCAAGAAGGCTACCGGTCACCAGCACGAGTGTGTATCTATACGAGTCAATACCAATCGATTACTATATCGGTTGAACGTACTTGTGGCTATAGATAAATTCTGCAATAATGAAAATTTTCTTTTTAATCCTTGACACCTTTTCCATTATTCTTAATCGTCCTGGATTTTTGTTCACAATTATTTTTCTTGTTATTCAAGATTCGAGATCTTTCACGTATTTCGTTTCTTTTGTTCAACTAATCTAATACTAGTTGTACGTACTGTACAAAGAGGACGAGTGTACTTGGAATCTAGTGTTGTAATGAATTGTCTTAAATGGTGGGCGGAAAATACAAGAAGCTACGCATTTTAATCGGCGTAGGTAAAGTATTCGTGTTAGGATGTCGAGAACTCTGGCTGCTTGACATTACAGTGGATATACTGCGTTATGTATATGTATATCGTTGTAGAAGATCGATGACATTATACCTACCCGCCAAAACAATTTGTATTATTTCTATTGTGAATGTCAACCGCTTAGCCCACGTCATTTACTTGGCTCGCGTTTCATGATTATTTTGAGAAGTTTCAATGAAGTTTTACAATCAGATGAAAATTCAAGCAAATTTATTCATAAGTATATAGCGAGAGTGTCTAGGACGGATTAGATATAAAATTGGTCAATGGGTTATTCCTTGATTGACTAAGAATTATTTTTTTTCAGGTTAAGTTGAGGTTTGTGCACTTCTTTGCTCCTCCACGTGGGGATGCGCGGCAATGAATTCCAGGGCCCGGATTACCGATTGGGGCATTGGAGGTGGGGTCGGGATATGTTCACCCTGAGGCTGGAATCCATTCTCATCCGCGACGTAAGTCAGATGAATTGGATTCCCGTCGTTGTCGGTCCACGACGCTTCGCCACTTACTACAGACACGTCTTGATTCTCGACGTGTTTCGATGTTCCTTGTTCTTGGACCTTAATACCGTTTTCGGATTCCCAAACGTTGATAAACGATCCGTCCGGATTGACTTCTAACTCCTGGTGAAGAATGGCCACTGGTGATGTTGAAATTTCGGCTGATACGGATAACGCGATTAGGCACATGAATACCTGTGGAGAAGATGAAATTATTATTTTTTGAGTTAAGAGGTTTTTTAAACGGAAACAAGCTGCAGCGTCTTTGGTACGTAAATAGCGACATTTCGAAAACGGTTTAGCTCTTAAAAATCATCAAATACACTTCTGGTATCGTTTACGGAATTACAATTGAGCATTATGCATTTTTAACGCGGTTTAGAATCACACATTCGTTTTGATCGCTTGTGAAATATTCTAACTTCTGCATTCGTATTCTTTGCGAGTACACGTTCCCATTTGAAGATTCTACGTTCATGGATCTTATTGTTCAAAACTATTTTTTTCAGTTTTGAATTTAGTCTCTTTGGCATTTTGAAATTTAGTTAAGTACGTGCTTTCTGACCTATCGACCCTGGAATTATTTGCAGGTTATCTTATACGTTACGTCATTGACTTTTGTTACTTCTCTACGCCGATACGACCTAACCTAAAAACCCAAGCAATCTGCTTTACAGTCTTATCTTACTTACAGTAAGTTTCTCCATGTTTCCAGCACTTTGTTCCTTCCTTGCACTCGACCAAATGCAACTGACTGACCAAAACGATGGGCTTCTTTTTATACTCGCTAAAATGTAAAACACTCAAAACGTCTCCCAGTTTGTCTTACTCATCTTCACCAGTGCTTATAGTTATTTTTTCATTATTCTCATCACATACATATTACGACTACACCTCGCTTCTCCCCACTGTGGCTTTACGTTTATTTAGAATTCGTTTTCCTCTTTTTAACATATTGCCGCTTATTATGCACCGTGAGTCAAATTATTACTGAATTCTCTCGGTCACCGCGTTTCAATGCTGCGAATACAAACGTGGAGTCGACTAACTGATTCGTAGCTACGTTCATGTCTCGTCCTTGATTGTCGACATGTGTGATTCGAAGATTCCACAGTAACTTTTTATCAAGTTTTTTTCTACACTAGAAGTATTTCTCTAGACAAAATAATTGTAATACATGCCTTGTAATTTTCGCCAAACCAAATTTTGACGTTCCAATAAAAATAGTTCCCATAATTGCCGTCATGGCGTTACGAACGTAAATATTTGAAATCGCTTCTACGTGTGTGGGCATTCTCACAGTATTTCATGGGAGCTAATTCATATTTTCATGTTAGATATTTACATTGTTACTTTAACTGCTTGAGATCACTTCCATGATACTATCCAGGCATCAATGACTTGCATATAACATATACATATGTATAATCGTTTACCTGTAACGTCACAATTTTCTTTGATACCTTGATGTCAGGAATAATGGCTTGCAATATATCAGCCCATATTTTATTTTGAAGTATTCGATATAAACGCATCACCACTATCGCCGCGCCATCAACACAATGCACGGTGATAAAATATGAAATAGTTAAATGGAAAATAAAAGTAAGTGGATGCTGCCGGAAGGCATCTGATGACATTCTTAGGTGATTATGCGTTAACGGTTGCGGCACGTTACATGTATTGAATTTTCATAAGTTACTGTACACTCTTCCTTTCGCATATTTGCTAAGATTTTCAGTTACACAGTAACGCCATCTGTGAAGGGAATGTAAATACATTTAATTAGACGCACAAGAGTGTCGCAGAATATCGGATGCGTTTTATTTATTAATTGACAACGACGCAGAGGACGTCTGAATATTTTCGAATATATTAATGACGTGATGTCATTGAATTTATTTACTTTTTAAGAATCAACTACCTATATCATTGGATTAACAATTTGTTATTTTACTATAATTGAAAGTCCTGTCAGAATTTTTTTCGATTTTTTTTCGATTTTTTCTCTTTAATTCCTCATATAAAATATTAAACGCCAATAGTGTTTTCAAAACTTAAATTGGTTCTTTAGTACATTCATTTTAATTTGTCCATCCCGTTAATGATTATATTATAAGAAAAATTTTTTACATTGAAGATTACGGGTGGGGTATTGAAAACGCAGTATGGAGTCAGATGTTTCTTGAAAATCATCGTCCACTTTCATACCGTATTGATAAAAGAATATGAATGCTGTAGTGAGTATAGAAATTTAATACATTGATTGAACCTTATCATATGTATTATATAAATAACAATGATTCAGTAATACATACTATACTATAACAAGATATTGTATTAATGTTAGGAACAAAATTTATTTTTCAAGTAATCAAGTATGGGTTAATGATTTATATAATTATTTATTAATAAAATTCTAGTTTTGCTACGTTTCTAGTGCACCAGCTGATCCGGAACAGCCCATCGCCATTATATCCCAAGAATCGAACATGGAACCGGTCGGAAACTTTCGACGGCAAATATCAAATCACAAACGGAATTGTTGTGGAGGAGCATGGCAAGATGAAGTTTGTAAACCGGTAAACCTCAGCTTTTTCTCTTTTTAATTATTCGCTACTTCCAGTCAAATTTTATTCTTACCCTTGTATACAGCTTATTCGTTTATGCATACGGATGCTTTTTTGTTTGTGCAATTTTTTCTTATTCAATCCTAAAAAAATACCAAGGATATTTCTTGCTATTCAAGTTGCATCTTGAGCATAAAACTAGTTATTTGGTTGATAGCCTTCTGGCGCTGATCCAAAGTGTCTAGACATGATTCAAGTCACGAGTGTTAGCGCCTCCTGAACTATACCGGATGGTACTACTATCAATCTTCCTGGGTAGCCGTTGAAAATGCATTCCAACCTGTAGGATGTGATCTGCCGACTGAACCGCCGGGTATTGAACTACATTGTGAAGGCCCTAGGGTGGGCAGAGAAACATTCCTACAATGAAACATTGGCTATGAAGACATCTGCAAAGAAAGTTTAGAACTTTTCTGACAGCGCGACCAAATGAGCTCTATAAATACATATGTGCAAATATATTTTCTTCTATTATTACATGTATTATTAATATATATAAAAATATTTTTAAGAAGGGCAGTTTTCAGGACTTTTTGCCGGTTGTATTGTAAGGTATTGGCAGTTCCGAGGACACTTGGTGCTTAGCAGGACAGTCCTGATAAAATTTACATACTTAAGGTATACTGTCAGGGCCGTAAAGCGGCACACACACCGAATTTTCGAAAAAAATTCTGATGTGTGACAGACGAAATTGTGATGGGCTAAGAAATGGCCACGACAGGTTAGAGTAGGTTAGAACGAGAACGCCACATGTCCCAAGGTTCAGTTTTTTTAAAAAAAAAAGCACATTCGCTTGCCATTGTGAACGCCATACGTCCTCCTAACTACCCTTTGACAAGTTTATATATATATATAAAAACAATGTGTGTTTGTATATTCGCTATTAACTTCTAAGTCAATAACGGATCTGGAACAAATTTTACATAGTTACTTTTTAGAAGCTTGTGTTCTATGTATAAGCTCAGGGAATATCGGATAATTAATCATAACATAAATATTCCTTATAATCGTTATACCTTTGACTCCGTTTTTTTTTAATTTTTATTTTGTAGAAATTTAGAGTTATCGATACATAGAATCAGATCTGGCAAGATTCTTTATACTACTGAAATCGTGTAATAGGTAAAAAAAATCGAGCAATCTTTCAGCAAGAAATGAAAATTTTAGCACTCTTGTTGGGGACACAATTTCAGTCAAAGTTGAACGTATTCAACTTTCTCTCGTTATCGTTATTTATTGTGTTTATTTATGTCATCACAGCCGTCTATTTGTCATATTTAAATTTCCTGAGAAGCTTGCGCAGCCTTAGGTAATTCCGTAGACTGTGGATGAGTAGCTATGAATTCAAGAGATTTTTGAATCGCAGCTGGAATTGGTGGTGGGGTTGGTAAGATGGAGCTTTCAGGCTGGTAGCCATTTTCATCAGCCGTCCAGCTGATTTGAACTGGAGTTCCGTCCGGTGCCGTCCAGGATGCTGTTCCTTGAATAACTTGAGCCTGTGTATCCTGATCGAGTTGCTTAAGCGATCCTTGAATTTGCTCGGAAATTCCATTTTCAGTTTCGAATTTCAAACTGAAAGTCCCATCTGTTCCAATGTCTTGTTCCTGGCTCAGTATGGCAATGGGCGCCTGTTCGGCGGGAGCTGCAGAACAGCTGACCGCCAATGTTGCAAAAATTGCAAGAAACTAAAGATATAATTCCAAAAAAATAAGACTTGTAAAAAATTAATAAAAGAAGCAGCGATAATTTTCCAATTGAGTACTTACGATTGGATTCATCGTGACGATTAGTGGTATCGTGTCTTTGGGAGACTTGCACTTTAACTGACGTTGATTTGATGATGAACTGCCTCGAAAGGCCTTAATATAAGTGGCCTGTCCCCACCCATCATATGTGGAATCACCTGTAGGACTTACCTAGCCAACCCTGAACCAACTGCCAGTACATTACGATAATTAGTATGTCCTCGTTGGTTAATACCGCTTACTTTTTAGTTGGTCAATTCGAAAATCTGAGTATTCCTTGTGTTACTTAGAGAAATTAACATATATTACTCGTTGACAATATTCGAAAAGTGAAACTTATCACTTTTGAATATAATTCAAATTCAAACTGTAACATGCACCAGCGCCATTTCTGACGGCGCCCGTGCGGCCTCTTTGGGAACTTTTAACGTGTTGCTACCAGTTGCTACCCCAAGGTATTGTAACGCGCGTGCCATGTGCTCCTGATATTACTTGAGGATTTAGGAGACTCAACAATTCTACAACACTTTGACTGATACCTACTGATTCGGTGAGCGTTATCTCAAATTCATATTATATTGCCAATCTCTTATATATCGTTGTTTGCGTCTAATGGGATTCGACTAAAAATAAAATTGACTATAGAGGCTTCTAATACAATTATGGCGTTTGCCATAGAGGAATTAGTCCTTTTAATAATTCGCGTGACAATCTCTAAGTACTTTCTATTTTGTCTTCCAAGAGTTGCTGTCGATAATTTTTTCGTTTCAGGTAATCTCAGACGAAATTCTCTTTGGCATGTGTCTGGCTCGCTAGAAAGTCTTTCGAGGCACGTGTGTCTGCACAAATATTCTTACCTAACGTGTAACGTCATAAACTAAACATCAGTGGGTTTAGAATCTTAGAAAAGAAGAATTCAGACTTAAGTCTGTCTGACTGTGAGTTTTCTCAGAGTAGGAATTTCTTGTAGGCATAATCATGACTACGAGAAAATTACCATCTCCCTTGAATCTCATCCTGTGGCTGAAACGTAATTCGATAATACACTGTATTATTTCTGGTCTCATTTCGCAATTTTGATTAGTATGACAATTCGATCGGAATATCACGGAGGAAGGCGTGACTGGCATATTCTTGTAATCGACTAGTCACATAGTCAACTATAAATGACACTTGCCAGCATCCTGATTTCCTCTTGATTAAATATTTGAATAAAACATCCATAAATTCAAAAATACTTTCAATCTCGTTCATATGTCATTGACATAAATCCACAAGCTTGATGAATTCCCATCGTTTATCTAAGCAATTGAATTTACACGAATTTATCCGAATGTTAACCTTAATTTTTGTTCTCACACTTTTAGTTAAAATTACTCAAAACACTGTATCAGTAATCATCCTCGACTGTTGATTGATCATTCCTGAAGGTCAATATACTTGATCCTTTCTCAATGGGTAATAAAATCCACAGGGCCGCAAGCTAACATTTATCTATATTACAATTGTCCCCATTAACTTGACATTTACCAACAATGATTTCACGGGAATTCGTCATTCTTCCCTTTTCAATCAAAAAGAAGTCTTTACATCTTCATTTCTCGTGCACAATCATTTATCAAAAATCAGCCTTCGTTTATTAATTATTTTCTTAAGGTCCTCTTCTGTCCTCGTTCAGAGAAAAAAATTATAATCATACTCGTGCTATACTCATGAATATTAATCAATGTCACACGAAGTAGTTGCTGCTCTCTTATCAGTTAGTCTGTTTTAAATAATTTAAAAAAATAAAGCAAAGACGCCTTATGCTCGAGTGAAAAGAAGATGCTGGCGAAGATGGGGCAACCTTTCGCCTCCGTGGTTATGTAAAGGCCTCCGGCTGGATGACCTTTACTTCGTTTCATGGCATGCGGCATTTACGTACTTGGACGATTATTACGTTCTATCAGTGTTTCTTTTTCATGGTGCATGATGCATTTTAACATACGTATTCTATTTTTTTTCTTTATCGTGCAACTTAATGACTTTTTTCCCTGTACTTGATAGCTTCTACCTAAACAGTCGTTACGTCTACGAAGTCATAATAAATTAGGTAAAATAATACTCTTAAAAAAAAAATACAAATTCTATGTAAAATTATTTTTAATTGATACGATACACCCAAGTTTAAAAACACGTAATTTTTATTCGTTTTCTTATAAAGAATGTGGCCGTGTATATACGATTTTGGAATTTCATTGGAGATTTATGATAATAAGAATATATTATGTATTCGTCTAATTTTTAATTTTTTCATTTACGGAAATCCCAAAGACTCTCCAGATCGACTTCTATGGACGTCACGACGTTCAGCTAGGATCTGTGTCTTATGAGTGCTCATCTGATAGTGAAACTTCCTAAATTAAATGGTGGCAGGAAAATTCGACAACAATCTTCAATGTTCATTACATGTAATGCTTCAATCATTGTGCTAAAAAAATGATAAATATTATCCCATTTATGTCCCATCCAAATTTACCGTATATATTGTTTAAGTTTACTTTATAGTGTGATAAAAAGGAAGTTTTATCAATACTTCACATATGCTTCGTATTTGCATCATGCCATGATTGTTTATGAAAAATGTCTATGGTACATCTATACAGAAGGTCTGTAAAATATGTCAATAAAGCTGTAATCGCTACGGTGGAAAATCAAAATAAAATTCTATGCTTTGTCTATTGTAGTTTTTTATCGTTTATGTTGTGGTGGTTTCAATTTTTTTTTGAGCTAACACCACCATGGGTTTTGACCAAAAGGGTAATACAAAGGAGGGGTTTTGATAAGACCCTTTATCGGCCGTCCTAAATCATATTTTTTGAAATTTATTATCTAGATCATTCTTATTTTCTTTATAACGTAAAAGATATAAGGTTTTTAAAAACATATATACTTTTTTTATTACTTGATAGGATCTTTATGAAAATAATTGCTAATCTTGGCTTGTTTTACAAAAATACTTCATTTTTGTAGTTTATGCGATATATATGTTCTGATTTTGTATAGAGCGCAACCGAGTAACAAAACGATTTTCAAATAAAAGAAAATTCAGGGGAGCCGATAAAGGATCTTATCGAAACCCCTCCTTTGACTACCGTGAATCTTGGGAGCTCTTTGATCCTAGAATAGATTCCAAGTGCCGCAGCACCTTAACTTCGATGTGGGAAGGTACTTCTCAGTGGTGACCAGAGCGGTTTATGGTTGATTTTTGGATAACGGGACAAGTTTGGCTGTTGCATATTTTTGAAGCACTTCTTTGAGTTGGCACCGTCACAGGTTGTTATTAAAACGGGTGGGGCCCTTTTTTGGAACGCTTTTTACTTTCAGAATAAATAATTAAAATACTCTATTTTTACTATGAACTTTCTGTTCATTTTATCTTATAGTATATCAATATTTTTGTATCATTTTCCGAAGTAAAATAACTCACAACGCATTGGATGATTAGCAACTCTAATTTTGAACGCTTATTATTTTCAAAGATATTTGATCGCTTTTCAAAATGTCCGGTGTACCATATGTATAAACATGTTATGCAACTGGAAGTGAAATGAACGAAAACGACAAATTCCTCAAAATTAATATGTATTTCGTTCACGTTTCTTCCTTCCAATTTGTGACATGATCGATTAATTTATTTTTTCAAGTTACATCTAGTTCTTTGTTTTTATTTGGATGATGAATGCTATGATAAAATATATTGTGCATGCTTTACGATCATTTTGAAAAGTTTAATGTTTATAAATAGGATGTATAAAAATTGTAATGAGCCTAACGTTATAAACATCAGCAAAGACACGCACGGGTACACAGTACAGACGCTTTCTTATCCTCTAGAGAAAAAGAGATGAAATAACGATAATCTTGAATAAAATTGTTCTCGCAAAGGCGGACAAATATCCCCATAACTTTCGTGCACTTTATAGAGTCATAGGTCAGAAGCACTGATTTCTCCTCTCTTCCTCTTCTTCTTCAATATCTGAAATCCTGTTTACGCGTCCAGGTAAACCGGTAAGTTCTGTTGCTGACGAAGCAGCGTCGCCAACGCTTCTTCGACATTTTCTGGTAAATGATCCAGTAGCATTCGTGGCATTACCGAAAGTTCCATAAAATCTTCAGCTTCGGCCCAACGCATCTGATATTGGCGTTCCTTGGCGGGTTGTTTTCTAAAATTGGTCATAAATAAAATTTCAAAATTCTATCGCTCTTGTATTTGGAATAGATTTGTTAAAGATTTTAAAAAAAAATACCTCTTTTCTTTCTCCACCGGTTTGCATCTAACGAGATGAAGAATTCGACCAGCTGTATACAGTCTCACTTTGGAGTATCTTCTGCGTGTTACGTCCTTCTCGAATACCATTGTTTCCTAATTAAAGAAAAAAATGGTAAATTTCAGTGTTTCCTTTTTTCAAGTCATTATCGATGATTCATGTTTAATTACTGTTTGTCGCACTGGCGATGACTCTGTGAGCAGTGGCAATTGTCCGGGAATTGAATTAATCGTGTTACCATTCCTCCATGTCCTATCCAGGTCTCTCTCAGGGACACCAAACAGCATATAACCCAAACCATTCAGTACGACTCTGTACTGTGGAAATGATAAAACTATTACCATTTTGCTCTGCATGGTCATTTTATTCATAATGAAATTAAGCCTGAAATTCTATACCTTGGGTAAGCGACAGGCTTGCAGAGCTATTAATAAGGACGTTCGAAAATTTTCAGTGCTGTCCACACCAAGTCTCATTACAAGATCATCACCCAATCCAATAGTCAGCACAAATTCTTCTGTAACTCTTGCAGCCTCTCGACTCAGAAGTCCTGCTGTGATTGATTAGAAAAAATTGAATATTCATATTTATTTAAACAATTTTCTGAAAATAAAAATGAAAATTACCTGGCGTCGCAAATGCATACACTTTCAAATTTGGGTAACGTGGTCTAATCATTAGACCTAATAGTACGGACAGTCCTGCACCCAAGCTGTGACCTTTGAAAAATAAAAATTATTTATTTAATTTTTGTTTATAAATTAAAATTTCTTTTTTTTTAATAACCGACTTTTGTACCTGTCAACGTTAAATTGTAATGTGGATACATTTCAAAAGCTTTATCCAAAATGTTCGATTGATCCAATTGCTTCAGAAGGACCTTTGCACCGATTATCATGCCTCTGTGCGCCTGTACAAATACTCATTATGTTATACCACGTAGAAAAATTTAATTAACCCTTTAATTAATATATTCAGATTCACCATGCTGCCCGGTGGTAAACCTTCGACTTCAAAGGAATGCGAAGCTGCTGCGATATCAGTTATCAGATCACGGAGTGATATCGACCCTCTTATAACAATAACTATACTGGATGTCTTGTGATCGGCTATCACACAGAATGGAACCTGTTGACACGTATGTAAATTTGATATGAGTTGCATCCTTATCTATAACTTTATCTTTTAGGACATTACCCAAGTCCTTAATTCTATTGAATGATTTGACCAGATTTGATCTTACCAATCATGATAAGATAAGGAACTGATATCAATGATTATCTGAAATCATTGTACAAACCTCACAGAGATGATTTCTGAATGATGCATATAGTATGTCCTCCTCTGGTAACTGTGATAAATATTTGACTCCAGCCAGATTACACAAACAACAATTGTCATCAATCACGATATTGCTTTTTCTCCTGAAATGTGACGTATCGTTCGTTTACTTGAATTGATAATTCGCAGTACTAACAACGATTTGTCATTGAGTAACCAACCGGAAGCAGGCGCAGCAGGTCATTTTGCGAATCAATCGAAAGCATCCGGTACAGGCATGTTTGTAAAGTACAAAAAGCCATCCGTACGAAGCTATAGAGAGTTTCAAATAATGATTGGCCCATTCCAAGGACATCCAGCTTGGGGTGTTAGCAAATACAGCTTCTGCATCTGTAACTATACTGATTAGTACACTATTGGCTGATTTATTTATATCAAATAAATATTATTTCAGTACCGTCGCTGTATTGAGGGCTATTCAGAATATTTAATCTTCGGAGCTCCAGGGTTTCACGTTTCTGTCTTACCCTTAACAGAACGCAGCCCGCCATAACGTCTGATGGAACCAGGTCTGTCCCACGGAAAAGTGCACTGAGTAATCCTGAAAGTGAGGAAGAGATTTATGCAAATTATGAAACTGAACTAAATATCAGAGACTGTACCTAGGCATCAGAGACTACAGCCTTGACGCCCATACAGAACTACATAAATATATTGTCCCGGAAGTAGAAATTCATATTTTTTCAGGAAATACACTGCTTTTGGATATTCCACGCGTTATTTTCGAACTGCGTGACACATATACGATTTTACAGTATGTATTGTACAAGAAAAATGTAGCAGATATATTTAAACGAATGATACAGTGGTTGCGATAAATTAAATAATATTTTTACTAAAATTTTCAGAATTTCAAGGGTTTATAAAGTAAAGAAGAATTGATCTGTTACGTCTCTAATTGTGTTGACCTCAGTCGCATGTACCTATGTCTCACCAGCGACATGTTGAAAAGTTTCGCTTGCGCTCTCGTCCTTGTGCATCCACCAGAGGAACTTGAAACGTCGCATCCAGATCCTCGAGACTTTACGATGCTCCACGGAATCCTCGACCTCGTGAAGTCCCAAGGATCCTAGAGGATCGAAGACTAATGCCAGACCCAGTATGGAAAGTCCTATAAGTACCCAATCGAAAAGTACCAAAGCTTCCACTACGGCTATCGTATACGATTCTTCGTTGCATTCGACCCTTTCTTTGCTGAGGACCCAAAGACTTCCTAGAATGTTCCAGGCGACTTCCGGTAGTATTAATAATATCCTGTAAGAAGATTACTTCGCTTACTTTACATACTATTGATTTTATGTTTCGTGCTATTATACAAGCATGTCTCAGTACTTGACGGTCAGGAGTGGCTGGACGAAGCGACGTGCATACGTATCGATTATCGATCCTCTTGCACTGTGATTCACTATGGCAAATGTTAGGATTATCACTACTCCCAAAATAACGATTTCGCCAATAAGGAATACTCGAACGAGTTCGCCGCCCATTCGACAATTCCACGTCTCTCCATAGTATCTTGCTAAAGCTATACTCATCAACACAATCCTGAAACAGGACAATAGATTAATATGATGATATCTTTTTTTTTATTGATTTTAATATTGCAATTTACGTTACCAAACTACTCGGATGAAAAGTTCGAATAATCCTGGATAAACAAGATCGTCCGTTGCTGCCAGCCATTTTCGTCCAAATAATTTTAAAGCTGGCATCCTCCTGCAAAAAAATGTTATTAATATCTTTTATTGCATTATTTTCGAATCAAGATTGTTTTGAGGAAATTCACGGTTCTGCGAATGCTCGCGTGCATTTCTTTTCTTCCTGACTTTTTTTTTTTTAATACTCTACGCATCGAACGGCAACACATCTGTTACGCAATTCGGGAAAGTGAAACGCGTCTCGTAACAACGAGCCTGCAGCTGCAGCTGCACAGTCAAACGTGCGTTTATAAGAGAGCGACAGCTCGATAAAGCAACTGGCACCGTAATATCGTACAATACGTTGCATTATTGTGCATCATCGATCCTCCTACCTGTTCTACAATGACTGAAGGAAGGAGTTGACAATAATTTAAAATCTTTATTTATGTTCTAATTACTTGCACATATCCTTATCTTATTTGACGTATGCGTTAATGCATTTGTAATGAATTAATTCGAGCAAATGGACACGGGTCGTGACACGATTGCATTTGCAGTTGCCGCAGGCAGAATGCATTAATTACTTTTACGTCACAGAAGCTATTTTCTAGTAAATATTGAACAAACGAATCAATTAGAAGGCCAATACGCGAATCGCGCGACGCGTTTCCAGTGCGTGGTTACACGTGGAAGTGTGAAGCAAGAGAAAGAAAAAAAATAAAGTAAAAGACAAATGAAGGTAGGCAGAGAAAGGCAACTGGGCCCTTAGGCGCTTTAACTTTTGCGAAATCAATGACTGCTTTGTGCCTGATTTAATAGTAAAATTTTACAATCGAGCCAATGTATTTAAGTTTCTTAAGAATTTAATTGCACAATTTTAAAGAAATCTGTAATTCACATATCAAATATATTTATATATATTTCATTGTGTTTTAGTAATTCTTGCTACTGCTCACTGCTGCTGTATCATAGTAGTAGTACTTGGAATTGTATCGTTATAACGGCTGCGACCTATATGGTAAGGTTATTGTCAGAAGTTACCAACTTAGACTATATCACTATGTTATAAGCTACCTTGTGCTAAGTTTCTGCTCCACATATTATGAATTCATCAAATCGCGACATTATACCGGGTGATACGCGTAATCGTTCTGGGGAAGGTTGCAGGAATAATTTTCTAGTTGAATGTCACTGCGTCTGAATGTGGCTTGGTGACCTGAGGTCGTAAGGGGGGATCCACACGTATCAGTTCAATCGTGATCTGAGTGTCACTATCTTGATGACCATTCAAGAAAAATTGGACAATTATTTTATTATCAGTCGGCTCTACTATTAATAGCTGTGACGTTAAATTGATCAGAGAGAACGAATCTTTTTCAAAGATACTTTTATTTATTTTTTTTTTTTTATAGTGCACCGATGTGCCATTGCATTTTATTTAAGATTCTGGTGCTGCTGCTCGCTCACGTGATCTTTTTGTAAATTACTTTTAGCGTTATTATTTATCCTTTATATTTTGTATGTGGTTAGCGTGTCACTGGGTATATACGAATGTATGGTGAAAATGTAACTTTTCAAGAAATCAAAAGCGCTAGGTTTCTACTCTCGTGCGTGGGACACGTAGAGGAAATAAAACTTGCTCGGGTCGAGACCTTCTTTTCTTTAAAAATCTTACTTAAAAAAGAACGTCAGGAAAGTACCGAAATGGTCTTCAACGCTGATTTTATTATTATCAAGGTTCGTGTGAACTCCAAAGAGAAACGTAAATTTATGAAATGTTTTCGAAATGCAGACTTTTTTAATCCCACTGGTCTTGACTAAAATATTTCATGCGGTCCTATTCATAGTCTTTACGTAATATGTATTTCCATAGTATCGTTTATTATAGACAATTTTTCAAGTGAAAATGATCGTGCTTGAATTTGGCTAATTAATTTGTTTAGTGTAACAATTGTTTTATTTACAGGATCTCCAGCATCGACGTTTCGTTATAGTTATCTGATGAGTGAATAAAAAATTACTATCCACATGGTCATATGCTAAACGTACTTCTCGGTGGACTATGGCAACGCGAGAAGATGGGAGAAAGTGCTAAGAGAAAGGCCAACCGTTATACCACGTTATGATAAATATTGAGCACCCGGTAGGTTCGTTTGTACGAAATTGAATATACAGTTACAAAAACTCATTTAGTATAGACGTAAATCATTTGAATTTTATATCATATCGGTAAACGTAATTAAATCTTTGCATGACATCTATACACGTGATTCTGTTGCTGTCATCCTTTTATTTTAATTATTTTGAAAATAATTTTTTTTATCTCCTCACCGATTTTTACTCGAAACTTCTAAACCTGATCTCAGGAATCTTTACTATGCCAGTAATTCGCAAATTCATTAACGGTTGCCCCTTTAGTATCATAGATGTCACGACGTTCGGAATATTCAAGTCTATTTAAACACTTCAAAAAAAAAAAAAAAAAAAAATGGCAAATATTTAATTTTCTTTTACGTAAAGAATGTTAATATCTTCATTGGTGATTGATGACGATCTCTGACCCTTCTTTTTGGACTTTCCTACACTTTTTAAATTATTTCCTCGCGTTAATGCATACGTTGTGCAATATTATTACAGCGGCTGAAATTGAAAAATGACACAAATACATCAAACAGCCTGTGTATCAGTATTCCTGTCACTTAAAATTAGTAATTTGTTCTTCAATAACACTCACTAAAGTTCAGTGGGAAATACGTTTAGCATTTTACATCACTGTACTATACTAACTGTTTAACACGGTTAACGTACATCCGGAATCCAAGATTCCAGAAACTCATTATCACTGGTTAATCTAACAAGCAGCTAATTACGGTATAATTATTTGCACGCGATATATACATACATCGTATACCTACCAAACAAATTTAAAAATCCTTTCACGTCACGTATGTCATCAAAAATGCATCAATCCCACTTTCACGCTTTGCACGAACCATAGATTTAAATGAATGATTAATGCCTGTGTGAAAAATTATTGAAAAAAAGAAAAAACAATTCCTATCTCCACACCAAGCGATGTTCTTTTGAAATGTGGTAAACCGGTCCTTTTCTCATCTAACTTTATGAAAATATTCTTGTAAGATGGACGCCTAAGCTCAACCACAAGCGCGACTGTTTCTCATTGAA
The DNA here is from genome assembly GCA_031762395.1 of Calameuta pygmaea. Classification (NCBI taxonomy): domain Eukaryota; kingdom Metazoa; phylum Arthropoda; class Insecta; order Hymenoptera; family Cephidae; genus Calameuta; species Calameuta pygmaea. Next base: position 1,155,262 of record JASANN010000413.1, read on the forward strand.
TGACGATAAATTTATTTTCTATTAAAATTCTTACTCCTGGACGCGTTATTTCCAACGAGGTCCAATTTAAACGCATTGGAATATTCTGCTTTGGTTTCTTCAGTGCATTCCCATGCACTGTACATTCAAGGTACTGTAAACTGCGGCTATACCGGTTCACCTTGCGGCGCGACTCGAATGCGACTGAATGCGACTGTCGTTACTTCGAAACCTTCCTTCTACCTAGGGGCCGATTTCCACCACCTATTACCACCTTGACTTAACCATTCCCGTGGAAAGGAACCATCCTGTCACCGTTGCGCTTCGTCGAATTTAAGCTGCCGTTCACAACGGTGGATGTTGCTCACTATCGGTGACGGTCTTTAATGTAGATTAGCGATTAGATGTAGATTATTATAATGATATTTTTATCATTTTAATTTACAAAAATAATCATTTATTTATGTAATACGTCTGTGACTATTTTCCAAAGACCGCAATTACTTTTATTTATAATCAAAATTTTTTTTCATGTTACGTCGATAATCAAGGGAAATTGTTTTCTCGGTTTCTTGATTCATTTTTTTTAGGGAAAATAAGTTTTGTCTCTGGCTTTTAATCGGTAAATTATACAGAGATAGTATCTGCATGTGATTTGGTATTGTTGTTTTGTAAAATTTAGGAAAACTTTTTTTTTGGACTATCTTATTTATGTCTGCTTCCATGTTACTATTGGTTTTTTTCTATTTCGGTTATGCAAATTTTCTTCACGTGTGTCTCCGGTCTTAACAAATACCACCTTCACTCTAGGGAAGAAAAAGAAACGGAAGTAAATAAAATCAAAGGCAACAATTGAACCGTAAAAGTTTTTTCTTTGTTGGCGTTTGATCTGATTGGCTGACCGTGCCGTATTGTCAATTCTATGCTATTTTAGTATTGTTACCATCTTCTTAAATTGAAAATAAAAATATTTTTTTTTAATAAGAATTTTTTACGTTTTTCCATATTCTCGGTAACGGATATTTTTATTAAAAGTTTTCACCACGTTTGTGCCATTTGAATAGAATATCTCTCATACAGTCTATTGTGACTTGTCGCGTATAGAGCCTTCTAATAATAAGTTCCTTATGCTAATTTTCTTGAGAATCGTGTAGTCGTGTACGTCAGAGGACTAACCGGTATATTTGTTTCATGAACTTCCATTTAAATTTCTACTTATTCTTCAGCCATTTACGTTTATCTTTTTCTTTTATTCCCCATAAGCATCATCGGTGAGGCACAAGGCAAAGTTTCACGATGACCATCGTCAAGTTGCAAAACGTAAACGTCCATGTTAACGAAGCGTGAGCAAGAGTCGAGCGTGAATAAATGCGAATTTTTCATCTTGCAGATTTTCCATTACTTCTCAAGTCGAATAATAACAGCTGAGTCAGAAAGAAATAACAATAAAAATACGTGGAACTTGACTACAAGAAAATCACTGCCATTAGTCGATCTTCACTTTGCATGACCATCGAACATTAAAACCGATTATACCGATAACTAGAAAAGATTTCCAATAATAAAGAATAAATCATTTTCAAAATTTCAATTAACTCTATTGTACGAAGAACCATAATTTGACAACCTAGTAATTATGCTGTGCGACTATGTGCAGATTTTAAAACTAAACGTACAATCGACCGGTCATTCGACCGTTTCAAAGCAAAAACTAAGTTTAAAAAAAGTTATCGGTATGTTTAATGTTAAATAGTCATTTAACTATGCCGGTATAATATTTGCACGTCCATCTTATGTCTTTTTTCTGGGTAAGTAACGCGTGAAAAAAAAAGGGAAGCAGCGATGTGACCGTGTATGCGCGCGTAAGAGGCTTACGCGGAAACAGAAAAAAAATTTACTTGTAGAATTGTTGATTTTTGTATCCTTAAATCTTTCACGTAAGTCATGCTGAGATGAATAAGTTATTATTGCGTCTAAATAATTCTACATGACTAATTCTTATGTGTACGGGTAGACCTTGAACACTATCTAGATATGCTTTTTATATCTATATTTTCGGAATCCAACTGTTTATTAACTCCAGCCCAATAATAATAGCAATAATAGTGACGTTTTTATAGTCAAGGAGTCACAAGGAGGAAAGTCAGTCACTCACGCAACTATATGACATTATAATCCTGTACTTACGGATCTTCTGAATATTGTGAATAAAAATGATTGTGCGAAGCAGTTTCTTTTGATCATTTAGCAGGGCCTTTAGCGCCTGCCGATACAACCATCAATACACTTGATAGAAACGTGCCGCTCTTTTTTCTGTGTAAACATTTTATTGTTGTTTCCGGTTCTAAGCAACAATGTCTTCGGAGCGACTTCCAAACGACATGAAAAGTTTTCATACGAATCGATAGTCTTTGGATTTACTTTGTTATTGCGACTGCCGTCCATTTCTAGATATTGTCAGTTGGTCCTAACCGTGGACTGAAGATAAATCTCTACGTGCTTTGTGTCGGCTGAGTCTCGACGTTGCCACAACTGCAGATCTACATTTGTAGATCGAGTTACCGACTGAGATATTATCGCATAATGTGCTGCTTCGATTCATAGGTGGCAGCACCTTCGACAATAGGTCAGTCTGTCAAAATATGGTCAGAACACACGGGAATGCCTAATCCATTTATCTGCGGTCAACGATTTAAGATAAGCTAGTACTAATATCCGTGACTGAATATAAATATACTAGACAAGCCCGTTTATTCTGTGCTTAGCAATTCTGATGTGTCAAACGTATATTTGTATAAGGCATTGTTGGCGATTTCTAGACTCGCGTGGTACCACATCCCAGACCCTTAGTCTACTTTACCTTTTGAGCCGACGAATACACGTTTCGAGCACTGTCGGGAAGTTAGCGCGGGAAAATAAAAATTTATATGTTTATAATGCGTAAAAAATTGCTTTTTAAATGCTCCATATGTTTCCGTAATTGCTCCGCTGCTACCATGTAATAATTAATAAATATTAATTAAAACAGAAAATTTGTATTTTTATTGAAATTCCAAATAACCAAGCAGATTTTCATATGATTTTCTTGATAAATTAATTGCTCTCGCTCCGCAATTATTTTTTATTTTTTTAAAGCATTGGAAAAGTATGAAGTATTTAAGGAGCAATTTTTTAGGTATATAAAAATATAAATTTTTATTTTTCCGCGCTAACTTCCCGACGGTGTTTCGAGCTGCTTTGAGTAACATTTCACAGTAAAAGTTTAGAGCATACCGTACAGATGGCAGTACTTTAAGCAAAAACTAATGCGCACCGCGTATCGTTCAAACAGCCGAAGAATTATAACAGAAGCAATGAAAGCTATTTCGTAATCTTCTTGTATGGAACGAAAAGCAACGACAATAATTCCCAAAAAATCATGAACAATAGACGAACCATTAATCTTTAAAAAACAACTGGCCTGCACTACGAAAGAACCTGCACTCGCTATTCACAAGCGATAACACAAGTGCAAAAGTATCCAATAGCCGCATCTTCAAAACGGACCACCTCTCAGATATATCTTGGGCAGAAAGCGCAGCGTACAGATTCAGCGAATGGACAGTTAACATTTTAGCTATAGTCGACGTATCTAAGGTGCAGACATATACAAAGTGGTTCGTAGGGGGTTAAGGGGTTGAAGGCTGTAAGGGTTGGTCGGTCGACCGGTCGGCTGGCCGTTCGGTCCCTCAACCATTGGATAGAGGAACTAGTGGTAAGCGAATGGTAAGGATAGGTCGTGGAGGGGGGTGCGGGTGGTCGCTGCTGTTCAAGATGAGGATGGTGGCTGGTGGTCCTAGAGAGGCAAGAGAGAAAGCCAAGGAGCCGTAGAAACTCTAGAGGAAGAAGAGAGCAGGAGGAAGCTAGTGGATAGATTGAGAGAGAGAGAGAGAAAGAGAGAGAGAGAGAGAGTGAGAGAGTGAGAATGAAGGAGAGAGGAGAGAAGAGAAACGGCGGACTCGACTGGGCCGAGCTAAGACGCGTAATGACGCCCTGAATCAATATGTGAGGCACTGAGATATGCATACGAACTAAGACAACCGCACACGGCTCTCCTGTGGCTCTCGCCCTCTCTCTCTCTCCCTCTCTCTCTCTCTCCGTTCCCCTTGGTCCTGCTCATCGGCATCCCTCTCTCGGTGCTGGCATTCCAGCTGGCTCTTTCTCTTAAGCATCAGACTCCTCGCATCTCTCCTTCGGGCTGCTCCGGTGGACTCCATCTTTTTCTTGGTGTCTACCTTCTCCTCCTCCAGCTCCGATGTTCCTCGTTCTCTCTGGGGCGTCGCGACGTCCGCGTCGCCGTGGTGGGGAGAAATTAAAGACGAGGCAGGCACAAAAATAACGACCTACCGCCGCCACCCCGCGCGCTGGCCCTCTCATACTCGGCCGCCACCCTCCGCTTCGTTTTCCACCCTCTTTGCCAGTCTTACCACTGAGAACCGAGGATTCTCGGTACGCTGGACCATTTTGGCTTTTTCTACATCTTATCCTTTACTCTCGCGGTTTCTCTCGTATACCTGCAAATTTGTGCTATGTCTTTCCTCTTTCTATTCTTTTTGCTCATTTGCTTTTTTTACTCATTTTTTTTAGGCTCTGACGGTTTTTCGGGCTCTTTGAGCTCTGCCTCTTGCACTTGGCAGAACAGATGAGATCGCTCGTCCCCATAATCTTTCATCGGCTCGATCTCTCCCTTCGAGTCTGCTACCCACGAAAACCAGACGACACGGCTGAAAATACTCGGCGACGTATCAATTGAAATTTCCAAGTATAAAACTGTCCGATTTGGATTAAAAAATTGTGTAACGTGACAAAATCTTTAATCTATAAAATTTAACGAGTGAGTTTCTCTTCGTTTTTTTTTATTATTTCAAAATGCTCGGATTACACCGTCAGGATTTTATATCGACGGATTTTCCAAATTTCCTCGAAACTCTATTCCATTAACGTATGCGGATGCTGGGGAAATTGAATATTTCGGATAATCCTTAATGACTTGTCTATTTGCGAATAGCAATCGCGTCCCATTGTAGACACACGCGTCTGTCTAGCCACGAAAGTCAAAATCAATCGCACGTCAATTTACCGATAGATATCAATTCCTTCGGTTTCGTGATTCGTGATGACAGCCACCACGTGACACGATACCATTCGATATCATATCCGACGATACCAAGATAGATTGGAAAGCGATATACGGAGTCTTCATCTAGCCCGATCGTTTTATCATAATCCAATAAGGTTTCCATAGTTACCAGTTTGTTTCCTACAAATGTGCATTTACCATTCCCGTGGTTCCGGATTCGACGAAAATAATAACAAGGTACCCTTTACAAATTCAATATAGTAAAAATTAAACTCGAGCACAGCCACTGCCTCGTAACTTAACGAATCGACTAATTTTTCTTTCCCCCTCTCCCTTCTCAAAATCCCAACCTCCAGCCAACTTAAGGCGCAGCTACAGTCACGCTTTTGCAAATCTCAAGTACGCACCGGTCCTTCTTCCTTCCTCTATTAGCGAAAGTACTCGAGCGTGTCTCGTACCAGACTGTAAACTGTATTTGGCGTGTAGAGCGAAATATAGTGAGGAAACAACAGGGCTGCCAGCATAAAATTTCCATCTCGTTATCATCGTGCAAGCCCGATTAAGTCCTTCGTTCAGGTTTAATTGTACCACAGTTCAATCGTCCTCCATCACGATATCGTTGTTAGCGTCGACAATGAGAAATTTCCTCGTCTTACGAATTCCTTAAAAAAAAAAAAAAAATTTAGCAAAAAAAGGCACAGGAACGTTTAAGCGTATATAGATATAGTGTCTGCTTCTTGGATATCGTTGGAGGTAAGAGAGTACAGATTGGAGGAAGAATTGAAAATAAAAACACGAAAAAACAATTGATACAAATTCAAGTGAGTCTGTCTGGCGAATAATTATACATGATAAAGTTGAGGGAGCGTCGCGACGCGTTTTCAACGGTTTGATTTAAGTTTCGGTTTTCGGAGTTGTCACGTGTGATATATATGTGTGTGTATATATATATATATATATATATGTATATGGGATCAAAGGAGGCTTCCCAGTGTCGGTAAGGATGACTCGTCGATTACATTATTCCCTAACTTTAAACGGCGAAACTTTAAATGCTAAAGTTTTCCACGGGCCGACAGTCTCGCGAGGCGTGTTAACACTTTCGAGCATTTGTGAATCAAACCATAAAATAGCATGCTCTTAATTGTGTAACATGTAGATATATGTATGTATCGTAGAGAGACGATAACACCGTTTTACAATTTTTTATTGTTCCGATCGATCCATATTTTTATTCGTACAAAAATGACAAATAATTAGCAGGGAGGGATAGCGCATGATAAAATTTTGCAAAATTTAAAAATTTTTATTGCTAAATGATTTGCGAATTAAATCGTAAAATAATGTACCCTTAATTACGCAATAGATCTATATATATATAATAGATAATAAAGTTTTGTTATTTTTGATTTATCCAATCGATCGTCATACTTATTCATACAAAATTACACTTGATTACCTAAGGGATGCCGAATGACAAAATTATGATAATTTCCTTAATTGTTATTACGTAATAATGGCAAGCGCTCATAATAATTACATTATCAGGTACAGAGAATCTAAGGTACCTACAATCAACTATATATAGACACGTAACTAGATGTGAAATAAAGCAGGTCGAGAAATAAGTTAGTTCAATAGGTACTTACACACATATCGACGTTACTGCGCAAGTAAATCAGGTTTCTCTTACTTTAGGAGTAAAATCCTGTTCCTCTTAATTATGGTTACCCGACCAACGTTTAAACGGCTACGTGACATCAAAGGAAAATTCAGTTGCGCGCCAATTCCTTCCGAAAATCCTTATTAATTGATAATTGCCAGGGAAATTACAGCGTTGCAGAGAAAATTTTTGAAAAAGTTTTAGATCCTCGTATAACAAGTGTGCTCGTGCATGGAGATAAGATTAATCGCGATAAGAAAAAAAAAAAGAAAAAAAAAACTGAAATTGAGGACGTAACGAATAATGCGTTTAGCACGTGTGGCCATTGAAAATGGGGTAGATTAATTTTCATACATATAAATTGCATTAGTGACGCAACCGCGTAGGGTAACTTTATCGATAACAAATATATGATAACATCGACTTCGGGCTAACCTACGGTGCGCGTGTACAGGTGAAATAAGCACGGTGAGAAAAGTATAAAATTTATGTGCTCGATGCGAGACATCAAAGGCTGTGCTTTTTTTTCTCTATTAAATCCCGTTTAATTAACGCACTCGGTCCGACGACCCTTGTGGAATGTTAGTCTTGCAAGATGGGCTTTTCGTGCATAAGGAAACAGCCCGGTACGAAAATGCATACCGCGTGTGTGCATTAGAATGCAGTCGAGAGAGGGATGATCCTTCGAAGGGGTGCAGTTTACGAAATAGGATAGCCGGTGAGTATTGATGAAAGCGAAGAACGAATAGGGAATGAAGGTATAAAGAATGGATGGGTAGTAATAAGAAACGAGAGAAATAAGAAAGTCCGGATAAAATAGGAAAGCGCCGTAGGGCGTGTATGAGTTGAAGGGGGGGCTCGGGGGGAGCGTATTTAGCATGCAAGTTCGAGGCTGTCTATCGATCGTTAAAGAAATCCCAGCGCAGTTCTCTGGGTGTTGGTGGATGGGTAGGTGGTGGGTTTGAGGGTGGTAGGTTGGTTGGTTGGGCTGGGGTTGAAAACGCGGCCTAAGGAAAGCAAGTAAAGTAAAGTAACGCGAAGTAAAGCGACGGACCGAGCTTGGGAAGGGAGGGGAGGCTAAGGAAGGGAAACAGGGAGAGAGAAAAAGAGTGAGCGAGAGCGTAGAACGGGAAGAGCGTTAAGGAGAGGGTAAGGAACTGCCAGCCAGCCAGCCATCCAGCCAGTCAGCCACCCAAGTAAGCAGGCTGGCAGGCAGAGTCTCGAATGGCAGAGAGAAGAGGAGAAGGCAGGCCGTTAATTTTTCGCTAATCAATACCAAAACTCTAAAGTGTCTCGCGTGTGTGCCTCGGCGTAGGGGTGCTTCGCTCTCCTTTCATTCCACCTTCTTCACCCTCTACTTTCCATCCCTGTCCCACTCGTGAGTCTCATCTCCTCGCACTCGCACTCGCTGTCGTGCACTCGTTGCCACTCGTGGCGGCTGGGGGGCGAGAGAGGGCCGGGGAGGGGGCAGAGTCGCTTCTACCCAGCAGCTATATAGGGTGAGTGAGGGAGCGAGAGAGGCGCATATATTCATAGAGAGAGAGAGAGAGAGAGAGAGAGAGGCTGATAGAAGGAAAAGGAGAGAAAGGATGGTGGGGTGTTCTCATTAAGCAGCCCGGGCACCGCGCGCCAGGGCTTCAAATAAGAAGAAGAAGAAGAAGAAGCCTGCTGGAAGAAGGGAGAAAAGGAGAAGAAACCAGTAAGACTAAGACACTCGGCTGGGCTGGAGGGGTGATTCTGGGGTGGGGAATTATCAGGGCTCTGGAGCTTGGGGTTGGGGGGCGCCCCGGCTCGCAATATGGCCGCCACTGATGAGTGATGCTCGCAACCCTTACCCACCACCGCCACCACCACTATCGCAACCACCGCCACCTTTTCAGGCAACTCCGATCTGCTGCCACCCTACGGCCCCCCGTGCTTACTTAGAACGCACGAGGAATTATGCGTGCGACCCACCCTCTACCCCCCAACGACTTTCACCCATCGATTTTTTTCTGTACTTTCTTCGTCCTGGTTTTGATTTTTTGTTTTAATATCTTTTAGCTTTTTTTTTAACGTCTACCTCACCCTGGTGCATCCTTAATTTTTTGGCTTTTATTTGCATTTTTATTTATGCACAATGTACGCGTAGGGTGGCCTGGCGCAGAAGGTGGTATGCTGAGCTCATCATAGTAACTATATGTTTAGGTGGGTATTACTATTCAGATATATGCCGTGTCATTATGAATATTCTCTTACACGATTAAGCGCGATATAACGAAAGTGATAATGGAGAATGGTGCATCATGGGAAAGTATCACGTGGCAATAAGTGCATTTGGTGAAGATTTTTTTTCTTGATCGACTGTACATAATTCATGGTCGTATATCGATAATGATAAACAAGTGATATAACGAAATTATCAAAACTGCGTTATGATAGTTACGATCAAAGTACGTTAAGTATCGTTCGCAATGTTCAGTGTGAACGATCTGCACTTGGGGATGAATTTTGCGAGTGATAGGAATGTGTTGCCCATACTCTTAGACGTATGTGGCGGGAAGCGGGAAGATAGAAAATGGTAAATGCGAAAGGGGTTGCTAACACGAAGCAACCCTCTGCCTTTAACGTTAACGCCGCTTTAAGATCGCCCTACTGCAAGCTGCACTCACCCAGACGGATTCCCATCAAAACTGCAAATGCGCGCACGTGTAAGACTGCGTGACGTATATCCGATTTCGAGCGAATCGGGTACTGAATTTTTTTTGGTCAAGGAATGAAAATTAAAAATCGCTCAAAAAATAAAAATTTTGACAATTTTATAAAATCGCGTCCGGCTACATTCTGCGGCCATCCGAAAATTGTTAAGATCAAAATTCCCGAGGGGTGGGTACCAGCGAGGCAAGAGAGCAAGATTGTAGGTTATCCAAAAAGAGGGTTGAGTACGTGTTTCGTTGAAGGGTGGTTTCGGAGGGATATATTTTGCAGGTTGCCAAGAGGGTGGTAGCGAGTTCTTGATAAAGCGAGGGGGTGATACAGCCCTGGACCGTACTCGCCCCGTGGCCGTCTTATTCGGGGCCGACGTTAAGGGTGGTCTTTGTATCGTGCTCACGTGCGTACGTCGCGAGGTCCTCTCGCTAAGGGTGAGTGGGTGTAGAGAGGGGGGGCGAGGGGTCGTACGGACTAAAGGAGGGATGAATCAAGGGGTAGGTAATACTAGTGGTGGTATAGTAACACACGGCAAAGGACCATGAGAGAGGAGGAAGAGGACTAAGAGCCGAAGATGGCGAAGGAGACGGAGAGAAGTTGGTAAAGACAGTGAGGGAGGGAGCGAGAGGGAGAGAGCGAGAGAGAGATCAACATATATACTACAAGAGAATAGGAGAGGGTGACAAGACCAAGGGATGAGGTTGAGGATGAGCGAGCAAGAGAGAGAGAGAGAGAGAGAGATAGCAGCAAGGTGCGTGTGCGTGTGCGTGAAAGCTCGCAAGACGGACAACGGATTCTTGAAGGGTGGGGGTGGCAAAGGAGGGGAATGCAAATTAGAAACGCTCGGGCAGGGTGGCTGCTACGGGGGTGCGCAACGAACTAGGGGGGTTGCCTGACTGCCTCATGCTGCTTCTACTACTGCTGCTGCCGATGGTGGCGGTCGTGGTACACCCCCCCGTCCCTCCCAGCCGCCCATCCACCCCCTTGACTGTACAGGGGTGGCCAAGGAGCTTCACTTATGTAAACGGGTGCGTGTGCCCGTCCTGGATGAGTGTGCGTGTATCGTGCGTGGGTGTATCGATTGCCGGCCAAGCAAGCCACCCCTTGGGTCTCCTTACTACCTATAGTAATTATTGTGCGCCACCCTCATATGTGTGTATTCGTCGTGAGATTTCTAGGGGTTGTTGTGTGCGTTGGACCACCATCGCTACTCGCACATGCGAACATCCAGTTCCTTACTTCCTTGCCCGATAGACCCTCCGCCATACCATCCCTTACTTAACGGGTGTACTACCCTTACCGGACCACACTTCTTTGTGTCTGATAATGACAATATGTCTTTTTTTTTTAATTCGGTCTTACTGTCATTAGATTGTCTGTCATTCATCCCTTTTGTAAGGGATGACTTGGGCGACCGATAAACATTTTTTTTTCTCATACGTAACTTCCTACCTGTGATTATACTTATGATTATAGTTTCTAAAGGTTTCTTAATAAATGATCAATCAACAGATTGATTGCTCAATTTTTATTTATGCAATAGTTACCCCGATAATATTTAACAATAGTGCGTTTCGTCTAGTACGTAGGAAACACTGTGATTTATAAATATCATAACACAAGTTCCTTACGCTGAATAAATAGCCCGTATATTATCAACCCTTACAAAACGGCTAAATTTTACCAGTCAATTTCCCTCGATCCCCTAACTAATCTCGAACGACCAACGAGACCAAGTACTTAACAATGGTGCTTGAATTCCTATCGGTGCAACCTAATCTAATAAATAAATTGCAATTACAGTACTACCCGAATTTACATATTCAAAAAAAAAAATTAAGCGGTCCAATCACAGTAAAGATTTCACCAAAAAAAAATTCTCCACTCGTGTCTCATAATAAACGAATACCAGTCCACAGCAGCACTAAATCAACCCTTCGTAATCGGCTCACCCGTTATACCAAGCTTTCGTGTTTCGAGTTGAAAATAAATGAGCGGGCGAAGGTTTCTCTGTTTGTGCGTCAATGCCCGAGGTATATTTCTCACGTCCATCGATAATACCACACCACCCGCTAGATCAAACCAGATAGAGGCTAAGTACACACACGTACCCATCCGCAGGTACTTACACAATTACGGAAGTGCCAGAACGCCGACCAACCCTACACACACCCTATGGGCGACCAAGGGCTGCTTTTCAGAATAGAAGATCGCGGACCTTAGAGGGTGCAAAGTGGGAGAACTACCCTTGGACCTTAAAGGAATTGAAGGTCTGCGTATAGGGCAGCAACAGATACGTCCCCCCTACTTTCGAAGGACGAAGCCAGGAAGGACAGCAACCCTATCGAGGAACACAGAACCGCAACCAGGGTGTGTGCTTTCCGTATTCTGCTCCCCCTCCCCCCCGCCAACCCCTTCGAACCCAGGCCGTTTTACCACCCTCGCGGTCGTCCGCCGACGTTCCTCGTGAAGGAGCCAAGGCTCTGGGTAACTCGTAGTTGCCTATACGTGTATCACCCTTTTGTATACTCGTAGTGGTGCACACCCTTGGACACCCTTGGACATCCTCGGACACCCTTTGGACCTCCTCAGGCAATCAACCCCTTCGTCTTAGCACGGCAGCATCCTAACCATCTCTGGACCAGGGGATACTGTTTCCATTGAAGGTACCTCAATGGACCTTCGATACTGTTCACCTGTCGTGTGCCGGAAACCCCTGAGCTTTACGAAACGACCCTTTAGCTTCGGACCATCCCCCAACGCCATACTGCCGACCACCACCCTTATGCGGACATTATCTTACCGTAGCGTTATGGACGGCCTATCGTTGCTGTTATCAATTTGCGTGTGTGGAACGTCTTCAATTTGCATATGTGTCTGTGTATGTGTGTCTTACGTAGCTGAATACTTGCGTGGTATATATATATACCTTATATACATACTCGTTAGAGTGCGGATTGTACTGCCTGGCTAGCTGCATAGTTCCTATGGCTATGGCATGGGCGTACTATACTATTCTATATTAGTCAGGAAGTATACAGTAGCTAGATAGCATCGATGTCCTCCATCCGTTTTACAGTTTGAAGGTTTGACGTTGTTTAATGAGGTTAAGATGCTGTTGGTAATATGGAAATTTAACCTGGTATTCTAGCTATATGCGCTCCCTTCAATTTCAGGAATATTAACGATTCTTAGAAATTAAGTTTTTTTTTACTGCCTCTCGTTTAGCTATTGTTCGTTTTTTCTTGGGCGACTGATACGCAACTGAGCTTGCCATTGGATTTTCAAGAAATTAGCATCGGACTTGCGTGCTTCGTTAAATTAGACGACGGATCATTATTGTTTATATGTTTATATAAAACGTTCAATTTGTCGTTTTTTACTTTACGCATTAGGGTTCTGTCATTTTTTGTATGTTTTCTGAGATCAGAACGTTTCTATTTTTAAGCATCGAGTGACTTAGCCATCGCGGAATATCTTATTATAATTTGTGACTATTCATTTTCTTCGATAGATCAGATCCCCCCTCCCTCTCCCACCCATTATGGAATATCGATCTGTAATAAAGCTTAATCTGATTTTACATGCACCGACTTTGTACGCGTGTATACTATAACCTGTTTTTACAATAATATATACAAATCTTATATACCGGAGATGCACGTGTTAAACGTCAGATTTGACAGCTGTCATACGATTGCACTGTATAAAGGATACCTACTAGTTACACGTGAAATAAATATTAGAGACAATCCGTATGATGTAATTGGAAAAGAGAATTTTTTTTTCTTTTGACATTAAAAATAAAAATAAAAATGAGTCTCCAGTACGTTACCACTCGATCAGATCGAGCAATCTCCTTTCGTGTCACCCCCTCCCGGTGTATATAGCACCCTGTATAGGAAGATCACCCTCAAAGGCTGCAATCTCTGCTAGAAATCTCTCGGTATAAACGAGGAGTTTCGTGTCGGACTAAGTAATACATTCGTAATCAATAGCCAGGCGATACGTCTTCTTGGTCTTATCAAGCTGGACTGGTTCTTAGCGAGTGGGGGTTCAGAGGGGATGAGAGAGCTAAGAAGTGAATTTCTCAAGAAGGAAAAACGATATCGAGCACACCAATCAAATTCTCACGATCTTTCACGGCCGTTGCTTTTTTTTATATTTTTACTTCGATTTCATATTTGAAGTTTACGAATTTCAGTGAACAATAGGCCTACCACGACTCGAGCTAATATGATTTATTATCTTAAAAATAATATATGCTAGAAATGTGATTGCCAAAGAAGCTTCGCGTGTTGTCTGATCAACAACGTCCTATTCCAACTGTGACTATAGCATTTATTACCATCTACACGTAGTCCTTGGAGTTTGCTTCTTTAATTACAGCTTTTCAATTAGACCGAGTATTCGCTTGCGCTTGACATTTCATATATATGTATATATATATATTTAACATAAGGATGAACACACTCTAATTAAGTATATGCAATACAATTACAGTTTAATAAATGCTTATTATCTGCATGCAACAAGGAACAAGTTTTCAACGTCAGAAAGAAAAAAACTAAACAACCCCCCCCCCCCTCCCGCCGCTAAAAACCCTAGTATTTTCAAAGTACATTTGCGCATACCACAAATATCTCATTAATTATCTTGAATGTATTTATTTTAACACCAAAAACACGCTATTTTTTCAACCCCTCCCGAGCCCCCCTATGCCCCTCGCTTTCCTGGGCCATTGCCCCCAGAACAATTTAATCCTCATCGTCAGACTGTTGGGCTCATTAACATTATTGTGCCTCCCCCCCCTCCCCCCAACAAGGGTAGCTGTGCTACACACATTTTTTTACTGCCAGTAGAAAATGCCCCAGTCTCGTGTCGTGGTCAGACATGGAAATTCAGTGCGAGCCGATTTCAGTTGTTTACGGTAAGTACATGACTGCGTAAAATCAATGGAATAAGTATAGTGCCTAGCGGTCCGCGATAAAAGTGTAGCTGATAAAGAGAGAACGAGGATCGAATAAAAGTGAAAGAGGATAAAAAATAATAAAGGAAAGAAAGCAAAAAGGAAGAAATAGAGGAGAAGGAGGAGAAGGAGGAGAAGGAGGAGGGGAGCGAAGGAGAGGGGCCTTCAGGTCCTGTCGGTGGCGCGTGGCTGCTACTGCTGGCGGCTGCCGTCCACTATCAATTTATCACAGGGTAACTTTCGCTCTCGGACCTCGTGCCGGTTTTCCCTCTTTTCTCGGGTCAGCCCTATTCAGTTAGGAGACCGTTGACTCCCCTCCCGACCCGTCTCCCCCTACCCCCTTCCCTAACACTTACCCGTACCTCAGGAGGGATAGGAGGGATAGCGAGGAAACGGGTATTTTATCGTGGGGCGACCACGACCAGCGCAATCTGTCGGTGGTCAGTTCTGCTTGGCAGTTTCCTTCTATACCGACCACTGTCTATTTATAACATTTACGATTTTCTCTCTCTCTCTCTCACTCATTCTTTCTTTATAGTACATACACGTAGGGAATATTTTTGCGCGAGACTGTGGTGTATGTTAAAATTTTGTTTGTTTCTGTTTTTTTATCGAGTGGCTTTGCGGTGGTGGGGGTAATCTGTTCTTGTGATGAAATATGTGACTGACAGACGTATGTACAGACAGATACAGAAGTAACTGTCTAAGAGTGAATGGAGCCTCGTTTAGTAGATGTTTCTTGAGTTCCTTCTCCTTCTCTTCGTTCTTATTACCATAATGGAAAAGAAAGAAGAAAAAAAGAGAGAAATTCTACGGGGCCGGCCCGGACCGGACTTTATTAACCCGTCATTATTTTGACGTGCCGCCGACGCCCGCCGGCCCCTTTCGGTACGGCCCTGCGCGTGCCTCCGCTTGAACGCCTGCAATTAGACGCCTTCGTGCCCATTTACTAATTAGACACGACCACACACGTGAGACACTGTACGCCACGTGCTTCTTTGGCCCTTTGAATATAGATATACATATATACACATACATAAACCTCTTTTCTCTATACTATAACTATAGTTCGTTTTCTTTCGTACAGGTTTGCTATAGTACATTTCTTTAACATCTGTTTTATAGTTTATCGCCCTGCTAATTAGACCTTCATTGCTCATTAGCTTAGTAACATATTGCAGCCGATAAAAAACGCTCGTTACAATCACAAAGCATATTTGGATGAAAATTACGATTTTCCGTATTGAGTAAATATAAGAGAATTTTTTTTAAAAATGTTTTTCTCGATAATTCACTAAACAATTTCCTTTAGAAATAAGGGAAAAATACCGAAAAACGATTCATGCAAAATTTCTCCCGTATTCAAAAGACAGGCAAATCTCAGTGCCATAATTTTACTTTATTAAGTTATACCGTCAGAAGGAGAAAAAGTGCTTAGGAAATGAAATTTATTTTCCATCTTTTTTTTTTATTCGTCAGACCAAGAGCAAGTAGGCATAAGGGTGAATTTCTCGTTCCTTTTTTTCTTTCTTTCTCAGTTGATCCAATGAAAAGAAGTGGGAGGGGTGGAAGGCCTTTTGTATCGAACCGTGCTGGCGTGACTGCTGCTATGCTTCATACACATATGTATATTTTATGTGTACGCGTATTTAACGTGCGTGTACAAAATTGCGTAAGAGTGCCACGTGCGTGCGATATCCGATCTTTGGGCTTGTGTATGTTCTTGTGTGTGTGTGTGTGTGTGTGTGAAGCGTGCGAGGGAATTAGGGTGCGGATAAGAAAATAGGGAGGATCGAACAGCCACGATTCAAGTGACACGCGAGTTCCTAGGCTTAAATGTATCTTATGGGTTATGCGTCATGTGTTTCGCGTACGATTTTAGTTGATATATGGTGAAATTAATAATTTTGGAAAGAAGTGATAAATTGCGAAAAAAAATTTCAATTAGATTAGGGACAATTAAGTAAAATTGGTATACAGTATTTTTTTTAAATAAACTCCGTGAGTTATGGGAAGTAATGAGTGATCAGGTATTCACATGAATTATATGAATTATGGAAAAATATATTTGGACGATATTGAGACGGAACACGCGAGTTTCGTGTAGGGTAGCACATGCGTTATCTTGTCGTATTATATTTACCTCGGGAACTGATGGACTTTAAGGTGCTACTTTTTTTTCGAAGGGGGGATGGAATAAATATTAGACTGTTATTTTGAAGTAATTTTATTTAATTTATATACACGTAAGTATATATACTTGTGAAAGTAGGATTTTCGTGATACAAATTAATGAGTGATTAGTAATCTTAATTAATTACACGAATTACAGAAGCAGACGATAACGATAGTAAGACAGGACACGCGAGTATCTCGTAAGTGAAGTGTATGCCGCAGATGGCAATAATAGAATTGCTTGATTAACGGAGAAGATTTGAAAACCCACGTTTACGTAGATAAAGAGAAAAAAAAATCATCAGAGGCGTGAATGATTAATAGAAAATTAATTTTTCATAGGAATTAATTATCGAAATTACCGATGACAGACAATCGTAATACCTCCATTAATCTAACGAGAATGTATTGCTCGGGTTAGGGAATATCGTGATAATAATTGAAAAAATGACCAAAAAATTCTCTACGACGTTTCCGTAAGTTTTCGCGCTGCAGAAAAGGTCTGTATTAACAAGGTCGAAGGTCGGTGTCCTTTAGTGGGTCAATGTTATCCGCCCTGACCATCCCCCAAGGGTGAGCCGGTCTCAGGGTGCCAATTGCGCGGGTCAGTTGGTCATAAATAAGAAAAAGGAAGTAGCTCGAAGGGTAAGAGAGAGCGTGAGAGAAAGAACGATATAGGGGTTGAGGGTGAAGGGGTTAAAATGAAAGAGAGAGAGAGAGAGAGAGAGAGAGAGAGAGAGAGAGAGAGAGAGAGAGAGAGAGAGAAGTCTCCGCCGCAGAGTGGTCAAAACGGTCATACCCCGGGTGGAAAACAGGGATGAAAGAATTGTGAAAGTAGAATAAAAATTGGCGAGGGAGAAATGAATAATAAAAAAGAGGGAATAAGGGATGAGCGAAAAAGGGGTGGGCGCGACGTAAAAAGGGAGCAAAGGGGGAAAATGGGAAAAGGGAGACGATGCCTCGGGAGACTGGTAAGGGGGTGACTAAAGGGGTGGCTATGGGGGTGGTTAAGGGAGCAATAAAATCAAGCGCGGGGGCTGCAACCCTTCCGCTGGGGTTCAAGTCGTAATCTCGCTCGCTTCCTAACCCAACCTTGGCAGATCTCATTTTCGTTTCCTTCAAGCTAATTAATTCTTATTGGTAAATCCTCCCATATACAAGTCCTACGTGTCTCTTGGTATAGACATGCAAATGCACCTGTCTAACTATCCCTGCGGAAAATGAGGGTTGAAAAATATGATAAACCAACCAAGGCTATTGGTAATAACCGTCAAAGAAAAGACGACGTTTAAACGGGGATGTTGAAAGAAAATTTGGAAAAATATCGTCAAAGGGCAACAAGGTGCGTTCGCACCGTTGCGAAATTTTCGCGATAATTAATAACGACCCATAAATTGTGAATCCAATCGAATTTTGTATTTCTTTGTCAACTACGTAAAAACTTAACGAGATTTATATAGGTATCCAACAGTGTCTATACCTATAGGAAATAAGGGATGATAAGGCACAGGTAAACAGGCGTATCAGAGGGTAGGTAGCAGAACGGGGTATGTAAACGGCCGATGCATGCGAATGCGGCAAAATCCGCATCGCGTCGTGCAAACCGCGACTGAAGTCGCGACGAGGAGGGTAGGGGGAGGTTTCGTTGGGACGGAGGGGGTGGAAGGGAGAGGAGGGGGGAGGTAACGGGGGATGAAAGAAGGAAAACGAGTGAGAGTAAGTTGTCGAGAGGGTGAACGGGAGAACGAGAGAGAAAGTAAAGGGAGAGGCGAGGGTGATGGAGGGTGGGGGGTATTACGTAGGGGTGAGACGGTCTGAAGGGAGTAAAAAGAGAGAAAGAAAAAGAGAGAGGGAGAGAGTTGCTCGCTGGAAGAAAATTAAGCAGAGCCTGGTAATTTGAGGTATTGATTTTTATAGTCTCTCTCGGCAGGCATATATTAGAGACCCTCTGTGTCTCCCCCACATTCAGTAGCCGCCCCTGGAGCAGGGGTTGGGGCAGGGGCGACACGAACACGGCAGTGCCTGGCGATCAGGCACCAGCTCCCTCCCTCCCCTCTTCCACCCACTCCTAGCAACCTATACCCTCCTACCTTATTCTTCTTTACCCTCTACCCTTCTTCTTCGCCCCCCCCCCTCTTCTTCTTTGATTATTATACGTTTTTTTTCCTTTTTTTTCTACCCTTAAAATTTACTTCTCGATTTTCTTCTCCGAATCATTTCCTTCGTTTGGAGTGTAAACTAGTCGTTATCTTCGGAGGGTGGTTTTCACCCCCTTTCTGTATTCCATTGACCATATCCAATATTGCGGTAATTCAGTATAAATTTATTTAAAATCGTATGCGAAAACTACCCCTTGCGTATACAGGGGATCGATATGGTAACGACTATAGGGTGCACGTAATAAATAATTTTTTTCATGCAGAATAGTTAGGGTATCTGCTTATACTCCAGTTAGTCAGTTAACGTACTAAAGTTCAGATCTGTCAGGTGTAGGGGGTTGCGATCCAAGGGTGGTATCTGGACTGTCGCATTTGCCATAGAGGCCACGGGCTCCTCCTCGTTATTATGGATATTGGCTGTACACCTAATCACGCTGGCAAAAAAAAGCACGGATAAATTGTTAGATAACACGACAACTCACCCCCTCGATCCTCGAGCCGGGATGGTTACAGGGGTGGGAAGAAATAAGAAGGATTATTGATTGCCAACGGTTCGACTGTCACGCACGAGTTTTCAACTCCCTCTGTACTGTGTCTGACTACGTACAACGCGTTACGTCTACGCTTCTTTACACTTTCTAATTTTGCATCCCTTGAAATCGGCCCTCTGTCTCGCCCCATTAATTTACCCCACGCTCAGACCCAAGATATCTGCAAGTCTCACCCACGTCAGGACATTTCGTAAATGTACGGGGTGTACTTAAGAAGAAAAAAAAAAGAATAGGGGGCTTCCAGGTTAATGTTGTCGTCCCTCCCTCGACCCTTCTTCCTCGAGAGAGCTTCCAGTTTTAACATGAATTATTATTGGATTGCGTTGTCGAAAAACAATGCCAGTCGCTCAGGGATTAATTGCAATAAATATGAGCGATAAGATAATAGAGATATTATAGAGCGATTGTCCTTTGTGAACGATTAGTCGCTGTCGTCAGCGTTCGGCTGGGGTCCATCAGTTTCAAGGGATTGTCTCTCCCCAGGTTTGTGCGTCATCCATATGCACGCGGAAAGGGTCCGTTACGTGGCCGTTGTAACCCAACCTGTACCTCGACGACGGTAAACCACCCTCTCGCGAATCACCGGATACTCCAGAATTATTTACGTACCGAGGAAGCCCACTTGAAGTCGAGTCACGAGTTTCTCTCTCCTTATCTCTCGTACGTCATAGCGTGAGAGATTTGCGTCGAAATAAGCCCGACAGTCAAACGGAAATGCGTAAGCACGCATCCCTTTTTGGATATCCAAGAAAGAGGGAACGTGCCACCCTCTGCGATACATTATTAATATCCTTTTAATTAATACGGTATAACTCCCTTTGAGATAGCTACATTTAGTTTTATTATTATTTTCTTCTTTCCTTTCTTTTTCAATAGCACTTGACTACGCGTCCCCAAAAGATGTCTTTCATATTTGCATCACCCTTCCCCACGCGATAGACTTCACGATGCATGGCAGAGATAATTTTGTTAGAAATTTTTTTTTTAAATTGGTCCAGTGCATCGAGTGCATGTCCAGCTATTCTCTTCTGTATTTACTCTTCTTGGGTAGACAATGCGAGCACACGTAGACTTACGTGGCACGATCGAGGGCACGGATGGAGCAGGATGCACACTCTGTGGGAACGGAGGATAAGGGAGGAGGAGGAGGAGGAAGGAGGGAGGGAGGGGGGAGGATAGAAAAAGGAAAAGAAAAGGGAAAAGTAAAAGGAAAAGACAGAGGCGCGCCAAGAACTCTTCCATCTCTTGGTTCTCATTCTCTTTTACTTCGTCCCCACCTTCTTCTTCTTCTTCTCTCTTCTTCACGAACTTCGTAGAAAAGAAGAGCAGCTCGCCACAGAGAGATGCCAGATCCTCGATGTTACAGAGCTAATGTAAGAGCTAACCGGAAAAGACTTTACTCTTGTAAAGACCAAGAGAATACCTGAGAGCGCGAGAGAGCGCGCGAGAGAGGGATAGACTGTATTAAAGGAGAATGGAATAGGAGAGGGAGAGAGACGAAAAGATCTACAGAGAAACAGAGATAGGGATACTCTTCGTTCCTGGTTCATATGTGAGCGTCGATTTCGCGGTCCGCTGCGCCGCGTGAGTGGCTCGCCTCACTCTTAAAAGAGTCCCGGCACGGACCCAGTGACGGCTCGCGACTCCCTCAAACTGTTCAAATTATAAGAAACCCATCGGCGTCGCGACGCCGATTGATAACAGTGGTATGCAGACCTACGAGGATTGTGTGAGGGTCTTTAACATACTTATGGGTAGCCCTGCTTTGTTTTGTAGAATAAATAGGGAAATTAGATATAAAAAAATTATTTTCGAAAACAAAAATAATGAAAAAAAATTTTATATCATTTTATTGTTTCACAGCTCGAATTCTCAGCTTTCTTTCAAAAGCGCTTCCCCTCGATTAGTCCCGTCCCGAGCGTCCAAATCGAATGTTTTCCCTCAGCGCGATTCCTCAACCTTTTTCTTCCCTCACCCAGCCCTCTTTCGGTATCGCATCCCCTTCTTTCGCTCATCCCTCCATAATCTTGGATACATATACACTTTGGATTGTTGCACCGGTATCACATGATCCGGACAAATTCTTTGCGTTTTTCACGCTATTCCACGCTTAGAGTGTGTGAAAGTGTAAAACGCTTTGACAAATTTACTATGTGTTTCTCAGAATTTTCGTCCCTTTGTAAAATCAATTAGATTCGATCCAAAGACTGATTATCATAATTGAGTAAAATAATCGTGCTCGTAATTGGTTGCGTAAATTCATTAAATTAAGATAATGTTAATTAAGCCGTCTCAATTACGCAAATGTCGTATTTTCTTAAAATAGCAGTCCAGTCGTCCTTTGCAATTGGCCATTACGATCATTGAGGTTCCAACAATAAGTTGTCTCGGTTACGCGACGCCGTAGGGAGGGAAGGAGGAGGAAGGGGCGACCAAGAAAAAATACGTCATTGCAGACCTCACGGAATACAATTATAATAGAGTTACTGTCATTATCCCTTAAATTATTTCCCGAATTATTCAATCAATGTCGATCACGCCCAGGTCCAATTTCTCTTATTATTTGCTGTTATCGATACTTTACTGATTTTCATTTTTTATCATCCGCTTCTTATTTTATTCGACAATAGGATAAAGGTACGTTGCTTTACTGTTCATATCGAGTTATCTTGTATATGTGTTATATACATATATATAATGTAGGACTTATTTCCAGGTTAGAAGATTCTACATGAGCTCTTGCGAGAGGGTAGTTTTATATGAAGTCGAGAACCGAAAGGCCACCTGTTGCTTTTAGTCAACGTTGCTTCCTTCTCGTACCATCTGGCATCCTTCTTCATCCTTCGCGTTCCTTTACGTTCCTTCCACGCGTCTCCGGCTATATCCTTAAACTGGGACTTGATAAGAGAAGCCTTCTACTCTCACCTGAACAAATTGATACCAGAGAGAGACCTTTATCGAATATACTGATCTTCCTTGAAAAGCAAGTCAACGCGTTCCTTATTGTGCCATCATATAAAGGGTCGAGTTTACGTTTACGAAAAGTTCAATATATATATATATGAACATATCATTTTAAAAAATTTTGCAAAATTACAATATTGTCTTTTATTTTTTAATGACGATTTTATATAATTTTGATAATTTTTTACTATAAAAACATTTCTTTCCCCTATTTAATTGTACGATTCCTCTTCAGTTTTGGATCAAAGAATTTTTTTGCTTAATTATCAACGATCCAGGATTTATGCTTCGCCATGATGATTTGTACGTACTCGATAATGATTTGAAGCCATCGCTACTAAAGAAGCGTACAACGTACCTATTCCTGGGACGGGGTAAAAAATGTTGATGCCAGACCAGCGTGGGGTCCAGACCTTGTGCACGCTTCAAGATCCTGGACACTTCGCATTTAGCCAAGGAGCTCGCACGGATAAATAATCATTCCGCAATTACACCTGTTATTAATTAAAATCTCTCGTCGCTTTCCGCATCATCATTTAATACCCCCATTTGCAAAATTCGACCACCCTCTATTACTATCCTCCCATCTGTCATTATCATTATCAATATTATCTTAATTCACTTAAGGCAAAACGTCCCTTCCGGCGACTTTATGCCTAATGACTAGTCGCACTTTCAATAGATCGTCAAAGAAAATTGCTGAGTCGCTGACGAACGATCGTCATTGGCCCAAGAATCGAAAAGTCATTTAACGATGACAACTGTTCCTGCTTCTGCCGTGAAAGTTTGAAGTAAAAAAAAAAGAAAAGAAAAAAAAATAGTATATTCCGAGTCATTCGTTTTGCCGTGCATCGTCATTAAAAGTGTGTAATGATTTTTCAACAGAGACTCCACCTCAAAAATCATCATCTCGTTAAAGCAAATCGAATCGTCAATCCCGCCTGTAAAAAAGATGTACACAATTTTTCATCAACTTATTCGCGAACCCACTTCGCGACGATTCGACCAGGGTTACCAACCTATAAAAAAGGGTAGCACGTATACTTCTGACTGATGCAAAGAAAGCTGCCTAGACTTTCGCTGACGAAACGAATGACATGACTTTTAGATTTGCGAGAAAGTTTGCCGGACAACTTGCCGACTTGCCGAGTCTCAGCCAATTTTCTGTGAGTCTGACGAAAGTCGTCATGTTTGATATTTTCAGAATCACACACACACACACAGATGCATATCAGACACACCCATCACTCGTACCTTTATAAATAATCGATTTAAAAAATATATACATTCCAGTCATCATTCTAATTAGCCAATTTATAATTAATCGCATTTCAAGGGAAAGGGATCATTTTATCGAATAATATTTTAATTAACAACAATCCCTCTTATATTCCACAGGTGTGACTGGATTCAATGGCAAAGATCACGAGTCGCAAGGATATCCGCGAGGCACATGTGAAATGCGCTTAAAGGCACAACAGTGGAAGAAGAATGAATGGGTGGAGCAGAAGGTGATGAAGGTGAAGTAAGCCGAAGCTGAAGATAGGCGAAGGTACTGGAAGCCTGTGTGTAGCTGCGTGCGTGTGAAGAAGTAGAGCGATCTTCTCGATCCTTTGTTGCTCGGAGTTTCTTTGTGCTACTCGAGATCCTTTATGGAGATAACTAAATAAGTGTAACACTTATTAAACTAATACGACTGATAGCTGAGTATAGCGCAACGATATAAATATATAGATACATATATATTCCAGTCATCATTGGAATCCCATAGTAGACAGTACGATACACATATGTAATTAGCAGTCAAAAATATAATGACGCATCAAGATTATAAATCCCATGCTATGATCAAGGTACGATCTATATAATGAAAAGAGAATGTAATATATCAAAAAAATTTCTGAAAAGTTTGCCAGTACAAATTATATTAATACAAGAGATACGTGCAGCTACAGCGTACCGTAAATCCCACATACGTAACGGTAGTCGAAAAATGAATATAAAGACACTGAAAGATAGCAGAAGAATAATTTCGTAGATTATAGCAAAACTGGTTTGCATTGTTTAAATATGAATATATACGTATATATGCTTGTATTTATATAATTATATATATATAGTGGCTGTGAGAAATTCATATATGGATTATTAAGCGTTGTTAAGAAAGAGCGACCTTTCATAATCAAATCGCCACGGCGTTTCGCAGACTCACATGTGAACTGGTCTTTAAAGAGGGTCCAGAGGCACAGGGACCTTTCACGAGGCAGGCCAACAAGAGTCAGGACGTGATTAATAATTACAGTAACTATGATCGCTGATCTGATGACCCAACCCACCCCCCGGTAATCCCTCCCTACCTATGATCATCATATCCCAAGAGGTCAAGCTACGAACGCCCACATGGGAACCAGGAATTTAAACCTAGACTTTACATCCACCACTACCATTGGAATGGCAGGTATAGACTGTTCACCTCTTTTTCTTATTCTTTCCTTCCTTTTCTCTTTTGATCTTTTTACTCCCTGACTCTCACTCTTATATTGGTATCACTACCGGTTTGTGCTATTAGCACGAGTACACACGATACCGATTAGTAAAATGATTGATGGAATATCGTACCTTAACTTGGCCTTCTCGATAAACCATTTGTCTCTTTATTGCCCATCCGACAAGGATCCCTTTAAGGTTATCCGCATCCTGCGATCACTCACTTTGCGTATATGTGATTACAAGATGTTACATAACCTGTAAAAAAATTACTCATGAGCAACGCTTAATTACTTAATGTACATATATGTGTATATATATATATATATATATATATTCACAGAGTTCATCCGCATGGTTATTCCGTAGAATCCCAATGGAAGAAACTTTTACGGTTAAAACCTAAGGATAATGGGAGCACATGAGAGAAGATCTCGTGAATAGTGGCGAAGAAGCCTTCGGGGTTGGGAGGAACCGAGCAACAAAGTCAAGCTAAAGCAACGGAGCAGCGAAGGAAGGGGAATGTGAAGTCCATGGTGGTAACAAAGACAAGGGGTAAGAGGTGGTTGGTGGGTAAGGTGAAGAAGGTGAAGAGAGTAGGTGGCGGGGGTGGTGGGGAGGTATGAAGAGAAAGAAGCAGAAGAAGGTGGGTGGGGGAGGGGGGGGAGGGAGGGGCCAGGCCGTCACGCGTCAGATCCTCTGAAACTCCAGAGTTCTTGCTGTCTTGTCCCACGCCGTCTCTACTTTTGCCGGTTTCCAGAAATCTTACGGTTTTCTAGCGCATCGTTCATCACACACCGATCCCACATACTCGCTATACGATAATCGTCAGATTATTAAGTTTCGCGTGATACATGATCCAGACGTACCAATCGCTCCTGTGTAAATAGGACCCAGGTAATAAGACGTATCTCTATGACGTCCACACACGTGCTCCGTAAGAGCGTATAGGGTCTCCTTGGTATAATTTACCGGAGATCCTTCATTCACTTTGGAATTCGAGCGACCAAATTGCGTCCATTAGACATCACGTTGAGAATTCACCTTAAGAAATCATTCATTTTCAACGCTTCACGTATAGAGCCGTCCTGCGTCGCTCCGTGATACCTAACCTCACTTTGCCTGCCTGGTCTGTCTCCTGGTCTCGCAGCGACACCTAGACATTTAATTGATTTTTATTACAGTTCTTTTCATGGGCGTGTAGGCACTGGCTGCTTCGGCCGTATTGTACCCTCGTAGTAATTTCACAGAATTATACGGCGGACTTCCTCGTCCGAGTGATAGATAAGAAAAAATATGTTCGATATGATTATTACGCGTGAGAATTATTAAGGAATTTTTTTGTATGTTTTTTTTTAACTATTTTGACTCTCGCTACGTATTGTCATGTGCGGTTTCGTATGTGTCGCAGCATCCTTGATTACGTATACCGCATCAGTGGTCTACCCGATGTTCTCCGCAGACGCTTTATTCGGTAGGCTGAGTGGAACGAATAAGTGGACCCCGGTAAAAGGCCCTCGCGAGGAGCCTGGGTGAATGTGTGTATTGGCCGAGCGTGTATGTCATGGGTAGTCACGATCTCATCTTTCCCCACTTCAAAACCCGACACTCTACTGTAACGCCGTACTGGACTAATAATACTCGAGGCTTTGCGTACTATTTATGTATATGCGGTATCATACTCTGCCGCTATGTTGTACACAGTCGACTGGGACAGCCGTCACGACCCGGACGTACTCGGAGGTTTTACAAGCATTTATAGAATCGTTGGGATGCTGTGACTATATTTTTGGAAATTCCTGTCGAAATTTATCTCGCGAAGATGGAGGGGTGTGTGCGAGGAGGGGGAAAAAATGTGGGAAATATTGTAAGGTACGAAAAATCGAATGGTACGTAGAACGTTATTACCTGGAGGATGAATGAGGGCGAGGAAGGTTGAGGGGATCAAAGGGTAGGAAAAAGAAAAATTCTTTAGCACAAGGGAAAATTATAGTCGATCGTTCGTGTCGCAGGATCGTCGTCGAGGCGAGCCACCTGTTGTACTTGCCAGTGAAGGGGATGCGGGCTGTTGGGGGGGGGGGGGGGGGTGCAGAGAGAGAGAGAGAGAGAGCGAGGGTTGGGAAAGCACGCCAATTTTATCATCCCTTACTACACCCTCCGTTCTCTTACTACCCTTAGCCTATACTCGGTTCTTTCCAGTCGTTTGCTGTTCCGAAAAGAAGGAAACAGACGCTGAGTCGCCAATCTCATTTTTCGCGAATTTCTAGAAGGGACTGTAGGCAAAAAAAATATTTTTTTTTCAAAAACGAGATAGCCATTCTTTGTTGTTATTATTATTATTTTGTTATCAATTTCTTATAATCTGTTTATTCTTTTTATCGATCACTCCAGTCGGTTTAATCGAGTCTCTAAAGTTACATCTAACAGACCATACCTGTCTTACACGTATGATTTGATTTCTTGTTCCACCAGGTTGGTAAGAGTAAATGAAATTTCTACACGTTTTATACTATCTTGTATATGTCATGTAAGTGAGGTAAGTAGCACGTAACTTTAACGTAATCGAAAACGTAACGTACCCAAAGACGTAATCGAGCGTTCGGGTTATGTATTACGAGACGAATCCGCAAAATTTGTCTGATCAAGTCGAGATGAGATTCCGCGGTCCTGGGTAATTTTGTAATTGGCAGGGTCGATCACGAGCAGCTGATTCAAAGAAATTCCGCTAGAAACAGGTCCAAATTTTTTGTACGAGGTTACCCACGGCGCACTACTTTACCGGCGAGCAAAAAGTATACGAAAGATAACGAAAACAGCCTGCAATACTGAGAGAGGGGAAAATACGAGGGAAGGAAGGGGAAGAGTGAGACGAGCCAGAAGAAACGAAACTTTCGTAAGAACGGCTTAATATCTCCGAGAAGAATACTCGTGTAAAAGACAAGAGTCGGTTAGATGTAGGTTAAAATAGGCTGCTACTTACCGACGCCAACTCGCACTCCGATTTACTGAATGAACTCGACGCTCTCCTCTTCATTGACTCGGAACACGACGCGACTCAAACGACCAACCAAATCTAACGGTTATCATCGACGCCCAATGGACAATAGCTTCTTGTAGACTGGGTTTTGTCAAATTTACAAATAACCCAGCTACCAATGTCTGCCAATAAATAGCAGACGACGCGTGACACGAAAATAGATAATTTATTTATTTACAATTTAATTGCTCGACTTGTTGACGTAGTAGGATAATAATAATATTAACTGTAAAAATAATATATACGTATATGCGTTACACTGTGAAAACAGTCGAGACAGGAGGATTCTGTGACGTCACTATAATTAAACTCAAATTCGCACGCGACACGTTGCCGCCAACTTCTTGGCAGCTTTGTAGGTGTTAATTACCTTAATTGGAGTAATAACAATTAATTACGGTATACCAAATCTAAGATCTGCATTATCGTCGTATCTTGGCCACTTTGTACCAAGTTGTTACTATTCTATTAGACTACGTACGTATCGATGGAAATCGCACGTTCTTTTATGGGCACAAGATGGCAGTGAACGAAAGTACCGGAATCGAAGTATCCGGCAGCGTGTGAAACTTTTATCTCGAGCGTATCGTTTTAATCGTCATTGGTTAATCGTTCGCTGCTTCGCATCGATGATTCGCTTACGTAAACGAGACAGGTGGATAACACTGTCATTCTATTTATTCGCTCGATGACGTTAATCGGTATAACGAGTATCCACGGGACCGCCGTAACAAATTGATCCGATAGTAAATTATTATGCGCGTAACAATTTATTTCAATCGAAAATTTCAATTATCCTATTCGAATAAATCAATTGAAAATTTCATCGATATCGATCGATACGGATCAATGAAACTTTTTATTCTTTTTCTCATTTTTTTTTACCCCCCGAGTAACCCCTCGCCCCGAAACCACCCACTGGCCACTCTCGGAAAATCTCGTGGTAACGAATAATATGGAGGGAAAATAGACCCCACCAGGCTTTCCCGATCGTGAAAGGAATCGCATTGAAGAAAGTCGTTTCGTAATCATGGCGAATCGCAGTGTTCCCTGTATTCACTCAATAATTAATTAGCTTCGACTAATCATATTACGAGGATAATTTTAAAAAAATAATAATAAAAAAGGGGGAAACTTATTAGTCGGTACCTTCTAAAATTGCCGCTTCTTAAGTGACAGTTTATATATGTATACACAGACACACACACATTATTCAAAATAACACAAGTTCCGTCATCCTCCTCATCATCATCATAAAGAACGTCGAATCGAGTACACTGTCCGATTCACATCTGTCTCGGTCCCTGCACGCGTGACTCACCTTTCGAAAAATTCAATAAAAGCAAACAGCACAAATTTCGAAGTCACTCCCGTCCCTCTCTTTCTCTTGCTATTGAGTCTAAAAGTCTAGCGGTAAAAAATAAATAACCAAGAGAGCCCCAGCACAGGACATAACACATATATATATATATATATATATATATATATATATATACAACTAAATTAACCGTACCAAGTCGACAGTGATTTCGTATGCTTCCATATACAT
Organism: Calameuta pygmaea; assembly: GCA_031762395.1. Lineage (NCBI taxonomy): Eukaryota > Metazoa > Arthropoda > Insecta > Hymenoptera > Cephidae > Calameuta > Calameuta pygmaea. The sequence continues at coordinate 1,184,602 of JASANN010000413.1, forward strand.
TATTCTTTCCTTATGTACTGGACTATGTATACACAGTACATATGTACACTCAGGATACACGATGTAGAACTGTACGTCGTATCAAGAAGATAGCAGAAGGGAGTCTGTGAATCCAAGGCGCTAAGTCACGCTTAAGAACCCAGTAACATAAACATGTCTTCAGGATGTACATATGTAATACATATATGTAATACATATGAGCAATTTTCGAGGGAGTCCAGTCGCATTACCCGTCGCGTCTCTTACGTGAAGATAATGAAGGCAGCTTAGGCTTGTGCATACGTACAGTAAGGAGGATGAATATATATATATATATATATATATGTATATAGTCGGTAGCGAGTAGGTGACTAGAGGATGGAAGAGGGAAGGTGAAGAGGCTATTAGCGACGACCCTGGAGCAAAGTGAAAAGGCGGGAACGAATCACGGGTAAATGAGAGGCGACACTCTTTTCTAGGAGGGGCTCCGAGAGTGATTTTTTGCTAGGGGCCCAACGAAATATCAGGCCCCGGAAGAGCGAAGGAGAAGAGGCGCTATAATGGGGGAGAGAGAGAGAGAGAGAGAGAGAGAGAGAGAGATGGATGGATGGGAAGTGGATAAAGTGACGGTGGATGCACGTGGGTTTTTCTTGTACTCCGAAGCTAGTGACCTTCTGGACCTTTTACTGTATATATGTATATAATGTGAAAAAAAAGGAGTTAGACTCGTTATCGGGATTTTTGATTTTAGACTGATGTTCTTTTTTTTCATTTTTGAAAGTATGCCTTTTTTCAAGCCGCGTTTCTATGTGTCGCTCAATGTATGTACGATTGTTTTTATGTGGGCTGAAAACGTGACTCGAAGATCTACGCATTGTTTTCTGTGTGTGGAAATGGTTCACGGGTCATCGGTCGATTCGCCTGGACGAATTCAAACTCAATCGTTCTTTTCGTTACTTCAAAATGCGGCTTTAGCATGTTACTGTCGACTGTATGACTTCCTATGTAGTTGGAAGTTACGGAGTTTCGACAGGGTTCACGGTATGCTGAGGGTGAATCTGGGTGCGTGTTAAAAAGCGAAGGGTACGTTTCAACGTTACGCAATGATAACGGGTACTGTATATGCGTATAGATAGGGTGTGGTCTATTTCCGGTTTTCAGAAATACCAGAACGTTTTCCCGTTTCAGGTGAATAGGACCATCACGTAATCCGCAATGAGACGTGAAGATTCGCGTATTCGTTTTTATTGCGAATAAAACATATTGCATTCCAAGAATTTCTCGATGCTTTTTCTTATTTCTTGAAAAATTGGTATATACGTATTATATTTATGTATTATATATATAAGACGTATGTTCGTGGTAAAGATAAGCAGACCCAGTATGAAGAAGGCATTGGATGGTAGGGATAGGATGGGAAGGTTGTAGGGGTAGAAGGTGGAAGGTGGAAGGTGGAAGGTGGAGGACGATATAGGTGCAACCGCAGACCGATATTGAAATGGAATCACGCCCTCATGAGATCGGACTACGATTCATCCATCCTTTGAATCCATCAGGTGAATCCCACACGCTCTCTTGGTACGTGCCTTAGGTACCCTGTGCTTCTCTTGCTTCTCTTGCTTCTCTTACCTGTCTTACTTACCTAACCTGACATACTATTACCTTGGCTATCATCTTGACCCTCTGCTTATACTACTTTATCCTGCATATTTCCTTGTATGCTGCAACTTTTTAGTTTCTCTTTCGAATCAATGATTTTCGAAAAATTTGCAATAACCGTTAATCAAGTGAGTAAAATCTTATTATATCGTTCCACGAGATTTTTTATTGGTATAGAAGAGTATGGTTTTTTTTTTTAATACATTAAATCAGTTATTACTATAAACCTGGTCTGACCGAAGGATGTTTCTGATATAAAAAAAGTAGAAACTAGATGCGGAAAAAAATGCTAGTAAGTGTACAAAGTATGGAGATTTATTGCGAGTCAGATAAATTGTACGAGTTCGAATAGCCCTGTTACGTGTAGTAACGCATCGCAAGGTAATTTCTAATGCAGAGGCTGAACCATAAAACAGTCATAAAGGTTAGACTGCTAAAGTACTTTATCACAGTCTCAGTAGTGGCATAGTTTTATTCCTATTTCTCATCTCCCCTTTTACACTTTTTTCCCAAAAAAACATATTCTTGACTCCATGTACGGTGAGATCTGCCCAGGCTCGTTCCTAATCGTTATACCATTATTGGGTCTATATTCACCGTGTTACACGACACAGCTACGTTGGTCTCTTGCTTTAAAAAAAGGCGCGTAAATTCAAACCTTAAAAATTTCTACCTCGATAAAAAAGCATTGATACGAAAAATCATTGATCTAAAATAAAAAATTATGTTAATAAACGATCGCGATTATTTAATCGAACTCGTGGGAGTTTTCACACTGAACGAAACGTTAGATCGAAGAAAATGAATATATGGCGGCAAGTATAAGATCAATCTTGTGTTTCGTTCGGATCTGCTTTTACTTGCGGTGGCGAAGCGCAGCCGCAGCAAATCTTCGTTCAATTTGCGATGTTACAGATGAAGATCTCGTGTTAGCTTGCTTACTACCACTTCGGCTACCGTCTTTCATGTATCCAGCATCAACTTCGAGTCTTCGTCTCGATTCGTATTACTTTTTTTATCTTTGATTTTTTTTCTTGCGTTTACGTCTTTTTCGAAAAGATCATAGAGACTGTGAGAAGGCTGCTTGAACCTGTTAACGACTTGACTAATTGTAAGAATAAGTGAAGCTCTAATGATTTTCTTATGTTTTAAGTATACGGTGTGAACGAAGCCTTAGGTCTCAGTGGGTCGTTGCTCGCAGCCATAGATCTCTGATGGTGTTGGCCGCTGGGCAACCGTTGATGATGATGACGATGATGATGGGGTAATAGTGTCAGCTTGGACGTAATAGAATAATTCACTGCTCCCATATGATTACCGCTCGAGCTATGGGCTACCATGGATTTCCTGCTTCTATCTTGGCCTCTCCCTTAATTCCCATTCTTTCTTTATCTTTTATTATACCTAGTTCCATAAAAGATCTTCATAGTAGAAATTTATATAAATTATCTCTGATACAAAATACATATGCAAAGATAAAATTTTAATAATAATCAATAAATAAGTAAATTCGTCGCTTTAGAATAATATTTCTTCTAAAAAAAAAAAAAGTGCATCAATCTCGTTCAACCACGTTCCATATACCCTTTCTCTTGAACTCTCGTATGTCTAAAGAACAATGGCTCTCTTGAAAATGTGACGTGAACAGACAGAGGCGCAGTGCCCTAATTGTCGTCTTCCTTTTCGACATGAGAAATAGCCTTAAGGTTATCATGCCAATAGCACCTGTGTTTGTGGTCAATTTTTAATTTTATTTATATATATATTTTTTTTTAGTCAATCAATCGATACTGCTAATTCACCATATTGAACAGCAAAACAATGTATTTCCTCAATGATTTCTCGAGAAATCGTCCAACGTATAATTGGCCGATTCTCAAGGAGGCAAAAGGAGTCAAGTGTCGATCTCAAGCAAAGTACAGTAAAAGGATGTAACGCCGCGCCGTAACCTGCTGTAACGCGATGTTTACTCGCGTGCACTCGCGTGCGCTAACCTTTCACGGGGTCAAACCGATCCACCTTCACAGAGCCACAGAGCCGGCGTTTCCTATGTTTCTGCCAACCGGCACTTAGCCGACTACTTTCCACGTCCTTGCCAATTTACCAACGTGTCTTAAGCCATAAGTGATCGATACACGTGAAATTAAAAATTCCCCCCCCCCCCCGAAAAAAAAGCATTTTCAACCAATGAAAAACACAGATGACCGTATCCCTCAACGTATCCTTTACACATCCAATTATCTCGAAGACACGACAGAAGGAAGTCGCGTGCGAGACATGGGCGCGGCTGCTGTCAAGTTCGCCGACAAAGACTATTTAAAAATTAGACCGTATCGTCCGACTGAAAAGCCAAGATCAAATGTTAGAAAATAAACATATATATATAAAGTAAATCATAAAAAAGAAGTCTTCCAGGAAAAATAACTCGTACGACTTTTAAAAGTCCCAGGATGTCATCTTAGAAAAGAAAGTGAATTTCGAGAAGAGGCAAAGAATCGGAAGAAGAAACAGAAGAAGGAACGACCGAAGGAAGAAACTTAAGATCAGAGGAGAAGCGAAGGGAGGAACGTTCAGCTCAGTGATTACGAGTCTGATTGGCCGCGCGAGATGAGACGGCGGCGTCGGTCCTGTCGACCGCAGCTCGTGACGAACAAGCGGCTTTTCTTATTTATCGTACTGCAACTGCAACCGGAATAACCGTACACGAAACGAAGGAACCCACCTTGTATATAATTTCATATCGTGCGCCGCCACGCCCACCTGTGTGTCTCTTGGTTGGCGCCCCTGCGTCTCCTTTCCACACCCCGATTAACGGCGCTCTCCCTCTCTCGCTTCTATCCTTTCCTATATACATATATATATACACAAACACATTCTAAAAATAATATATATATATATATACATACACACGTAATACTCCCTCCAACAGATAGTACCAACCCTTCATCTACCTCGGCAGCATCCAGCCTGTACCATACTGTGTCACCCCCTCCACCCCTCAATATTTTCTTAACCCTTTTATTCCACCCTCAGAGCGCTGCTCGCGCCGTCGCGGCGCTAACCGCAACGCGTGACCGTCTAACTCCTTTTCGTTTAAATCTTTTAACCGACACTCCAACTCCGAGGTCCTTTTATACACTTTATTCCTTTATCTCTTCTCTATTTGTCATTCCACTACAATCCTCATCCTCGGCTTCTCTTTATCTTGTCCCCGTACCCCCCTGCCCCCTACAAGATTGTTACCCCTTATCCATACGTATAACAGTTATACACGCTATTTCTGTCATGAAGGAAGTATTGGGCTGGACCGTGCGTACAGCTCGATCGACCCCTAGGGATGGACTTTGGGATTAGTCTGGTCCTAGACTCCTCTAGGAGATACAGCTGTAATAGGAATGTACAAGGAGTAGCTCTAAGGGATCCTTGAGATCTGCTGTACAATCTGCTATACCGGAAGGCCGAGTGTTTATGAATAGCGTAAAACGGATGTGGGTCAGTTGAGAAAATAGCCAATAGCAATGTGTCAATGCCACGTTAATCATTGTACCATTATAGTATGGCATTGCATAGAAAATACTAATGTCCTGTGACGTCATACCGATTAAACCCATAGAGCCCAATAACAACTCCAATCAAAAAAGGGTCCATGAAATAACATATACCGCATCCCAAAAAAATGTATTCGAGATCGATCCAGTGCAAATGCGCCACCTAATGCCTGGCGAATAAATACAATAAAGAAGACGATCTCTTTGTCTCTATGCGAGATTCAAGGAGATCCCACTGACATATACATATACATAGTCCACACGTGGTGGATCGAGATTAAACCCAAGAGGATAAGGATACAGGGACAAAAGGGATGTTTCGATGAGGAGTAGTCTAAGGGAAAGGATGAAGAAGATTATTGTGTACAGTCAGAAGGGGGAGGCAGGGCATGACCCCAGGCGGCCACGAGCTCCAGTACGGACCTGGGCCTCCCGCACACGATCCACGTACGAGACTCGGGCCCCAGTAACGAAGTAACGAAGGGGCCCTGTCACGCGTGCGGGGCCTGCACCTGCGAGAGATCGAGAGCTCCGTCTCTCTTTTGGCTGCGAGTGACAGAGACAGGTTAGAGCGAACCGCGAGTGAGAGTGAGAGAGTCAGATATATATATTATATATATATATACATATATATAGGAGAGGCCCACAATGCCCGTCACGGATTTCTTAATCGCTCTCGATCTATCCGTTCCGTAACGTCCGCAGGGTCAACGGCTCTCCTCGCTTCGCTTACTTCGGCCACTTCGATTACTTCCCTTACTTCTCATGGCGTGGCGCTCTCTTTACTTCTGCCTCTTCCTTCGCTTATACCTCGTATTTACTTATACTTCGGTCCTCCTTCGTATATATACCAATCCCTTCGACAGACTCTCGAACGTACGTTCGCGCGACCGTACCCTTACCCTGTATGCATACAGACACTAGTAATCTATCCGTATGTCTAACTAAAGGCGTATACGTATATCCTTACCTTTAAAACATTGTTTCTCTAATTCAATTCTTTATTACGTGCGAATCGTATCCTTGGTATTCCATACGTTACGAAGGACTTTGCCACAATCGCTTCTTATACCCAGCTAACTGTTTAGTTTTATTACGGCAGATTTTTACTAGACACCTTTTACGTGACTTGTGATGACAATGAGTCATACCTGTTTTCTATGCCTGCGCGTTACGTCATAGTACGCTTTATGTGTATTCGCATAATGCACTGTATGTGTATAGGCGTATATACGTATTTGACGATTTTTATCAGATTAAAAAAATTTTTTTTACCGCATCCTTTTTTGCATCTACTGTTTAAATATAAAAAATATATATGTATATACTATATATATGGAACGTATATATGCCGGGGAAATCCCGGAGATTTCAATGCACGACTCGCACCACCCCCGTTCTATCTCTCCTCCCTCTCACGAGTCCGGAGCTCTCTCCTCCTACTTTTCCCAGCAAGTACACCTCCACTTCGATTCCTCTCCAGCACCCAGTCGCATCCCCCTCGAATCCTCTGGTCCTTTTACAGCCATTTTCCGCACCCCTATACCCAACACTCGCCCCTCCCTTCTCCTCCCTCCACCTCCTATCTACCTACGGTTTTCACGTTCGTCCAGTAGCCACCCCCTGAACTGGACTACGGAGACTTTGACGCACGTTCTACGTTTTTGTTATATTAATTTATTTTCTTTTCTCTTTTATTTCTCACCTTTTTACGTTCATTGATACATCGGGAATATAATCGTTGCCGAAAAAAGGAATCGTACGCTGAGTTCATTCAGTAATTTTTTTTCTACCTTTAAATTGACTGTTATTATATACATATAGTATCTGGCTATAGTTCTACTTAGGGACGGTGGTGAGTCGATGAGTGGGGGGGAGACAGGGGGGCGTGATAATAGTGATTTTATCGAGTGATTTGGATATCGTAATTTATTCTGCTTCAGGCCGGGAGTGATTTTGACGAATGGCCGATGAGAAAGTTAATGATCCCGTTGACAGGGACGTTCCATTGACCACACAGCGAGTAACGCGACAGGCCTGCTGCTCCCCTCGTCTTTCCCGTCAAATAAACAGGACTTTTTGTCGCTTGATAAATTTCTAATTGCTCCTTCGATCGGAGTTTTCGTTCCGCTATGCCAGACTGGGTAAACCTTGTATTACACCAATGTAGACAGTGTGACACAGTACGAGATAGGTAAACGTGACAGGTAAGGTTAGATGTGGATATATGGAAAAAAATGTTGATATAGTGATAAATTAATTGATTGGAGATATTGATTGTATAATTTATTAAGTTTTAAATTCGATTATAATTAATATTCAATCGATTAATGAATTTATTGATAATTTACATAGATCCGTGAATAAAGGTCTTTGCCTGATAAGGAGATGAAACTGTAACGTTACGTAGGTTGAAATGGAGTGCTGAGGGAATGTGAAGGGGAGAGAAAGAGAAAAGAGACATTGGATGATACAGCACATAGTACGTAGGCTTCTTCTCGTCGATTTGTAGACTTTTGTACGAGCCCGATGGCCACACTGGGCAACATGTAAGCCCACCTAGCTCGCCACCTCGGCAGCGATTTCTTTGAGGTTTCCCACACGCGAGCATCTTTGTCCGGCGCAAGAAGTTGTGGGAGAATGAGAGAATCAGAGAGGAGAGAGGGGAGAGAACTACGGACCCGGAAAGAGGGAGAGTCGAACACATAGAGAGAGACTTCCTCTGAGATCGGGAGCGATGGAAGGAGACGGGAGAGAGGTAACGTGTATGTGTGTGTGTGTGTGTGTGTGTGTGTTAGAGAGAGAGAGACAAGGGAAGAGGCTGCTCGAATTTATCCGGCCTAAAGCGTCTGAGCGGATAGTGGACCGTGACGAATTCTTACCGAAGGGATTCAAAAATCTTTTGACAATCTCTAAGAGATGTGTAGACGAAATTTTTCGAAAATAATAATAATTATTTAACCAATAGTTTTAATTAATTATGATATTCGAGGGGATCGATGGATTTTTGAAGATCGATTTTTGAAGCATCTATCATGCACGTTATTTCATTGGATTCGGTGAGATCTTATGCTAATTCCTGGTACTGGAAGGAGACTGGGATACACATTGAGATATTCGGAGAAGAAAAGCGCCGCGGTAGGGTTAGACGAGCGGGTGGGTATTGTGCGTTGGAATGAAGAGGTCAAAGTTCGAGATGGGCTAGAAGAAGATTTGGAGGGAAGGAGCGAGCAATGTGGATCTAAGGATTTATATCGATCAGACTTTGCATAGGGTATTGGACTCCTGGACCATTTTGTCACTTATGGTATCCAGCCTCCTTCGAGATAAAGTTGATAATGATTTTCATCAGAAATCATTGATCCACAGGTTGGAGAGATAATACAGTAATAGTCGAGGTAAACATTTATTATCAATATAATTACAGTGGAAAATTATTTATCCAAAAAATATCGATTTTCGATCATACCCAGTGTTGATATGGAGACTGAGACGAAGACTAAGCTCATCCGACGAGCCCTGACAAAGAACAAATATCCCTCGATGGGACTGCCGTCCTTTTGCGCTTACAAGAGTTTATGATCAATCAGCGGCACTGTTCCGCGCAAATTGTTTGTTCCTCAAACTCATTCCGCTCCATTCCATGAAATTCTACTGGAATAATCACAGCTTCGGTACCTGCCAATTATCTTTTTCTTGGCCGTCCCAGTGATCACCGATCGCCAATCGCCATTACGAACGTGTTCCTCGTTTCGAGGAACAACAAAATCCACTCCTCCACCAACAGTGACATAACCTACTAAATAGTATAAGATTTTTATAGAAATCACAAGATCACTCGAAAACAAAAAATCATGAAAATCCAGGAACGGGCTAGAGAGTTAAAAATATATAATTTCAAGCTAAGGGATGATCTGTTAAAGAACGAAGATGCTTCTCGCCTCCAAAGTGGAAATGTCAGCACCGTAACCGTGAGGAACTTGAACAGCGTGTTCTCTGGACCACGAAGTGAAAGGTTCGGACTTGAGTTAACCGACTGAGCCGCTCAGCGGATTTCAACTAGCAACGTACTTAGGTATCTACGTATCTGTACGTATCTAACGAAGCAACTAACGTGTGTACACGTAACTGGCTACTCGGTTTCAGCCATTGTTGGATGGACAAGATACGTGAGTAGCCGAATCTGGCTGATGATGTTGGTAGGTGCTATCTGCCTTGTGCTCGACTCTTATCCGTTCTTGTATCTTGTAACTGGGTCTTTAAGCACATGGAAACAGGCGTACGGATACACGCAGAATGTGCGTACTGAGGTTTCTCATGATTATGGTATAGTAAGGATTTCTATATATCTATACATAACCTATAAGCACTTTTGTGCACTCGGGGACTGGAAGGACTGGACGGTTACGGCCTCCTTGATAATCGGCCATAAACCGCGAAACTATCCTTACATACGCGCCGGAGTAGCTACACCCTGCGGTGCAGCTGCACCTGCACTCGATATTCTTTTGTCTATTGAGTATGGTTCTGCTTCGGTTCCGATCCCCGTTTTATCTCTGACTCTTATGACTCTCTGGTTAGCAGCACACCGAGAAGACTAGATTTGACTGACCAATGCTGGGAGTATATGAATTTTTGATAATCTTGAATGAATCTTTGGATGCTGTGTAAAACTTTTTTTTATTGATTAGTTATCAGGACCTTATCTTTCTTCTGTTGACCTTATCTTTGACTCTCATGACACTCTGAGAAAAGTGAATGTGAATTTTGGTACAGTTTTGAATTTCATCTTGAATTTATCTGTGGATGCTGTGAGATTCTTTTTTTTTCCCTATGTTATTGATTGGTTTATTACTACGGTGTATCTGTAAATGCTGATGCTGCAGAAGGAGGATTTAATCCGGATGGAATATTTAAGTGATGCCTAGTGGCTACGTAGAAGGTACTGTTAGAGGTGCAGCTGCATCTGCATTCGTGGAATCGATCTTTTTTTTTTACTGTATTGGTATAAACGAGTGACAGGGAGGCTTCGCTATTTCAATATAGAATTTATCGCTGACCTCGCTCCTTTTTCCATGTAAATTCACGGTTTTCCTGTATCATGCTGTTATTTATATATACGTACACCTAAACACATCGCTGCTCACGTGTACGTTTTACAAGCACCTATACAAGTACAGAAAAGAGACCAGGCCTTGGCTGATACGTCTACCTGATAATAACGTAACGTGAGACAATAACGTAATACTCAGGGATAAAATTCATTATTTTACACTCGATCGAAGCAGCCCCCAGCCAGCAAGATTAAAATCATCAAAGAACCCCTTCGCTATCCAAGTATTCAAAAGATTATTAAAATCCTAAAAAGAAGGATATCTATGCACCGTATTTGTTTATCAAGTGAATAAAAAAAATTTGCTAAAATAGACACTGTGATTTAAAAATAAAAAATTTAAGAGTCAGGCCTAACAAATCCCAAAGATAATCCAGATTGTGAAAAATACTTCAAAAAAAAATGAAAAAGAGAAAAAGTTGAAAAAGGAAAAAGAGAAGCATAAGAGGACAAGTGTCTCAAGGTGTATTTAAAGCATAACACAAGCCAAGCAGAGGAGGCAAAGACAACGCCCTTACTTATATACACGGGAGGGCGGGGGATGACGTGGGGTGTCAGGATGGCCGTGGGGTTCCGAGGGGGTAGGTGGCCGAGGATGTAGATGAGGCGGTTCTCTGGTGGGGGTACACAGCTAGGAGGTATGTATGAGAAGAAGAAAGCACGGGTCGATTAAAAGTAGCGAGGGTGTTTCTCCTCTCGTTACCGGCCTGCCTTGCGGAGGGTGGGAGTTCAGTTCCAACTGGAAAGGGGTTGGGAGTGGAGGTGGGCCACCCTTCGACAGAAAGAGAGAGAGAGAGACAGAGAGAGAGAGAGAGAGAGAGAGAGAGAGAGAGAGAGAGAGAGAGAGAGAGAGAGAGAGA